>NNCF01128537.1:235470-290563 GCA_002313205.1 Laupala kohalensis | reverse complement strand
TCTACATTCTGTTTCGGAGACCATGAGTCTTGATTCAGAATATTATTAATTATCCCCTCATATGTCGAGGGTATTGATATTTGTAAAATATTTAACTTGTGTTAGCAAGAATCTACGTTTTGTTTCGGAGACCACTGAGTCTTGATTCAAAATATTATTAGGTATTTCCTCCTATGTTGAGGGTACTGATATTTATATGTAACGTTCTTATCACCTCTTTAGAGGGTTAAAAATGTTGATAAATCCTGCACTTCTAGAGCCATTTTATGACTCATTATTGTAACAAGCAGGTATTCGTTTATATACTGATTAGTTAATGCCCGGGGGGTGATTCCATGAAAACTCATGGAACGGTTTAACTTCCCTCGTGTCGACATTTGTCACACTTCAACTTTGCCACGTATAATTTAGTAATTCTGTTTCAAATATAAATATTAATGGTATCTCTATTTGATGAGCTCTACATTAGTATTTATTATTCTCTGTTGATAATGTTTTCACAGAGCTCACTATCCACCCACAATGGATAGTCTTCAATCATTATTTATGTTATAACTCTGTATTTGTAAATATAATCCAATATATGTTAATAAATGTGAATTATTGTTATTGTCAAGATGTTTCCACAAAAGAACATTATTTCATTCATCTATTCATAGCTGCAATACGCTACAACTCCTATTTCCTATACTATTCCTTATGTTTGCTACTTGGTTAGTAACAGTTTGATGAATTAAGTATTACGAAATTTATATATAGCTCGTTCAACTTTCATTTTGGGGCTATCATCATTCAATATATTTATTGTTTGTTATACAACTTATGGATGTGGTGTGATATAAAAAGAACACATAAATATTGATAATTATTATTAGGAAATAAGGTGTAAAACCTCGACCACCTGGTAAAAACTCTCTCACCTTTCCTCTTCCCCACCGACGATGTTACGTTCGCAGGAAATGTGTCAGATTAAATAGTATTTTTAAACAATATAGCAATTACCAGATATTTTACTAATTGAAACTAAATTGCCTTATGTCACGTCATAAAACAAATTACACATATCTTTATATTTGCAATAAACTTATATTCGATAACGAATTAAATATTGAAGTAAACTATCAGAAAAGTTTAACTGGAAATACACAATGCAAAGCCTGAAACATGATATTCGAAGCCATTAGGTTATGAAACAACACAATAATGTTTTTGGGAATTTTTATACAACAGAAACTCTCCCCAATATCGTTTATGATCATTTGTTTTTATTTTGTGCTTCACGCATGTATATTTAATAAATTCATTCAATGCTGAGTTGATGGATATCAGTAATACATAAAGTGCCACAGTGAACAAAAACTTTTTTTATAAACATGCGCCAACTTTACCGTCTATTGCCTCCTAGAGGAAAGACAGGGACCGTGCAGCTACCTGTTGAAAGAAAATGGAAACCCAAGTTTTAAAATCTTGAACAAAATTAAAGAAATGTTATTGCTATTCAGCGGAAGGAAAAGTTCAATAAAAATAGATTAGTAATGAAAAATAAGGCGAAACGAATATTATCGGATATGTCAATGAAGATTTAGTAATTCCTAAGAGTATGAATGCAAATGATAGCGTATTTGTCAAAGAAACTCAATTTTAAACTCAAAAACCGAGCTACTTGCTGTATATATACCCGGCCGTCGTGTTGCTATGGAGTGTGAAATTAGTGGTGAGACCCGACTGGTAATAAATAAACAATTTTTTCTAAATTCTCTACCAAAAGACTCCTTCTAGGGTCTTGAACATATTATTTGTAGGCTGAGAACGATCTCTCAACGTCACATGAAATAGCTCGAACATAATTAAATGTAGGTTCATTGTTAACATTCATTTTTCAGGTAATTTCAGATTTTGCTCTGAAGATATCTGTGACACTTTTATTTGTTTCGTATCCGTAATCCTTGTTTAGGTCGATATGCAGTTTTTCAGCCACATTCGGTACTTCATTTAGTACATCTTGTACATGCAGCAATTTTTCTAATGCTGACGATAAAGTTTCACCCACAGTTTAAAGTAACATGATACTACTCTCTGTAATAGAAAAATTAACAGGTACATACGCGAGTTTGTTTTGAATATTCCTATTAGTCCACTAATTCAGTGTTCAAAAAAAACGGTCTAACCGGAAAGTTTTGGAGAAGTTATAATTTTTTCCTCCTGTATGGTTTTGAGGGAGTTGATCACGAATTTCAACTTTGTCTCCTCGTATTAGCTCGTGAAATACGAAAATAACTCAAAAAGTTCAAATAAAACGCACTTTTAAAAAATTACTTTATGAAAACTGTGAGTTACACGAAGAAATATTTATATGTAAAAGTAAACAAGGACAAATTTCTACAACTTGCAGTTTTTTTTCTCAGAAGAAGTACCGGCAAGTAAAGTGCGTTGAATTAATACTCTAGCATTTTGAAATTTTTTGTCTGAGAGTTGGAGAAAAATCTGAAACTTTTCTCCTTTATTAATTTAGGATGATGATTACGATTTTTTACTTTCCTCTTTTTAAAACTTTCTGAAAGTATAAAATAGCATCAATGAATTTCAAAAAATAAGGTTTTAAAGTTGTTTTTTAGGAAACACGCGTATTTCAAAGATAAATACTCATAACAGCAAGCACCGAAACAAAATTTCCTGTAATCTATTTCTTTGCGGATTTTTTGTTGGACGAATAATCTACTCGTTAGAACGCGTTGAATTTTAAATTAAACTTCTTATACATTCGTCGCGCTCTAACGGGCAAATCATGGATCTGACAGGAAAAGCGTAGGAAGTAATTTGTCGGATTTTTTTGCTCTTCCTTTTTGTAATGAAACATTTTCTTCAAAAATACAGTTCGCATGATATGATGCTTTCGTATCACATTAGGAGTTTAAAAAATACCATGAAATTAACTCGGTGACTCGTCGGGAATCTGTGTTTCTTTCTAGAAATGATTTCAATATCCAAAGATCGTCGAGGTAAGTTTACAGAAACTATAACTACTCCCAAATATTTGTAAAACTAATTTCTCATAGGTTTCAATTTAATAGAGGGAAATTAAAAAAAGCTAAGTTATGATGTAAATGGTGAGTAGGATATTTTCATTTTTTCATTTCATATGTTAAGATTAAGTCAAAATTTTTTTTTGCAAAATCGGAGAAAATTGCATAAATGTGTATTTTTGATGCATTTTTCGTGCATCGCTACCTTATGTTTTGAATATCTCAGGTTCTAATGATCGTAGAAGAATTAAAAAATACATAATTCTCGTGAATAAATAAACTATCCTATACTTTTAAAATGAATCCTAACATCAAAAAAATGTATGAAATTACGTTTTTTTACTAAAAATGCAATAACGAAACAATGGGTGGATTTTCATAAAAATTGGAGAAGACGTGTATTTTGATGCTATAAACACTGGATAAAATTTCAAAGGAAATTAGGATTTTTACTGTCACAATCAGTATTTTTCGAAAGAAATTCTAATTACAGCCATTTTATGCAAAATCATCGAATGGCAATTTTTTTAACTTGTAGGTTTTTATGTGCATTCTCGTGAGTAGAAGCAAGAAAATTTTACTGTATTTAAAATGCCTATTTTAGGGACCTTGAGGCAATTTGTTGTGGCGGACGGTGACATCATGAAAGTGAGCTGCTTATTAACGAAGTGGTTTAAATGCAAGAATCTTTACACACCTTATATTTCGTTTCATTATTATATGTATAACATGTTATATATTACAGATTTATATATAACCCTGGTAATAACTTTGTGTTAGGGTACAGGTGTATGATGAAATATTGTACATGTACTTGATAAATTGAAGAGAGAAAGAATATAAAAAATTAAATTCTTTCTTGTAATGCAAGAAATAAGAAACTAGACCTCCAGAAGCAATATAACAGTAAGGAACGAGAAGTAAAAAGATGTGTTTGAGCAGATCGCAGTTGATGGACAAGTGAGCTGGCAAAATTAGCTCAACATGCTGCCAGTAAAAATAATTTGAAAGAAGTCTACAATATCACTCGCACTGTCTCTCAGAAGAAAAGATTCCGAATGTGCCCTGTTAAAGATAAAGAAGGATGACTTTTAACAAATAATGAGAAGCAAACCAAACGTTGGGAGGAATATTGTAAGGAGATGTTGAATGTTCTGAGTGAAGACGGCGTAATTGAAACCGAGGATGAGGAAAATGAAGAAAGTGATACTCAAAACAACATAATAGTACTAATAAACCAACCAAAGAAGAAATTAAAGTAGCTATAAAAATGCTGAAATGTGGAAAAAACCCTGGTATTGATAATATACTAGCTGAATCACTAATAGAAGATTTATTACATACATAACAAAACAATTAAGAAAAGGGCAAGCTGGTTTTAAAAAAATAGATCATGTGTGGACCAAATTAGTACTCTACGTGTCATCACCGAGCAGAGTACAATTCCTTTCAAATGTATATTTACTGTTCGTACACTTTGAAAAATCCTTCGATTAGATTCTTAGGCCCAAAATGTGGAAAATAATGAATAATTATGACATACCATCTCCTCTTATTGATCTCGTTAAGGAAGTGTATGAATGGCATACATGCCAAGTAGTGCACGGGGGTATATCCTATTCCAGTTTCAAGAGGAGTTAGACAGGGATGTGTCCTTTCCCCAACCACTTTTCTCGTGGTATTGGATGCAGTAATGCGGAAAGTCACTGACGGGAAAAGAAAAGGAATAAGCTGGGGGCTGTTAGACCAAATAGAGGATTTGGATTTCGCCGATGATATCTGTTTACTGTCACATTCTTTTGAGAGTATGGAGAAGAAGCTAAAGGATTTGATAGAGTGTGGGAAGACTGTTGGACTAAAAATAAATGAGAATACGACAAAATAAATGAGAATAAATGTGAACAACACAAAAACATTCAAAATAAATAATTCAGATATTGGGGATGTAAAGGAGTTCATATATTTAGGCAGCAAAGTGACCATGATGGGTGGGGCAGAAAGGGATGCTTGCACGAGAATTATGAAACCTAAAATTTGTACAGCTATATGCAATAAGGCGAGCTCGTGAAATTTCCAAGAGAACAAAACTTAAATTTTTATTAGTATCGTAAAATCTGTATTATTGTATGGTTGTGAAACTTGGAAAGTTACACATAGAATATCAAAATCGTTGCAGACTTTCATAAATAAGTACCTTAGGAGAATACTGAAGACATTTTGGTCCAACGTAATAAGAAACGGAGATCTGTGGAAAATAGCAAAAAGGAACCAGTAAATATGACTATCAGGCGGAGGAAATGGAAATGGATCGGTTATATCCTAAGGAAAGAAGACACAGCAATAGAACGACAGGTCCTAAGTTGGAACCCTCAAGTACATCGAAGGAGGGGAACACCAAGGATGACTTGGAAAGGGACTGTGGAGGAAGAGTCTGGGATGATGGGAAAAGTCTGGAGCGAGGTTCAGCCCTGGCGCAAAACCGAGTCCGATGGAAGAGCTTCGTGGAAGTCTTATGCTCCGAACTGGAGTGAAAGGAAATATGTCAAAGTCACTTGATAAATAAATAAATATTATAAGTTCATTTACGTAATGCCAATAAGTACTTTGTGTATTAAACCTTTCAAATCTGTAACCATAAAAGTTATATATCACTATGTTACGACGAACCTATCTTATACACTAATAGATTTTCACCAATTTGTCCTTTGTTTCTCCAGGATTTACTGTAGCTTTCTAAGATGATGACATTTTTGTATACTGCCAAAATTACGTTCATGTCTTCACAGCACACGAAACAAGAGGTGGTACTCTTGATGTATTTCTTTCTTTTGACATGCTTTATGTACCTACTCATTGTTCCTCCTCCATATCTAACATCTCTACTTCAGATGTTGATTTTCATAGCACATATGCTTCACGTAATTTCGAGTACCCCATTTTCTCAACTGAGAATCACTTCGCTTCACACCGCGTCATGTGTATATGCGCCCTAACTTGTCTGCTTCAGGAGGACCTGGCGATGGGAAATCGTCGTTCATGGAAGATCTCGCCGCCAAAATAAAATGCGAAGAACCGACTGAGTGGGTTATCATGATTAAGATGCTGAACTACACGACTCTGTTAAACAACTGGCCCTCGGTGAGAGGTGAGTAGATGGCTTTCTTTCTTCTTCATATCTGGAGAATATGCGTTCAATGTTTATTCAAATGAGGTTTTCTGTAAACATGTGTCCTTGCCTTCTCATATTCGCATTGTACCTTTTATTCCTGCATTAGGTAACATATCTCCTTCCTAATACCTACAACCAAAACATGAGCTTGCGAGGGAATAACTTCTGTTTAATCCTCCATTAGTCTGTGAAACCGGTTGTAACAACAATGCTTTTTATTTTTCCAACTGTGGAAGTTGGTGAACTGTACTTTATTGTACCTTCTTGAACTTATTTTATTTTTTGTCTTGTGGGTACCAATCTTGCGACATTATGACGTTTTCTTTCAAATTATTAAGTCTTTTTTTTCTCTCTTTCACTTTCATCATCTTGTCAAATTTTGTTTGTCTGTTGTTGTCAACGTTGTCTGTTATGTTATTGTGTGGGTTCTTCTCTTACCATGAAACATTATCCAGCCCTTCAATATCAGCAACCCTTTAACCTATCTTCTGTTCTATTTATTTGCTAAAATGTCTATATCTCGATTCCAAATTTAACTTTGTAAAGTTGCAGAAGATGGCTTTGCTTAATATTATACTTATTCACACACACGTAGTAATAAGCATTATATGAATGACATTATCAAATAACATGCCGCATCCACGTCATATTGAGTCCGGTACTGTCTCCGCCAAACGACCATTACGTGGGTTCAATACCTCTTGCTAGAATCTGTGTTTTATTCTTTCTCTCTGTCTGTTTTTGTGTTTCTCTGTTTGTATCATGTCTTTTTTATATTTGTCTCCATTTGTTTGACCTCTTTCCTTCTGCAATCACTTCCTGGATTCTCTCTCTCTCTTCGCTCTGTTCCCTACCATATTTACCCGCTGGTGCGTCTTTTTCTTCTTTGGTGGTCTGTAAGATGTTTCCACCCCCAACCTCGAGGAGGTAGTTGAACTTCTAGTATCATAACTTGTATGCTTCCCTGAGTGTTAGTATTTGTTGGACTTATTCTTGGAACATATATTCTTATTTTCAGTGTAAGTAATCCTTCCAGAGTGTTCCATATATTCCCCTCCTTGTGTATACAACTCCTCCTCCCCTAGTTGTCTATACCACTCTACGCGCTCAGCATCTGTTATCGCTCATTCGTCTAACACGTGGTTGACATCTTCTCATCCTTACCCACACATACACATTTCATCTTGTCTGAAATGTCGTTTCGTCCTATAACAAATTAAATTCCCATGTCCTTTGAGGATTTCCAATGCCGCTTGTGAAGGTTGGAACCATTTTCTGTTTCTAATGCTGTATGTCACTGAGGGTATAAATTTAAATGTTCGCCTGCCAGTTGGCGTCTGGCTCAACGAATGTCCCAGCAGTCAATGAGTTCTTTCCCAATATGCTTAATTCTAAGCTTCTGTCTTCAACGATATCTGTTTCAGTGCCTATTCGAACAATGTTTCCATCTTGCACCTTAAAGCGCAGCATGACTTGATCTAGTTCGAGGTCAATTGTTAGTACTCCATGTGAAACTAATAATGCGTGTTTAAACGCTTTTATACGTTTCGCTAAAATGTATTTAACCTATTCTCTGGTAATGACAATTTCCTCTCATTATCTAATAGTATCTTATAATGTTTTCCACTTATTTCCAGTATTCTCCCCTCCAGCAAGTTCCCTTACAACTATCATCATCCTCACCGTTTTTAGGAAATCTTCCTTCGTTTCCACGCTGACTACGTTTTGATCGCATGTTCTTTCCAACCGGCCAGTGCCCTCAACGTCACTTTGTAGTCCATGTTTTATAATTCGTGACAGTCGCATTCGAGGTCATTGCATTTGCATATCTTGATTATTTGTTAATACTTTCTCTTATTTTTCATGTCACGTTCTGACTCTTCAATAATTTATTTCTATTTCTATTATGTGCTTCCAAAATTCCTCGTATGTTTACTGCCACTCCTGTCTATCGAACTATAACCGTCACCACGTGTTTCGTCGACGTTTTATTTTCTTTCTCATTTGTTTTTGTGTTCCAATGTCAACACATTTTTTATGTCCATCATCTTCATGTTGCGTTGCAGAACCTCGGAATATATTGGCTTCACATCGGTATCTCGTGCTACAGCAGATAATTCTTTCTTTCGCATTTCTTTAACTGCCCCTACTAATTGGTGTTCCAGGCCTTGCAGAGTCTGAAACTCCCGTTCCAATCCTACGTAAATTTCTGTCCTATCCATTACCATGTCTCAGCGTCGTAGCCCTTCAAAAATCTCTTTGTTTAGACCATTGCTTGTTTTGTCTATGAAACGTACCATCTTCTCGACCATTGACTCACTGCTACATTATCTATAAAACACAAATGTCCTTTCTCAAGCTGCTTTCTTAATGTACCTATTTGTTCTTTTGTCATTTTATCCTCTTTCCGTTGCGTGAGATGTGTCTCAAGCTGCTCAGTTTCCTTACCCGCACTTATTAAAAATCGCCATAATTCCATCACCCCATTTAAAAGTCTCATAGAATACATATTATAAACTAGTTTCTTCACTGCCAGATTCACATCTTCCGAAACCTTTTTATTCGTTCTTACACCCGTTTATATGTTTCGTATTACTACTGACTTCTGTGAAATTTCTGGAAATATTTTTCCCTCTAAATTCTTAAAATACTCCATCAAATACCCTTTCACCCCATCGTATTTTCTCTGTTTAATGTCCTTTATTGCACCCCAACCCCCGTCCGAGCTACAACTGTTTGAGTGGAAACGCACATTTTTCTCCCACGTGTGTTCAGCCACTTACTTATGCCCCATGGGGGACTTTGTCATCAAACGCGGTAGGTAGGAGCCGGTTTTTCATGCACTCACTCATCAAGTTCCACTCAGAACCTCCAACGCAGATAGGCGCTATCGGCAAAGATGTATGTTCTCACTTTTATATTTCTTGGCAGCACACAACGGCAGCGCTGTTATCAATTTCGTTCGACTTATAGTACTGCTGTGAGATACCCAATTTACAGTGTGCAGTGGGTTCCACTGTGCCACCCGGGAGTATGAATGTTATAGTTATTAATATTCATTGTCGTCGTCGGGATCGTTCTTTATTTACATATAATGTATCTATCTAATTTTGAAGCTACTGCATTGTTTTTAGTTTAGCTCCCTCCAAACTGAGCAGCTACCTTTACCTGAGGTTTTTTCTTTCTTCTGAATTACCTTTGAATGACTGCAATTTCCCACAAAACTTAAATATTCACGTACACACGGTAGTCATTACCGTATTTCAACTTCAATAGTTAATAATTCCTCTTCTATGTGCCAAGTTGATCTGTATATTCGCAGAGACACTAGTATTTACATATACGTTTCTCTAATAAATAATGCATCCGCCACAGGAAACGATAAATACAGTAATACAACACCAATATTAATACTACAAGAATCTTGTTTACTGTATTCAATGGATAAATACTGTACAAAAATTGCTCATTATCCTGTTTCTTTTTAAAATATATTTCTTAATAGTTACAATGCGTAAAATGTTGTGTTGAAGACGTATTTCGAAGAAAAACCAGTGAAAAGGAGAACAGTCACACCGTATCGAAGAAAGCCCGAAGAATTGAGTATGTTGTCAGTTATACACCAAAAGGACGCAGTCGAGAGAAACATTTTTGTCTTGAACCCTTTAACTTGACTGAGGTATTATCATGAACGATTATCACATTGCATTTAGCTTACTTGTTTCAGATTTTATAACCTATGCATTATGGATTAATTCTACTACAAATATCGTCCATTATGTAATCTAATTAAATAAATAATGAAAGTCTTAAGACCTTTCATGTACAAATAATATACATTTTGTGATAAGAGCTAATGTTTTTCTTTATTTATTGAATTAGATAATGGATATAATTTAGTTAATTTTTTAAATTTGCTGTAGCGTTCTTTCCATATATTTCTATTAAATTTTACATTCCAATGCTAAGAAATACAATATTATTTTGCCACACTAACGACAGTTTCAGATATTTGACATAATGGCAACTCATTACAGACTTGAGTTGGACACACGTAGAAGAGCTGCTGGCGAAAGCGGCGAATGCTGAAAATGGCTCATCTCGTCAGTGTCTGGAAGCTGCTCTTCGAAGCGATGGTGGTGTAAGTGTGCTCTTGGATGGCATTGACGAAGTGGCGCCTACATTTACTTACAAGGTCCTCCGATTGGTGCATCTCCTGCTGGAAGCGCCAATGAAACGAGTCTGGGTCTCATCACGACCAGAGGTAACGCTATTGAATATACCTTTGAGTTTCCAATGATAATTTATTTATTAATAATTGATCGATGAGTCGGTTACCTTTTGACAGTACTTTATTAGAAAAAATAAAAACACTACTTTGTTTTCCTACACTGAATATATTTCGTACAATAATGGAGAATGCAGTTTCGTAACGAAGTTACATTTTCAAGTGTGAAAAGAGGATTGAGAAGAGATAGAACTTTCCTTCGTGATTATACCTGTGAACAAACAATGGAGAAAAAATGGTAAACCGTTGCATCTTCAGATGATTTTGAGCAAGGATACCTATATAATTCTAATTGTCCATTGAGCGTCCTTCCTGCGATGTTCGTAAATCTCCATTGCTTCACAGATGATATGCATTGTTTTGTGTATAGTGTAGCACATCTAAGCACTTAATATCTAAAAACTTGAATTGTGAAAGCGTTGTCGTGTCAAAATTACCGTTGTATTAAACTCGTTGCACACTATTACAAAGATAGCTTCAAGACACGGATGGCATTAATGATAAAGGCTTAAATGTCCGTTCGTTTACTGGTAGATCACGTAACTATCAAAAAGGTGTTAAACGTATTCGAAAAAACAACTATGAGGGAATCACCAGACCATTTAACATCGAAGTCATCTCCTTGCCTTCACTCTAGCAGCAGGGGAAGTAGCAGACTTTAACTCTGAGATTCACCACTGATGGCGCTATTAACACCATATGACTGCTAAGGTCGTAGCCTCACTTTAACAAGGTGAGTCTCCTGGTAGACTAACTAACACGTGGGATTTTCTTATAATTATTAATTTATTGTATTGCGTAAACAAGACAAGCATTTATGGATCAGAGCCTTGAAGATTCGCATCCGAGAATATTAAAAAATGGCACTTTTTCAGTAACAATACTTATGTTTGGTTTCTGGAAGAAAATGTTTGGCATAATTGGACCTTTCTCTTCTCTTTAGTTGAGAGAACCTAGCGCGAGTTTTGCTTTTTGACGCGGAAAGTTATCCAACTTAAAGACCACCACCAGGGAAGAAAGACAGTAAGGCATGGTGGTTGTCCGCAATAATTTTCACGTACAACACTATTTTCAGGGTGCCTTAGGTCGCTATAGCAGGTCCCAGTGCTCATGCGTTATGCAGATGTCACGTAGACGTTTGTCTGGAAGATGACTGAACCGGAGACGACCATTGACGGGATGTAACAGAAAACGTGATTTATCAGACACAATAACACATTTCCTCTAAACCAAGGTTCAATAGCGATGTTCCTGTGCCCGGTGCTATAATTAAATATCTTAGGGTCAACATCGTCATACGCATGTGTCGTCTACTGCAGATCCCCACGTTCGCTGAACAGTGTGTTCCAAAACATATTCACCTGCGTCATATCGACATTACGGTAATGTCAAGCCACCATCGTCCATAATATTGGTTGACGCAGGGATTTCCAACCTGTGTCATAGTCGTGGTTTTACAGTCTTTAAACCACTTTCCTTTGATTCTCACGATACGTCCATGTGGTCAACCGATCAGTTTCCCTGTTTCCGTGATACACGTCCCAAGACGTCGTACCATCACGTCTCCCCTTCATCAAAGCCATTTAGTAATAAGCTTTCCCCAAAGAAAATAATGCTCGAGGGGAGAGAAAAATGAATTGTAATTGTGGAAGAGAAAGGAGAGGGCACAACTAAGAAGAACGTGGAAAATAACCTAACATAATTTGAAGAGGAAAAATATTATGTTGAATGTGACGGTAAAACGGATGACACGAGACAAAAAACTTATACTGGTGCGAGATACGGACAAGTAAGTAGAAAGACTGCAGGAATTAGTGAAGGATTCACGTGTACCAACATGGCGGGACACACATAGACGACACCCTATGTTGATAGTGAATGATGTAGAAAAGGGATTAGAGGAAGACGATTTCATAAAGGGGATAGCCCGGTAACAGACAGTGTATTAAAAGTTATTAAAAGAATTGGAGCTAGGTACAAAGCGCGAGATCACTGGGTGTTAGAAATAGAAGGAAAAATATAAAAGAGAATAATGGAAAAGAGAAGAGTATTCTGGAACTTCCAGTCATATCGTGTCGATGAACATGTAGTACCTCTTTGATGCTACCAATGTCACCGATACGACCATTTAAGCAGGGCGTGTACGAAGCAAATAGAGACGTGCGGCCATTTCGGGGTCAGAGGACATAATGATTCAGAACGTACAGCGAGAATAGAACAACCACGCTGTGCAAATAGTTTAAGACAAGGGAAAATGACAGAGCACTCCGTAAAAAGCAAAAATTGCGGAGAATATACTGTGACAGTTAAAGACAAAAATATATTATGGCGAGTTAAAGACAAAAATATATTATGGACAGCAATTCTCGCTCTACGTAATGGGGAAACAGACTGACTAATAAAAGAGGGAGAATATTGGAAAGATTTGTAATAGAAAATAACCTGAGAATACAAAACGAAAACGGACGAATGACATTCAAATGAAGGGAAAAGACTTCATTAATTGATTACACTACGTTCAGAAGAAGTGGAGGACTGGACCCTTGAAACACGGGTGGAAAGTGGTTATAAAGGAATAATTTGCGAAATTGGACAGGGACGGGAATCAATGATGAGATACCAGAAAACAAAACTCAGAATAAATAACTGGAATTATACAGCCAAGAGACAGCAAAAAGGGGAATATGGGGAAAGAAGAAGAAAGCTAAGAGATATGTAACTGTGTAGGCAAATTGCAATTAACATTACTGAAGGCAGGATACTCATGCATAGTCAAAGGGAAAGTGGGATTCCAGGGATGCAGATGGCGGATGGCAGAGCTGACCAAAATTCCAAGGGAGAAGTATAAACTATTGCGGAAATATAGAAGAGGGAATACAAGACCAGAATAGGAGACCGAAAAAGGCAATATTGGAAGGAATATTTAAAAGAATGTTTGAATAGGAGTTCTTGGGGAAAGCCATATGTTATAGCTAGTGATAAGATTAAAAAGAATAATATTTTGGCAGTCAAAAGTGACGCGAGAGGACAGCAGACCAAAACATGAGAAGAAATGGGAACACGGATGCTCGATGAACTTCTACCTCAAGAAACGTACAATCAGCGTTGGGATCCACCTCAGTAAGAAGAAGAGGAAATAAATATGACGAAGGGAGAAATGGCAGACATAATATCNAAATATATAACATGTGTAACGCAAGGTAAATTTCCGGAGGAATATAAAATTGGACTTCAGAGACTCTTCTTAAAAGGAGGAGACAGAGACGCAGTGAAGACCAATTCTTATAGACCTACAACTCTACTACCCACATTCGGGAAAATTCTTGAGTGATGGATGGGGGAAGAAATTTCTAGGTATTTAGAAAAGGAAAACAAATGATATAAAAGACAATATGGGTTCATAAAAGAGAGAAGAACTGCCTGCACGCCTAATAGACAATAGATGGATGGACAGTGTAATATGCTTTGACTATATTAATAGACATTATAGGAGCTTTTTACTACGTAAGGTGGATAGAGGTACTAAGAATTTTCGTTCTGGTGGAGGTACCCAGAAAATTAGTCAATCTTCTTGCGTCGTATTTTGAAGAAAGAAATACAATTTTAGAAATAGGCGGAGAAAAATTAATAGCGATAAATACAAAAGGCTGTCCTCCGGGTTCCAGTTCTTCACTGCTATTGTGAAATGTATTTATAGACAGTATGTTACAGAAATTAAGTGACCAAGGCATACATACCATTGCGTATGTTGATGATGTCAGCATGACTGTATTTGGAAACTCTAGAAAAGAACGGGACGGAAGCGATGACTGTACGTGAGTGACAATTGACAGTGAGAAACGGTCTTGAATGGTCATCAGGAAACACAAGTGGATTGTTCTTTGGAAACGCATCCGCGAAAAGGGGAACCCCTATAATAAAAGGAAAATCTGTTAAAATAGTGCGGCATCAAAAATATCTAGGGCTAATAACAGGCGACAGACTGATCTTTACAGAAAAACATATGGCACGTGACTGACAAAATAAAGAAAATTCACTACAGCCTACTAGACGTAGAATTCAACAAAACAAATTTGCCAATATATGAGCTTGTGTGATTATACAAAGGAGATATTCGTCCAATAATTGAGTACGCAGCAAGTGTATGACTGTCAAAAATTACAAATATTAACATAGGAAGAAGACGCAACGAACTTGTGTATTCAGGTTAAGTAGATACTACAAGACAGTTGCAACACGAAGTATAGAAATACTGATGGTGTTACCACCTTTAGACATTCACTTATATAAATTACTGCTGAGACGAGCAGGGACAGTGACAATTGACAATACAAGAATAGACACAAAGGAAGGAGGGGCGAAAGGAAAATTAACAAGGGCTTTACTGAATGCATGGCAAATGCGTGGACAAAAGGAACGAAGGGAAGGGCTCTATATGAGTTTATACAGAATGTGACATATGCAGAAAAAAACAAGAAGAGGTTTAAGTCGAACAGAGAATTAATAGAAATATAAATAGATCATGGAAACTTTGAAAAGTATTTATATGCGATAGGAAAAGCTGAAGGAGATGAATGTGTCTGTGGGGATGAGTGGAAGACAGAGACCATATATCGTGAACATGCAAGATTTATGACCAAGATCGAAGAGATTTAATAAGACAAATGATACGAGAAGGAGTTCAGAAGATCCAAAACGGCCCAAACATAATAAATGCGAAAATTAAATATATATTTGAAGATGTGTATGTAGGATGTGTGCGGTGCGAAACGCAATAAAAGGAAATAAATAAAGGGACACGTAAAAGGCAGTTAACTACAGCTACATCCCCCTGGTGTGGATGTATTCAACGCCATGGCCAAGGATGTAGTCACGTTGCTGAATAAGACTTGTTAGTTTAATTTTAATTTTAAATATGTTATTTTATTTTTAATATGTGTATAATGACACTGTCTAAAATACAGATCAATGAAAAAAAATAGCTTTTTGGCACATGGTTCTCCGGTTGTCTCTTGTAAACGTTTCCTACCGCATCACGTGCCCTTTGAGTCTCCAAGAAGCTTCTCTCTCGCAGTAGGTAGTGGTTGTTGTAGTTCATAAGTATGTTAAGATATTATAATGATTGAATTTTGTAAGTGCGCCCAACTAGGTTTGATAAGAGATGAATTCATTTTTAGGAAAGTTAGTCACTAATTTATTAAAGTTGTTAAAACAAATAAGTGGTCATTTAAATAGAATAGAATCATAAGTATTTCAAAAAAGTAAAAAATCATATTTTAATAAATAGTTTCAAGACAAAACATTTAGAAAGGAAAATGTTTGTAATAAATTTGTGAAAATAATTGAAATTTTGCAAGATTTCTAATATTTTATTTTTCGTTTGAGAATTTTAAAGGGATATACCTTTAAACGTTTGTCCTTAGTTCTCGTGGAGAGACAACTATACGGACCGTCCCACGAGGAAGTTCCTTTCGATATCCTATGGCGATAAATATGGCGCAGGCTGCGCTTGGACCGTATACGTATTCTTACATATATAGTCCTCTGCTGACCCTTGACAAAATTCACAGATGTTACTGAGCGGCACCTACACTTCTCGGGAATGGGTCAGTATCGGGCATCGGGTGCACGCCATTCATTCATTGCTTCAGCGTAAATTATTCCACATGACAGTAAAAGGTCATGACCTGTGAGTGTCCCAGTAGAAATACCACAGACAGAAACATCCTCGGCTTCTTTGTAAACAAGTCTTTGTAACCCAATACTTTATGATATGAAGCATATGTTTTTGATTTGGCGCATAACGCTGGAGGTCAGCTCATTTCCAAAGTTCAATTTACAGAAATTCTCGTGAAACTTCTTCTTCCTCCTCCTGAGCGTTTGTCCCGCAAAGCGCAGGGTCCGCTAGATGGATGTGGTACATGATAGGGAGAGGGTACTGACTTGACTGGGGAATACTAGAGTGAAACGATCCCTATAATTTAAAGATTAAAAGAATGAGCACATGATTTCTGAATAAAAATGAAATAGGATTCTAGGTAGGGATCAGAGGGGCTTGTCACAGCTCGGATGAATGACATGCGAGTCTCCAACATTATCGGAGACAACACTGGCGGTTGCGGACAACGCAGGTACTGACAACACAAATCTGGACAATCTAAATTCTCTTCCAGTTTGTTTCGTACTATAGCGAATGTTCTTGATTTCAGTTGGAGTCATTCCTTGGTCGATTGTTTTGGAAATCACCTCTGACATTGAAACCGCTGACAAATAAAGAACAAAAGCAGTATTTGCTCATGCGTTGGACTCCAATTGTCAGTATAAATTTGACGACGCAGCAACAAATGACGTGGGATCAATGGATGAAGTAAGACACTTTTCATTACGACCTACTTGCAATTAGTAATATAACAATAGGGGGAAGTAGAATAACACCATCTAGGAAAATTTCCGTCAACTAAAATTCACAACCCCGCTACAGATGACCGAATGACAATTACATGATCAATGGGTTAGCAATCCAAGAAGTACTTTCTGCATCTACATTCAAAGTTCAATGCGGGTATATTTCACTTCCATTTCTTTTCTTCTTTATTGCTGAATTTTATCAGTTCTCGTAAGGTTTGGGGGAAGGCGGGGTAAATTAACAATAAACACGTTAAAATCCATAATGTACGTACGAAATGTATTCTATAATGTTATACATATTACGTGATCTTGAAGACTTGAAGGATAACATTAGAATCCATACACAATGGTATTGGAAAACATAGGTAATGATATTGGGAAATCGAAAAAACTCTCTTCTGCTTCCATGTAATGTGTACGGGAAATTACGCACGCATTAGAGCAGCCCGAAACGAAACACTTCATAATTGGCATTTTCGTTTTACAAATTGAAAATAACACCAACCCTCTCGCAAACTCGCTGAATTCGCGCGATCTCCACTGTCTATTATAATAAATTGCTTACACTGCATTTTATTTTACATAACATTTTACCGTGACGAGGATCAGACTTATTGACTTCGCCGTGTCACTTTGAAACTGGTGCCGAGTTTTGGGGATATCTGTAGTGCTATGGTGAGAATTAAAACTATTATTCAATGTAGGACCTCAAAGTGAATGCAAGATAGTTCTATTTCCTCCCTATCCTATCATAGTTACTGCAGTAAGGTCTTTACACGTTCCCATAATTCCTTGTGACATCGGCCATTTTGGGACAACCGCAAGAAGGTAGTGTATGCGCAAAACTTGGCAAGTTTGAATTTTCCATGTTGAAAATTAATCGTAAAAGTGGAAAATATGTTTCTATGTGGTTTCAAAATGCAGTAACAAGTTTTCTAAAAATATAAGATTATTTAGATTCCTGGCATATAAGATAAGAGTCACAAGGGGCAGCCAACAGAACATTAAACATTATGTGAAATTAGTGTTATGTTCTGTGCTTGTAAGTATTGGAAAGAATTGATTTTCTTAGTTATTAGAGTACTGAATTGAATTATGTACTTTACATTTATTGACACTTTATATTGATACTTTTGCTTGAATATTTGTTATTTTTGTGTTTTTTTACTTGAAATCTATTTCTTTAATTTTTGATGATTTATATTAAATTTCCTATAAATAATATTTTGTATCATAATTATTATTATGATAAGTGTTCAGAAGGATGGACTAGTTATAATCTTTTATTAAAACATCTTAGAAAAGTAGTATTTGAGGAAAAGCGCCTACCTCAAGAATTAAAATGGCCGCCCCACAATGTTCGAAAGACGTTGTGTCCTATGTATGGCGCGACGCTGAAATCGAACTAGCCCGTGACGACGATCAGTTTCCGACCACCTTCCAGGGCGGGTAAGACAGATGGGGTTTTCCAATTACGCCCACTGCCGACTCTAGTCGACTACAGTCAACTTTGCGGGCATTCCATTCATGAAAAAATTGACTGTGGACAACTTAGCTTCACTTCGCTGAGGTGGAGAATTGAGTACAAACAGAAGAATCCAAAGAATCAGAAGAATCGCGCTGGGTTGAGGATGAGAGTTGAATCCAGTCAGAAGATTCGAATTAGAAGAATCGCCAAATAATTCATTATTTACTAAGCATTTTGTGACCGTTTACATCACATAAAGCATTGAAGTAATTAATAAAATGTGCATATATTATTTACAAAGCTTAAATGTGTAAAAACCTCTCATTTTTTAAAATAAGGGATTAATTAATCTTATTCTGTAGACAATTGATGCTTACAGTGTCTCTGACTGGCATGGTCAGACAGTTGATTGGATTTACAGGTTAACAAGAAGAAATAATTTTCTCTTCACATTTTCGGATCAAAGGCATTTACGTATGTTTTGTAGCTTCTACCTCCATCTTCTCTGACCTTGACTCCTCGCAAGAGTTTGTGCAAAAGATGGTATTTAGATTAATGAAATTCGTTGTTACAATCTACATCAATGTAAAAATTTACGTTCTTGTAGTACAAAATCGCCATAGATCAGATAAACCTAATATATGAGAAAGAAATTGAGATAGGTAATATATATGAATTTGAAAGGCCCAAAATGGGGACGCCATTTTTGTAATAAACTTGAATCTTAAAAGAAAAAAAAACAAATGAAGAAGATATCTAACGCTCACTTACCTGGCCCACTCGGCGTAGTAATGACTGATGCCTAGCTGTCATAGAGCTTAAATTTAAAGATAAGGAAATGGGTTCGGCCGATTCATTGGCGTGAAACACACATTAATCCTTCTCGAAGGAAACACGTTGTTCATAAAAAATAAATTTAATTACAACAAAACAAATACATAATTGTTATAACTACAAATAGTCTCCTTACATTTCCCCAAAATTAAGAATAAAACATTAATTGTTCACTAACACACATTACATATCTTAACTAACACTGAGTTTGCTCAATTGGTTATTCTTTGAAATACAACAACGGAACTTGTCCGTTCCAGCACTTTGTACGAGCTGAAGGATCATTGGACATCATAACAGTTAATGAATAACAAGGTTCGTCCAATCGGATAGCAACACAGCCGCGACCAGTGAGGCTACTTTTATCATTTACCAATTGTCTTTGCAATACAATTAGACTTGTCTATAATCAAATCGCACACTCTTTTGAAAATGGAGAGCTTTCATTGCCTCATCAAAAATGATTACCTCGGTATTGGCGAAATCTGCCAGACGTCATCGGAAGTAAAATTTTCAGTGGCTGGGCTGCGAAGGTAAGACGTGTTATGGAGTCGTGTTATTGTTGTGTTTAATTACGCCCATATGCTCAATCAAGTGCCCTCCAATCAGCATCTCCCATGAAGTCTCGTAGACTCTAGCTATGATCCATTCCACGTTCACCGGTATCGATAGTGTCTCGGTTGTTTCGATAACTCAACCGATCTTCGACACGAGTCCCGAGGTGGCACTTACCGGTGAATTTAAGCACCACTGATAATTATCATCAGGTGCCGAAATGATAAAAGTCGAGAATCGACTTTGAAGACAAAAAAACTCGAATGTCGATCAAATTTCTCTCCTCGCGATCTAAGAGGACGTCCGCCTCTATCGAAAACTATCGACTATTACCATGATCACAGCCATAACAAAAGTAATCTCCGCACCTCTCTAACTCTGATATGATCAAGATCTCCTTCATAAGCGAAAGAGCGTGCATTTCAATATCTTCATCCTCTTTTCTCCCACTTTGTAAAGTCAGTTTGACTCCGCCCATCGCATACGCCACGAACTTTTTTATCCAATAATATCTAAAAGTTTATTTCACGTGATCTCTCACGATTGGCGATAATTCTTTGACGTCGCCTCAATCAACCTATCTCTGATAGTACTCTAATCACGTGATGTCTCGTGATGTATTGTTTCCGTTGAAGGTAGGCTGTTTATCGTCAAAAATTGTGGTCATCAATTCTACACAAAAGGCCCTTCAGTTAGCCAGAGGACCTTCCCACTTGTCGCCATCGCTACTAACTTTCTAAAATTGTACGTAAACCAGACGCCGAAGACAGCTCTTACGCAGTTCCCGGACGCAAGCTTGGCGAAGGGACACTACTTCCCCTTCTTTTATCATACTTTAAAGGACCCAGAAGTCTCTTTCTCTTTTAAATTCGTTGCAACAAGTATTGCTGTACAATGGCTATACTCTGACGCGTAATATTTTCGCGGCTCCGTGGTCCCGCGAATATTTATTCCTTTCAATTTATTATTAAACTTCGAAAAAATTGCTAAAACGAATTATTTATTACTTTCTATAGATTTTATTTTTCTTATAACTTTTGCAGATAACTGTTTATAGATTTTCAAAAACGCAGTTAAAAATAAAGACAATTATTATTAGAAAATGCTGCTTTTGGGATTAAAAATTGAAATTGAAATTAAATGATTTGGTGTCCAAAAATGTCGTGTTGCAATTGTCACTTCATATATATTAAATTATTCACAATTTCACGGCACTACCCGAAGTACGCAAAAATTGTTAGTACTAGGTTAAAATAATATGGAATCAATTCACGATTCGGACGGAGTCGGGGCAACATGAAGCAGTTTCTCGTTCATTATCGCTCCGATTCCTTACCCAACGCGCATGCGCGAACCCAGAAGTCGACTTTTCCACCACTTTTGTAATTCCATTCGCGTTTCCGAGCAAAGTTGATCGGAATTGATGGGATTGTTATCCGCGTGGTCATACGCAGTTTGACAATAAATTTATTATCTTATTATTATTATCTTTAATCAACTTTTCTGGTTGCGACTGGAAAACCCCAAGTCATTCTCACACTGTGGGAACGGTTTTTTTGTGATTTATTTGCGATAAGGGGAGGACGTGTATTTCTTTCTAATTTATTCGTGTATTTTTCTTTCATAAAAATTAATCTTTTTAAAAAGAAGCATGTAAAGAGACATCTCAAATATGGCTTCAAATACGCGCGAGTGACGTCGCCAGCCAATGGAAATTTATTCCGTTCTGGTAGTCAAAGCGTATGGTTACGTAAAGTAAACCCTACCCCCCCCACTCTTTAATAAGCTTACCTCAACGAGAGTTGATAAGTTCTTATTCTCAGTCAGTTACGAGAACGAGAGACATTAACTTCTCAATACGATAGTATGTGATTCTATTGGGAAAGTAGTTGCGAGAACTCGTTCTTATATTGAACTTTCTTTACAGTAAAGACTATGAATTGTTAGAAAAGTCATATGCTTTCGAGTAATATGATATGAAGAAAACTTTATTTCATCATTCTTCATAATTACTGAGGGTCAGTTGAATCGAGACATCACTAGTATGAACGGTTTCCGAAGTAGTCCGAACATCCTGGTACGAGGTCAACGCTTCAACATCAAGACGTAAAAGTATTATGAAGGATTATAGTACGAGGTCTCCCATAAGACCAACCCCTCGTCCACGTCGCGGGAGATGGGCAACGTCATAAAGTAAGGGATTGCCTGCTGAGGTGATGCACAGTGGGGACTACGTGTGCCCCGAGACCGCTTCGGTAGCTGTGAAGGCCTAGCAGGAACCCCGAAGAGTGGTGGCTAACGGGGCTCTGGTGAAGATGCTGATGCCTTGTAGCAGGTGGGGTTGGCTCTCCTAAAGGCTAAGGGAAGAAAACCCCGATTGCAAATTACCCGTCCTTCGGAAGAGGTTGGACGTAGGGTTAACTACCCACTTCTTTAAAAATCCAAAGTTATAAAACTTCAACGAAAGAAAGACGGACTGATTAACGGAGACAAACTTGGCAAGGAAAAGGATAAAGAGAATGGACAAGGAAATGGCGGAGGAAAGAAAAGTGAAATAAAGCGTGTCAGATATGAATATTGGAACCTGGAATGTGAGGTCAATGTATCGCCCAGGAGCTTTGAAGATGTTGCTGGACCAAACAACAAAATGCTAGCGGAGTATTATTGCACTGCACGAAATAAGATGGGTTGGAAGTGGAACTATAGAAAAGCGAGAAGCTAGTGTATTCTATAGCTGTAGTGAGGAGAGACACGAATTTGGTACAGAATTTGTGGTACATCAGCAGCTAAAACATCTGGTAATTAGTTTCACACCTATTAGCCCAAGACTATCGACGCTTAGAATAAAGGGGAAGGTTTTTAACTACTGTATAATAAATGCCCATGCACCAACGGAGGAATCTGAGGAAGAAGAGAAAGACTCATTTGATGAACTTCTGGAAAGGGCATATGATGGATTCCCTGGCCATGACATTAAAATAATTGCCGGTGATCTAAATGCTCAAGTGGGAACGGATCAGATATTCAGACCAACAATAGGAATCCACACCAAACATACCATAAGTAATGATAATGGATTGAGACTCATACTGCATCTAGAAACATGATTGTAGGCTCATCAATGTTTCCACATAAAGGCATACACAAAGGAACATGGATATCGCCAGATAGAAACACAGTAAACCAAATTGATCATGTGTTGATAGATGCACGACACAAGTCAGACCTCCTGGACGTGAGGACTCTTAGAGGACTGAATATGGATTCAGATCACTTTTTGGTATGGGCGCGTGTGAGAGCTAGGATCTCCAATGCATCAAAAGAAAACCGAATCAAAATACCTAAATATAACATAACAGCCTTAGAATCATCTGAAATTAGAGATCAGTATCAGGAGAGAATAACACAGATACTCAAGAATACTGAAGAGACCAACAATATCGACCATCAGTGGGAAATGGTAAAAATGAAGTGGAAACATCAGCAATTGAAACGTTGGGTACTGGAACAATACTGGAACAAGATCACCATGGTTTGATACTGAGTGTGAGATGGCAACAGAAGAAAAGAACAGGGCATATAGAAGGACGTTACAATCAAGGTGCACAAGAGGAATGATAGAAATCTATAAAGAAAAACGGAGGATTGAAAAGAAGACCCATCAAAGAAGAGAGAGTGGATGAAAACCAATATTGAGGAAATGGAGTCTATGAGGAGTAAGAATGGGACAAGGAAATTCTATAGAGAGGTAAATGCGGCACGTAAACCCTCTTATGGCAAAACTAGTCGGATAAGAGATGAAAGAGGGGAAATTGTAAGTGAAGGGAAAGAGATGCGAAAGATGGCGCCGACATTTTGATAAACTTTGTCAATTTCAGAACGGTATCAAGAGACTCAGTAGAGGTGTAAGAAGGAGATTACTCTGGTGAAAATACAGATACACCAATCATAGAAGAAGTGAAAAGTGCCATGAAGAAATTGAAGAATAATAGAGCCACAGGAACAGATTATATACCAGCGGAATTGCTAAAGCACGGTGGTGGTGAATTGGAACGGACTTTCCTAAAAATAGTCGTCTCAATATAGGAGGAAGAAGAAATGCCACAACAATGGAAAGGGAATTATATGTCCTATATACAAGGAAGGTGACCAACTAGAGTGCGAGAACTATAGAGGAATTACACTGCTAAACTTAGGATACGAAGTATTTTCCAATATACTGTTTGACCGTCTCCTCCCAATCGTTCCGAGAGAAATAAGGACATACCAATGAGGATTCCTACCTGGAAAGTCAACTATAGAGCAGATCTTCACCCTGAGACAAATTTTGGAGAAGACAATCCAATTCGGAATTGGCACGCACCACCTCTTCATTGATTATAAGGCAGCATATGATAATATAGAGAGAACAGTTGTATCATGCTCTGATAGAACAGGGGACTCCCGTGAAGTTGATAAGACTGGTGAGAATGACAATGAGTGAGACACGAAGCAGCATAAGAACTGGAGGAATGATGTCTGAAACATTAGATGTTCAAAATGGAGTACGACGAGGAGACGCGCTGGCGTGTCTCCTCTTTAATGTCGTCCTGGAGAAGGTGATGAGAGATGCAAACCTTCTGAGCAGAGAGACTATTTTCTATAAATCAGTGCAGATACCCGCTTATGCTGATAATATAGATATAGTAGCAAGAAGTCGAAAAGCAATGGAGGAGACATTCGTTGCTCTAGAATAGGCGTGCAAGAATATGGGGCTGAGTATCAACCAACAGAAGACGAAATACATGGCTGCTGGGAATGTGCATGGAATTAACATGCTACCCTCAATAATTGTGAACATGTACACCTTTGAGAGAGTTGAGCAATTTAAATATCTGGGACAGTTAACTACTCCAATGACATTTCTCAAGAAATTAAACAGCGATTAATAATAGGCAATAGAGCTTATATTGCCTTAAAATGACTCTTCTCCTCAAGGCTCTTGACTCGCATTTGCAAGTTAACCATGTATAAGACACTCATAAGACCAATGCTCATATACGCCTCTGAAACTTGGCCATTAACAACAAGAGTCATCGAATTGCCTGAAGCATTCGAGAGAAAAGTACTCCGAAGAATTATCGGACCAGTCTGTGAAAAAGGAATATGGAGGAGGAGGTACAACCATGAATTGTACACTATTTATAAAGATCCACCTATTAGAAGAATAGTGAAATCAGCTAGGTTGAGGTGGGCGGGGCATATGGCACGGATGAGTGATGCGGAGATACCCAAAAGGGTATTAGATGGAGATCCGGGGGGACAGAGAGGACGTGGACGACCCAGAACCAGATGGATGGATGGAGTCATCGAGGATCTTCGGAAGATGGGATATAGAAATTGGAAAGTTTTAGCATCCGATCGAGATGGTTGGCAGAGGATTGTTGAAGAGGCCAAGGTTCACAATGAACTGTAGAGCCATTGAAGAAGAAGAAGAATAGTACGAGAAGATACTGTAACTAGAGTCGAGGATGTTTGTAATGAATAAATTATCTAATTTGCAAAGTGGTAATTATTGGTCAATGTAAGGGTTGTGTTGGCAATATGATATTTGTGTTTTTGTAATAAATTGTTTGTTGTTCCAAAAGACTTGATCCCTTTCATTTATTTATTTTAAGCCTTTAAGTGCAAAAGTAATCATTCAGGTTAATGGCGCTCAACTTTTTATTTATCACGAGTATAAGGATAATAGTAAATGCTTCACATCACAGCATTTATAACATTGAAATACTCGTAGAAGTGTTGATAGTGTGTGTGCGCGATCGACTTGCTGATCGTAATTTAAGCTAGTACGGAGGAGCACACGAGCAAGACAGGTCAGTTCGGGGCACAGTATTGACTTTAAAATATTTCATAATATTTTAAAACAAAATTAAATTTAGATATCAGTAGAAAATATGATTTGTTTACATCGTTACAACAATTATTAATTATAAACATTTAACAAGTTAGTGACAACAGTTAAGACAAGCTACACAGGTGTACATAAAAATTATTGTCTTTTGTGTTCTCTTTGCACTCAGAGATTTGGCGAATGAAGTAGTGCAATGGTTGGCAGAAGAAGACACCGGTCTATTGGCGATACCTTTGCATCTTCATATGGTGGCCGAAAGGTTTTCTACAAAGGAGTTTCTTGATTGTAAAGGTATAAGCTCCATATTTAATCTGAACATATAAGAGAAATTCTACGTAAAATGGGCAATGGCAAGAGGAATAGAAACAACAGAGGGTATTTTCATTGGGGATATAATAGGGACATTTTCCTGTAATATGTGACATAGTGAAAATAGTACATTTTACATCAAATTTTTCATGAAACGTTGGGGGCCACAACTTTGCGTAATACATCAATGCTGTCAGAAATAATATTTTGCTTCAAGTGTCCAGTGAGACAAAATAGAAAATTGTGTTCGGAATTACACTGTCATACATTACAATATGAAAATATTTGTTTATAATTCTAAATACGAAAAATACTTTTTAAATAAAGAAATATACTACATAATTTTTCTAGCTTGAAATAATATAAATTTGTTGATGAGATTCAAAGTATTGCGTAACAATAAATAAATATGATCCATTAGTTTTATTTGTCGGACAGTATTCTGCCTAACCCTATCCCGTTCCGGAACGAACGATCGATAATATATAGAAAATAGCTCGCGGGATTAGAAAAGTTCGACAGCGCTAGTAAAACATTAGACCGACATCTTCGATATATATCGAGTTTCTCGATTAGACTCACCAATTCCAATTGTGATTTACTTTGTAATTTTCTTCCAATTTTAAACTTCTACTAGTAAAAAGAATTGCGGTAGAGCCTTTACAATCGAATTACCTGATTAATGCAATACTAAGTTGTTAAAATTTCGTAAATGCATATATTTCTTCCGTGAACCTACACGTGGAGAAAATATGTGATAACTTTCGGTCAGATAAAAATGGAAATCGAATCCGGGACTCCAGCATTGATCGCAGGGGCAGTAACCACCTGTTCGTCTTCCATAATTGTACACCCTTCAGACCATCACCGGATCTTCGCCTTTTTCAACTGTTAATTTTCTTCTTCATCAGATAAATGTACATAGATAATTAATTATCTTGAAAACATAAAAGAAACAAGGAAACCACAAACCACAAAACCACAACCACATAACACCAATTCTGCTGAAACGTTAACAAAGAAACAAGCCATCAAAGGAGAATAATTTTTAAGAACGTATGAACACGTTTACGATAAAACCCCGTATCATGAAAATTCATTTCATATAACATAAGTCTGATTCATAATTAATAAAAGTTGAAATTATAAATCCTAGATTTTTCGGTGGACCAACTATTTTCCCGCGTCCCACCAGTTGTTAGGGACAATTAACTTAGTATTTGATTCATTTTTTCAATGGTGTAAGCTTATTCAATATGACTGTACACGAAGAATATATTTATTTAATAAATTAGGTAAAACCACTATTTCTCGTTTTATATGAACCCCCTATTTCTCATGAAAGTGCAATACAATCGTCACGTTGCATGAAACGTGTTTCAAGGAAACCATGTTTGTGCGTTTCATGTATGCGTTTCTCTGTATGCACGCCCCAACGTATTTAAGGTGGGACCAGCACTGAAAGTTAGTCAAATTACCAACTTTCAGTATAAATAGTATAAATGTTTTCTTTATTTTTATTCTAATTGTTATGAAACGCAACAACAACAACAACAACAACAATAATAATGATAAAAAACATGATTTAATTTTTATGTATCTGTTAATAATATAGTACAAATCAAACTCAAGAATTCGCTTGACTTGATTGAAATACACAAGAGCATGAAAACATGGAGCCCAAGCGCGTTGGTTTCGTGATTTATGCAAATCACTTTAGAAAAAGTTAAATATTCTTCTCAAATGTCCTGTGACCAAAAGATAAAAGTGAGGTAAAGAACAATACGGAAAATTTACTACAAATCATAACAAACTTCCATTACTTTCGTGATTATAAAGTTAGTCTTATTTTCTAAATAAGTGTTTTCTCCATAAGACGCCATGCATTTGAACAACAATTATAATTAATATTATTTTATTAAAATGGCTAGATATATGTTTTTCAAGTTTAAATCGCAATAAGTACATGTTACTCTGTTTATTTATGTCGATTTAGGATATTTTAGTGATTTAATTCCAACTACGCTAGTGCTGCCTTAAATTAATTTGATTTCATGAAACGGGGTTTCATCTGTGCATGTGATTCCTCTACGAACCAAGTGAGCCCCTCTGGTAGCGTTCTCGTTCTTCACCAAGTCATCCCGTGTTCAATTCCCTGTGGGGCCAGAAAAAAAAATTGTAGCTTTTCACATTAATGTCCCACAGTTCATTTAACTGTGACTACTGAAAAGCGAATCCTCCTTCCTCTATCCACCTCCACCTAGTATCAATAACTAACTATTACTAACCACTTGAAATCACTATTCCTCCTCGTAGGTCAAGTTGTTGGTAAACCCAGCTAACCGGCCCACCTACTAACAATAGTCCACCCAACTCTCACCTCCTATCACTCTATGTAGATAAGCTTCATTTCCCATTTACAAATATTACAATGAAAATGGATTCTTGTTTCTTTTATAGTATACGACCTGAAGAGTACCCGTACACTCCTAGAACTGTACAGATATTTAGTGGGAAAGAAACGTCAACTGTGGAGAACCAGGTACAATGTCATCATAGATCTCCTTCCCTTTCAAGATGAGTTTGAAAAAAGACATGAGGCTTGCGCCGTATACTATTTGGTACGTAACATTAATAAATTTAATTTATTCTTTCATTTCCATATTGCTCAAATAGTCAGAAAATTTCTAGTGAACAATAGCTGTCACTGCATATCGTTTCGAATGCGCAGTGGCCCCGGGAAAGAACGTAACCGTGTACAGCAAATGACGCTTAATTGTCTGTCAGGTACCTGAGTAAGCAGACGACTTGAGTAATTTCTTAGATGTTTTGCTTTTTACAATGATTTTTTATTGGGGATTGTCCAATTCATGAGCCTAAGCGGGCTTACGACATTAGAGAGTATGGGAAGGAAGATATACTCAACATACGTTAATTGACTACCAGACAAAGTATGCGCTATATATGGAATTTATTAGCGAGATAGATGGAATAAGGACGTCGAATAGCTGGGGTATGAAATAGATAGAAAAAGAATTATGAGATTAGTCAAATAGAAGTAATCCTTGTATTGCTTCAAGCGACAGAGACAAGGAGATTGTCAAGTCAAGACAAATAGATAAAAATGGTACTTCAGGGCTTGCTAACATCCAGTTCATTAGAGCTCTCTCTACTGTGATAGGATGACCAACAGCTATTGATCGTCTGCATATTTACGTGTTCGACACAGGGGGAAAGGCAGGTTTTGTACAAACAAGTCAGGGACTTAATTTTCCGAATGAAGATCTATAACAGGAGAAGAAAAAAACTAGAAGTATACTAACTTTACCGCTGTCTATGCCATTTAGTTTCCTCATCAGCGATTGTATTATCCGGACCGTTTTGAAATTAATCGGTTAAGCAAGGAAAATTAATTATCTTAATTCCAAGAGAAATGATACGAGATTGTATACTATGTTAATTTTAAAAAGGTTAACCTAAATAATTATTATAATTTAAATTATATAGTTTAGAACGTGTCGGAAGTCCAATGTGTTATTCAGTCTCATTATTTTTTTAAATATTATAATATTAATTCCAATTACAATATTCACAAGTAAATTCATTTAGGGCATGAGTAAATTTGACGACTGATACAGTATACAATTCCAAGTCTTCACATAAAATAATAATCACTCAGTAATACACCAATATAATTATTAATGAATTATTTTCAGAACTATGACACATATTTATGTTAACTAAATAGGGAAAATAGCTTGTTTATTAACGCGAGCTCATTATTATTATTTTCTCTGTAATTCACAGCAACATTTGCTGGATTTCTTTGAATGGACGGTCCTAAAAGAGAAGTCAACTCAAACACTATTGTAACAAAAGAAATGCTCTGGTCAGGCTACAGGTACTAAGGATAACGGATTTTTGCAGCTTGATGTACAGGGAAGGTAATAGACCTATCTTCTCCAGGCTGCTTTTGAGCTTCTCAGAGATTAGTCCAGTTGCCGAGATGACGATCGGTACTATATATACTTCTCTTTGACGCCACATTGTTTTCATTTCCTCCGCAAGAGCTACATATTTCTTGATTTTGTCGTTCCAGGTTGTCTGCAGGTTGTGGGAGCTCGACATGGCCACGTCTATAAGATATGTGGTAGACGAGGAGCGGTCAATCAGAATAATATCTGGCCTGTTGCAGGGTATTGGTTTGTCAGTTATTACGCTTGTTCCAATATAGTTGATGATTGGCGTTTTCAATAACCGCAGCAGGCTCGTATCTATAGTAGGGTGTTTGGTGCTCATGCAGTTGGTACCTTTGGCCGATGGCTTGATGCACAATTTTGGCTACTTCATCATGACGGTTGAGGTAGCTCGTTGGCGCCAGCATCCTACAGCCAGATGTTATATGCTGAATCGTCTCTCTGGGTTCTTTGCACTTCCTGCAGATGTCTTCAACATTTTGCTCCTTCAGTATAGCCCTCATGTAGTTGTTAGTTGCGACGACCTGGTCTTGGATCGCTAGTATGAAACCCTCATTAGTTTCCACAAACAGATCCTCATTTGTCAGCCACATGTTCGACGCTTCCTTGTCGACAATTTCGTGGTTGAGTTCAGCAGGATGCCGGTCATGGAGTGCCTTGCTTGACCATCTGGTCACTAGCTGGTTCAGGTGTTCTTGCTGCGATGAAATGCAAATATCATCTTTGTTGCGCAAATTGAGAGGACTATACGCTTCGTCCGCCACGCGAACAGCTTCATGCAGTGATGTCGACTTTGTGAAGAAATAAACTCTCAGGTTAGCTATTTGTCTCATATGTAACCTGCGTATGTCAACAAACCCACGTCCTCCAGCACTACTGGGGATGCACATTCTCTCAAAGGCAGCCTTGGGGTGGTGTGCCCGATATTTAGTTAAGATAACCCTTGTTTTGCCCGATATTGCGTCAAGATCCGTTGTGGTCCATTTAACAGTGCCAAATGTAAATGTAAGGACTGGAACAGCATAGGTGTTGATCGCTTGAAATGTATTCTTCCCATTCAGCTTTGACTTCAGGATTCCGGTTTATACTACTTTTATACTACTCAGTAGTAATTTCCGCCTTGATTTCCTTATGACAAATACGTTTTGATTGCAGAAGTCCTAGGTATTTATAGGTATCCGTTTCATTCATCCCCTCCATATAAGTACCTCCTCCCATTTCAAACACAGATGTTAGCGTTTTACCTTTTTCAGTTTTTAGAGTTCTACACTAATCAAGCCCAAAAGTCATTTTAATATCATTGGAGAAGATTTCCGTTGCTGCAATTGGTGATCTGTTGAAACATAGAGCTTGATATCATCCATGTACATCAGGTGACTGTGCAAATATTTCACTAGGTTACCGCATTTGATCTTGAATCTATATCCTGTTGAGTCTAATAACGTTGATAATGGGTTAAGAGCCATACAAAATCACAGGGGACTAAGGCTGTCCCCTTGGAATATGCCTCTTCTTACATCGATAGGTTTTGTAAAAAAACTGGCTCCACTAGAATTAACTTGGAGTACTGTTTTCCACGAGGACATGAGATAACGTAAGAGTCTTACGATACGCTGGTCTATTTTGTAGATTTCCAGGACCTGCATTAGCCAGGAGTGAGGCACTGAATCAAAAGCCTTCTTGTAATCGATGAAGGCTGTATGTATATTTCTGCCCTTGATAATTGCTTGTTCTAATACCACCGAGTCAATTATCTGCTGTTCCTTACAGCATTGCGATCCATTGATGCATCCCTTCTGTTCCTCTGCCAGCACATCATACTCAGCCCAACGGTCGTACATCGCTGTAGCCAAACAAGAGGTCAACACTTTATACATTGTACATACGCAGGTGATAGGCCTGTAATTAGCAGGGTTATCAGTTTGACCTCCCTTAGGGAGCAGGTATGTAACCCCGTGTGTGAGAAAGCTCCGTACAGTATCGGGGTTTTGGAAGAACATAATAAAGAAGAATGCCATTTTCTCGTGGGTACAGGTGAGTTTCTTAAGCCAAAAGTTGTGGATGTAGTCTGGGCCAGTAGCTTTCCAATTAAGCGTTTTCTTTACAGCTTCTGTGATCACTTCCTTAGTAATTGTCACTGACGACATTTCAGGCACCTGTAGCAGTCGAGCAGTCTCTTTCTTGATCCACAAAGCTTCCCCATTGTTTTCCACTGGGTCCAACCATATGCCTCCCCAAAACTTCTCCATACTCCGGGGCAGAGGATTGGTTGGCGAGCTGCTCATTTCGGGCTGTTCTAAGACCCCAGTAGTAATTTTTCTGGCTCGAGCGAAATAAGTTATTTTGCGTTCTCCTTTGATATGACTCCCGATATCTCCTAAGCCGCCTTGACTTGGCAGAAAGGTTTTGCTTCAGCGTGTCAAGAATTTCCTCGTATGATTTGTTCTCGGGATCTTTGTCTGTATGCTTTGTTCTTTCCTTTTTTATCCTGTCCAAATGTCGTCCAAGCCCTCTAGATCTTCTACCAGCAAGATACTGATGCAGCCTACCTATATCAGCTCTTAACGAAGCAATCGCCCTGTCTAAGCGGAGTTCCGAAGCGGGCGAGGTTCTAGGCCTCCAATTTCTCTGCGATTTATCAGCTATTTTTCCACCTACATGTCGGACAATTGTCACTGCAGAGCAGTGACAATATTAAGCTGTGAAGGTCAGTAAAATCATTAGCCTGATTGATATAGGCAGGGAGAATCTTCTCATTCATTATTCCTGTGGTCTTAGATAACTTCTTGGAATTACTCTGCTTTGGTACATAAGGTTTGGATGCGGGCTCCAAATGCCCGTATTCAGCTATGGCTGTCTCTAATGCATCCCTTATATGCGGTATCATAGGGTCCAGTTCATTTCCTTCTGCCTCTTGTTCTGGGTGCCTGTAAGGCCTGCTTGGGCACTTGAAGGGTTTACCGGGCCCACTGTGCATCGGCTGGCTGTTAATTGTGCTACGTGAAGGGGATGAGGATACATTTACTTCAGTTACTCTTATTTGCGCCTCACAATCAGCCAGCTCACTGGCCACTTCATCTTTAATTTTGCCAATTTGCAATCCTGTCATCCCTTTGTGAACATAAATTACTCTCCTCTGGTCCGCTAGCCGCTGAGCACTGGCCAGACCGCTTAGTTCTGGATAAATTTGTAAAAACAGCTCAAGAAATTTCTCTCTGTAACCTATTGTCATAGTATCTAGTTGTGTAGTTTTGAAGTAGCAGCGCATCACGTTGGTATTCATTTCTTCCGTCCATGCGAGGCGTTGCCGAGGTTTCTCTGCTTTAGTGGTTGCCCCAGATAAAGGCAAAGCACAAGAGACAGGGGTTAATTCCGTGTCCGTATTCATAGCAGGATCAGAAGTCCATTGGTCAAGCTGTCTATCCCCCCGTTGGCCTTGACCATGACAACGCTCGTCCGAGGCTCTTCCTTTATTGTCAGGAACCCAATTATTCACAGCTCCCAGGGAGGTTACCCCTAAGAACTGGTGACAGATTTTGTTCCACGGCAGATATTTTATTTCCCCACTATCCTCTCAAATGAGCGAGCATCCCCCATTCGCAGGGGGCCGCGCCCGATAGAGGATCTGACAAACCCCCACGGGTTATTATTATTATTATTATTATTATTATTATTATTATTATCCAATCCATGGAACAGATACATTGTGGAATAGTTAGAGTACCGGGTTTGCTTATTTATTTATTTATTTACTTCAGAACATCATATTTCCAACTACAGTAGTGGTTGAAAATACACATTGAAAAGACAAAAGATAAAAGAAAAATTTGAAAACATTTTTAATTTCAGTTTTCAGACAGCAAACACAGCAACTATTTGAATCTGGATAAGATAAAAGAGTGCATCGAAGAGTGGGCAGTAAATATGAGAGGAAGGATAAGGGAAGGCATAATGTGGTTTGAAGAGGGAGGAAGAATCCAGTTTTGCCATATAAGCTTCGCGGAATATTTTGCCGCTAAGTGGTTTTGGAGGAATTGTCAGATTAATGAAGGAGCCCGAAGATACGTATTGGGATTAAACGAAAGACGGTAGGTAAGTTTAATTTGTTGTAATTACAGGTCCTATGTATAGTGTTAAATAAAACAAAATATGAAAGCAAAAAAGGCAATAATAAACACAATAAATTGGTAAACTTCGTAACATTAAAAGGAATGGTACGAATGACCTAATGATGCTATACGATATCAAAAGATAAAGGAGATGAGTTAAAGATTAAAAATAAAAGATTTGTTTGAATGTTGTTTGAACTGATAAGAATTCTTACAATTATGTATACATACATATACGTTTGTATATTACTCATAACGAAGACAGGGTAGATGAAAAAAAGACCATATCTTTGCGAAGGCAATATCCTAAGAACATAGTCATTCGTGTGACAGATTTGTTAAAAGTAACAAAAAATGGTTTTTATTCATCACCTTAAAAAAGGCGAATAGGTACATTAAGGTTTGTTCCTATTTCCCAAATATCATTAAACATATTTTATACTCTTACAATTTTTGCACGATCATCCTATCAAAAACGACATTTTATTAGATATCCGGGTTCGAGATCCTACGTTCCGCGTATAACTTTTACTGAAGTTGTTCAGATCCAATAAACCGCTCATTAGAGTCGAGATTAGTGGGAGGAAATCATTAGCATGTTTATAAATTTAGAATTTTTTTTTCATAACCAAAAATTGCAACAATCTATTGATTGGAGCGTACACTATAAACATTTGAGAAATCTCCCAACTTTCCGAAAATTTATTAAAACTGAAAATTGAATCAAATTATAGTTGTAAATGAAATTACGAATAAATTTAGTTGTATAGTTTGAAAGAGAAGTTTTTTCGGTTTTATATCACGACAATTCTTCCCTACAGTTACAATGGCTTTAAACCAGAAGGAATTTACAAAACGTTTCTATAGATTAAAAAACCTTAAATTGTTTAAAACATGTATTTAAAAAAATGAATCCAAATCATTTTAAAGAATGTTTATTCATTATTGATAAGGAGAATATTATGATTATTGAATGATTTATTTACACAGTTCAGTATTTTTCACAAGAATAAATGAATGTAACACTTCAAAAAATATGGAAAAAATCCACTTCATCTTTCTCTAATCCACTAAATCTTTCTACACCTTTTTTTCAAATTTGTAAATTAAACTATTAATTTTACCAGATATATTTCCTTTGATGTAATATAGTGAATTTAAAAAATTGAAAAATACATTTTTAGACCAGAGTGAGTCATAGAAGAGTGTGGCCGATAACCGAGACCCGACAAGTTTCCGTCATTCGTGACACGTTAGTCGAAGGTTCTTACGAAAATAGGTGTATTATTAGATGAGCGATTGAATTTTGATGCAGACATGAAGTATATAAAGAAACGGATACGGAATTTTGTATATAGTATACTGCGAGTTGAGATCTACAGATATGATATAAAAAGAAGAGATTTGAAGACCCTGTATTTGGGAGCATTGCGACAAATAATAGCATATTGCAATGTAGTATGGGTGGAGAAAATAATAAAAGTCAAATTTGAGCTCCATTTACAATCTATGGATAGGGTATGTTTGTTGACAACTGTTGTAGAACTTGCTGTTATAGAATTGTGTCGTCAGAGTCACGAAGCGTCCTAACTGGAATAATGCCAACTGATCTGAATGTGCAGAATATGAAGTTTTGGTTTCTTCTGAAAAGAGTCGGGGAGATACAGACAAATAATGAAGAGGTACTAGTGCCACAAAAGAATACAAGAATAAACATGACTGCATTTGTGCTTATGGTATGGAAAATACCATGGAGAAAGGGTAAAAAAGGAAGACACGTATGTATATACCATTATATCATTACTTTCGGTGGTTCAAACCATTTCCGATTCTTTGTAACATGTCTTACATCTGGTAAGACATGTTACAAAGAATCGGAAATGGTTTGAACCACCGAAAGTAATGATGTAATTTCTTAGAAGACATGGAGATTTCGACTGATACTTAAAAAGATTTGGGCTACAGGAAGAAGAAGAATGTGATTGTCGAACAATGGAGGAGAATCGAGACCACATACTATGGGATTGTTCTTTACACGCCACAGAGAGAGCATGTTAATTACGAGAGTATAAAGTACTAGATATTTCAATAACAACAGTAAGTTATAAATTAATAGAGACGGAGGCAAAATGCAATGTATTTATGGAATACGTCTGTAAAATAGGAATCATAAGAGAAATATACGAGAGATAGTAGAAACACCCACGCCTCCTCTTTGGCGGGGACGGGCAACACGCAAAGCGGCAAAGGTGTAACAAATAGAGTTATAAATAGTATTAGATCCTTGTATTGCTATCTAAATAAACAAGGAGACTGAGATCAGTGAAGATAAATGAAAAAAAAAGTTAAATATAGTCAACAGAAAATGTTCAAAGTAGAAACCCCTTGCATGAAGACGAAACAGCAGGAGAGACGGACGAGGTTGACCAAATAGTTAACTCTGTTAGAAAAGGAAAGAAACAGGCTAAGGAGATCGTCACAGAATGCAAAACGGAGGAGAGAGACTCGAGAGTGAATGTGTTCTTTGATCCTAATTTTAAGTTTCCTAAATTTGAAATGCGGGGATATGAAGATTGAGTCGAGTGTGCAATTTCAATTTTAAAATTACTACGCCGTTAAGCTGAACAGAGATTCAACTTCCCAATACTTAAACTCAAACTATTCGTCAATGACTCTCCTATACTTATCCCTCAAACATAATTGCTTAATTCCATTTAATTCACAACCACCACGCTTGTATGGTCTTCCCAAACTTCACAAACCGAATGTTCCGATCCGTCCTATTGTCTCATACAAAAATTCCATCACTCATAAACTAGCCAGACATCTTAACACCTCCTTCCACAAGCACATCAATTTCACACCCAAACACTATCAAAAACAGCCATGAACTCACGAAATACATTGAAAACATTTGCGTCACCACCAATACCAAACTTATTTCTTTTGATGTCACAAATTTATTTCCAAGTGTTCTCACAAAAGAGGTCAAAAGTATTATTTAATTGACAAATTCTCTTGACCTCCAGCATCAGTTCAGACCTTTTTAATCTTTCGTCGTTTTGTTTAGACATAAATTATTTTTCCTTCAAACACATCTTGTACAAACAAAACTTCCTTTTACCCATAAACTCCGCCCTTTCTCCCCTCTTTGTGCAGACATTTTTATGGACAATCTAAAAAAAAGATTTTTAACTCAAAACATTCTCTATTAACCAACAGATATGTTGATGACTTCATCGTACTATGGAGTAGTACACTTTGACAGCTTAACTGTTTTAAAGATTTCCTAAATTCCTTACACTTCACCATCAAATTCACTATGGAAATTGAAAAGGAAAAATCCCTTGACTTTTTAGATATTAACATAAAAATTGTTAACAACAAACATTTTTGAAATTTTTCGGAAACCGACGCACACTGACACTGACTTACACAACACATCTGCTCATCCTACTTCTCACAAACGTGGAACCTTCCATTCAATGATCCACAGAGCTTTTCAAATTCCAATGTCTAAAGAAAAGTTCACAAAAGAAATTAACTCAATCAGGCACATAGCTAACGTCAGTGGTTAAACAACGAAATTGATTGACAACATACTACACAAAAGACTTTCTAAATTAAACACCTCACTTCTTTAATCCCACTCCTCAAATCCACGTTCAAACTTGTATTTATCCCTTATCTAGGACAAATTACAAACAAAATTGCAAACACTCTTTCTTTCTTGGGTTACAAGACAGTTTTCAAAACATACAACTCTATCCCAAACCAAATTTTGAGACCAACAGACATCACCTCCACCCTAGAAAATAGTGGAGTATACCTTCTGTCTTGTAATGATTGTGATGTCATATACTCGTATGTGGGAATGACCGGTAGGAAATTTAAAATCAGAATCAAAGAACTCATTCGCGCCTTACACAACAATAACAATCAATATCATTTTCCGATCACCTACACCTTTTTACCCACTCTTTCAACATTGATCAAAACGTCCACATCATTGAAATAGAAAACACTTTCAGAAAAAGATTAATTTTAGAAAATTTCCACGTACATAAATTATTAAAACAGAATGTCCCTCTCTGCAATAAACATATAAGCAACGTTCCTCCTCTTTTGTCCTTTCTCCAGGAATAACCTATTTACTCGCAGGACTTTCCCGGTCAGTGCTCTAACTGAATCCCTCCCCCCACCTCTACTTACCTGTAGTTCTTAAATAGCGTCCAGTCGAAATATGCCTTATGCATCGTTTTGGATTTCAAGAGTCCTTTCGACTGTACACGAATTTTGCAAACGTCTTGAAAATAAAAGAAATTCCAAATTACTTGTACAAAACTTTTTTAGTTGTTATTCAGAAAATTGACATATTTTTAGAAGGAAATCAAGGTGGGCTGCCCACAAGGGTCTACATCAGAATCTGTTCCGTGAAACCTTTTATTGAATATCTTCCTGAACGAGATGACTTTAGCAAAGGTATCATGTGTCGTACACGCCGACGATGTAGCATTTGTTGTAAGGGGAAAAACAAGACAGAAAAAAGCCTAGGAATTTAAAAACCTTTGCCGTACGAGAAACCAGATATTTAGTAATAAATACAGAAGAAAAATTGTTCTTCTGGAGTCATCTAAATTATCTGACAAAGAAAATTAAAGGCATAACATGATAATTGGATTTAGTAAGTTATAATAGCAAACAATGAACTGAACATTTTGTACACAGCAGGATTAAGATCGATCCTATGTTACAGCTGTTCTGTCTGGGGAGATAGAGTTGCTAATATGATTTTCGAGAGAAAGCTTTAAGGAATACAGGGATTTTGCGTCTTAAATTTAAGCTGTTGTTACAACAGTGTCTACTGATGGTTTGGAGGTTTTGAGTGGAGTGTGGTCAGTGAACCTACAGATTCAGAAGTTAAAATTTAAAAGTCTGATGCAAAAAGATGGGAGCAAAGAGGATGGAAAAAGAAAAGATGTGAAATGGGTGATATGAATCATCTACGACATTGTTAGTCGAATGGCAAAAGAAGTGGGATAACAGTGCGAAAGGGAGACACACATACAAATATATCAAAGATGTGACGTATAGAGAAAGAAACAAGAAATGGTTCTCCGGAGTGCACTTTTTCGGGAATTTCTGACAGGTCATGGGAATTTCCAAGAATATCTGTACAGAATTAGGGAAAGCATGGAACAAGCAATGCGTTTGTATGAAAGGAGAGGATACACCTGACCATATAGTGATTGTGATCTCTATGGACCTGAAAGTTTAAGATACCTGAAGGAAATAGAAGGGAACAAAATTTTGGGCTTAATAGATAAGAAAAAGTTTCTTGATGAAATTGCTAGTTACATTGAATTTTAAAATTATGTGTTAGACTTAGGGATATTAAGAGACAAGTTTGCAAATTCGAGATGACTTCTATTGGATGAGGTGGGTAACGTGAACATGAAGCAAAACGAAGCAGCAGAAAATGGGGAAGACAGAAGATACATAAAGAACATATGTAATTACCGTACCGTAGACAGGGATTGACAATTGATAGTTACTAAAATATATGAAAAAAGTTAAATATGATTTGTGTTGAAATACATTTTCGTGATGTTTCTAATCAAATTTATTGTAATATATCCATGTGAATTTCCTTTCATTTGCTCCATTCTGACAGAAGGTTGCTGAAACCTGTATCGGCAAAAACGGCAGAAAGCTTTTGCGTAAAAAATTACTGTTGACTTCATGAAAATAATGTGTTGTAACGTTTTTTAAATTAAATTTTCGTGAATTTTGACAGGGAAAAGAGCAAAATTCAACAGTTTCTTGAGGCCATGTTGACGGAGCAGTGGCCTCTTCATGGGGCAGCTTGGAGAAGAGATGTGAAGACTTTGGAGGAACGAATAAAGGACCTTTCGAATCAGCAGAAATTGCAGGAACGAGATTCCTTACTACAGAAGACAGTCACTGAGTACTTAGAATGGGTCCTTGAGGTACGTACCTATTATCCTGGAATCCCAAATATAGGATCTTCACTATCCATATTTTTTTTTGAGAATGTTCTCCAATAAATATTGAACTGGTTATCCGAGTAATTAATTTGACAAACAGTTAAAGAGTGAAAAATATTAAGACAGTTTAAAGTATCAGATCGTTAGTAAGCATTTTGTTACTGTTAACTCCAGTTTGGAATAATTTTTCCAGCTTGGAGCGGCCGAGTGCTAATTAGGGGTGGATATTCAAGTATAATTCCGAGAAGGTGTAAATCTTCAAGCAGCGTGTAAATCTTCTTAGATTGCTTTTAGAAAAATTACACTTACATGACGAGTAAAGCAGTATCGAAAAAAGACGGGACTTTGTCTGAAATATAATCCTTTCGTCCTTCTATACACCTAGGACCCAGAAGATGAAGTTCACAAAACTAGTGATAATTAATTTTTCCGAGTTTGTTAACGTCTACACAGAGTGCTACGCTTGTCAATTTCAGTGTTTAACAGATTGATTAATTTTAATGTCGTTTGGCACCCTCATCAAAATTCACATTTGTTCGCATAGCTAAGGCCACAGTACGTTTATTTTCAATAATAAGAACCCTATAATTTGCTCCAAAAATTTGAAAAAAAGTGGTACACATTATTTTCTTCATGAAGATGAATGAAGGGTATGAATAACTAGTTGAAATGTCTTTACAGGAAGGAAACCGGGAAGTGCTATTGTCTGACTGTCAAACGACGAGAAAGATGTGGCAACGCTTCGGGGAAACAGCAGGGTGCACAACGCAGTAGTTGCTGCTTCCATCATCTACGGCGATGGCACACAAAAGAATGAACTCCCAACAGATCTCTCAATAAAAAAGAAAACAGACGGGGGTGGGAATAAAATGCGGAATTCCTCATATTTCCGGAAAGTACTACATATAATTTCTCATAGTGGTTTGAATCAGTTTTTTTAATTTTTTGTCGTGTATCAAACTTGCGACATTCCACGATGTTTCCTTTAAAGTTATAAAGTCTCTTATTCACTTTCATCATCCTGTCGAATCGTATTTATGTTGTTGTTAATGTTCTTGTTTGTTATGGTCTTGACTGTGTTCGCCTCTTACCATAAAACGTTGTCACTATTGAGCTCTCAATATCATCAGCAACCCTTTAGCCCCTGCTTAATTCTCCATATCTACTTTATGTAAAATGTTTGTTCGCATAGCATAATCTCGATTCCGTATTTATCTTTTCACTTTACTCTGTGACTTTGTCTTCTGCTTTCATCTTGTTAAAATACTCTGCTCGTTACTTGTCTCCGGTTGTTCTCCACATAAACAAATATCGTCGACAAGCCTACAGCGATTTCTGCTTTATGCTTGCATGTCACCACGTCCTATCAGAATCTCTGCATCTGCTGGCCGGGGGAAAAACACTTCTTATTATTCTCAGCCTTCTTCAGTAACGCATAAAATTGTCGTCCTTTCAACGAAACCTGCCATCTCACTTGCTATACTGTATGCCCCACTAAACCACAATAAATATAATCGTTGCACACAAAGTAATTTGTTTCTCTGTAATATATTTCTGAGCGCTATACCCCACTCTTCACACTCGTACGTGAGCATTGGAAGGATTGCTGCTTTGCAACGCTGCAAAAGATGACGTCGCTTAACATTATGTTTACTCATACCCACACGAAGTAATGAATGATATACTTTCTTGATCTTCTCCCTTACACAAGTTACATTCCCTGCAAATGTCCTAATATCCAGTTTCACATTAAAGTATATACGTTCACTTTTTATACGCATTTTTCCTCTATTGAGCTCAGTTATAAGTGATATCTTGTGAACGTTTAGTTCTCCGAAAACCATGGTTTGCTGTTGCAATTTGCAGTTTGAGTCTCGTGCACCTCTCGCTACACAGTTGACGCGCTTCGTTCCCCTTTCTCCCTGAATCTCTTCTGCTTTCACTCTCGTAATAGAGATTTACGTCATCCGCATATGCCAATATCTTGTAACCTCTTTCTCGCATATACAGTAATAAACTATTTATAGTTAAGTTCTAGTAGGTGGATCCTCTATGCGACTCCTGGGGTAACCTTTGCCCGCTGTCCAAAATATATTTTAGTCTCCCATTGCCATATATGATTCCATCTTCAGAATAAGTTGCTAGTTCATTGTATAAGTACTTATATTACTTTTTCTCATCCATAATTTGTAATACACCACCCCATTGCGCATTATTGAATGCTCCTTGAATATCCAGGTATAAGACACTTCTTTCGTCAATCCATGTTAATAATGTCCTCAATACATCCTGCGTGGAATACCCTTTCCGAAATCCGCATTGAAAGTCATCTTATAGTCCTTTTGCTTCAGTCCATTCTGTCATTCGTTCGACCAAAAGTTTCTCAAAACGTTTTCCAGCAGACATATTGGGCGATAACTATTTGGATCGTCAATCCGCTAACCTTTACCTTTATGAAAAACCTTTGTGTGTCTGATTTTCTATTGATTAGGAAATATACCCTCTTTGAAGCACCTTTTATATAATTCATACATTATTTTTCGCATAACCGGGTAACTGGCCTGTATAAGTTCATTTGTCAGTCCATCATATACATGAATTTTCGTCTTGCTCAATGAACGTAGTACATCGTTCATTTCTTCCTGCGTAAATTCTGTGAACACGTTGTCAGTGGTATCCTGTCTCCTCCAATGTTTCATCTCTCCATCCCATGATAACATACTTTGTAATAATAGTTGTCCCGTTTTTTGTTTATCCATCCGTATGTCCTGTCGTTTGTATTAAAGTACTCCATGTCTCTTTTTTTTTTAAACTTCTCTCTCGCGATTACATATGGCACTCCCCACACTCTTTCACATACTCTGCAATAAACTGTAGTTGGTCATACAATTGTCTTCCCTTTCTCCCTGCTCCCTCCCTTTCTCCCTTCTCCACAAAAAGAGGAGAAAATCAAGGTGGCACCAAAGGGGATATGAGAATTTGCGCCTAGTAAATACGGCTATGAGAAATTGTGTGTTCTGAAGTTATGGCGGTTCTCTTTTATTAAGAATTCTATCTACTGAATGGTGATAACAAATTCTTACCACGAAGCCAAAAACAAACGATAAAATTTCAGAAAGCTTTGCACAATGTAGACTGAGCTAAGAGCTTTGCTTTTCTTTTGACTAGGAACTCTCCTTGTAAAAAAAGGGACATACAAGCGCAGATAGAGCTAGTGACTATTAAATTGCACTAGTGACTAGTCTCAACGGCAACCGGTCTCCACTCACTGGTATTGTCAGAAATCTCATGCTCTGATAAAATAATTATAAAATAATAATTTTCTCTGTGCAAGGGTGATTAGTAAAACGTGATACTTGTTAGATGTAGTGTTCGCCAAAGAAAGAAAAACTGCCACTCAAGTAAAAGGTCTGGCCTAATCTCTTGGTAAGGACTCTCCATTTGGAGCTAAATCGGACGTCCATCTGCAACCGGTCTCCATTCACTGGTATTGTCAGAAATCTCATGCTCTGATAAAATAATTATAAAATAATAATTTTCTCTGTGCAAGGGTGATTAGTAAAACAGTGCAGAATTTGGTTTTTATTTAAAGAGAGGGGTCTTCGAATTTTGTGAGAATTAGAAGAATATTTGTAAGGAAACGTCCTTGAATGGATTTCTGAGAATTGCTATCGAAGGAGATCGGTTACAGCTATAGCGGATGATGACTTTTGAAATGTAGTTTCTTATTTAATCAGTTAATGTAGTTTTAGAATGTGAAGCGTTTTGGTGCTAGACTTATTTTTGTTTTCTGAATCTAAAACAATTTTTGTACTATAACTTATTGTGTACCAAACATTTTGTACACATCTCGTACTAGTTATGACATCAGGACACAAAAGCTAACCAACAATAAAATGAAACATCGTGTTTGTTTGTACCACAACAGTAGCATTTGATTTACGTGATCCAACTTGAAGCAACTAAATTCTTTAAATAAAATTTTCAATGAAAAACGAACTAATGACAGGTAAATTGGAATGTGCATATAAACCACTATTTGTGTAGAAAATTACATTTTATTCACTATACGTGGAAAATTATGACATACCAATATTATTCAATAGTATTTTGAATATATCCACACTATCGATAGTACAATCGAGGTTATGCGATTCCTAGCCTGATGCCATTAACGGTGACGACGACAATAACTCCACAATCAGCTCCGAGGAAATGGAGACTATTGTCAAGAGCAGATTTGGATAGTTCGACGACCTGACGGATAAACACTACCGATTTTTTTTCTATTTTTGCCTAGGACTATTAGCAAGCGATAAAATTTAATAAGCGTGACTAAAGGGCTCACTATATCACTGGACTTGTTGGAGAATCTATTGTCATTAGTGGATGGGCAGCTAGGTTTGTCCATTCGCTTACCAATGCTTATTAATTTGCATCTCTAAGAATACTCACTAGAGATGAACTGAAAACTGTTTATTTGTACTTATATCTGGCGCATTTGCTTGAATAAATGTTGTTGCAAAATGTCGAAGTTTGATTTATATCTTAAACACCCGCCCACTCCATCCAAAAAGCAGCGTTCACGCATTTAAGTAAGAATCAACGGATTAACACGTCTACGTACACTTGGATCTACTTCGACAACATTACTTTAAAATATTCTAAACGATTTTCATAATTTATTTTATTACTCATGTTATTTACTCCGCAATTTAAAATCCAGGCAAACTGAAGGTTTATAAACACACATTAATCTCACAATTCGCAAGGTAACATATTAATTAGGTTTTGCTGAATGAAAATGGGAGACTACCGAGATTCGAATTCGGGTTCCGTCTCCCATTTTCATTCAGTAAAAGATAATTAAACTGAAGGTTTTTTCATCTCAAATTTAAATGAAGAACAATACAGAGATAAACATATAAGTCGATTAAATTACGTATGAAATTTGTTAATAATATTGTTACATATTTATTTTTCAATGTCGCTTTATTTTAAATACTATTGTATACGATGAAACTAATACACGTATGTTTTGTTACATGAACAAAATTAAAACTCACATAGAGTATAAACCAACTAGTTACTTTAAATAGATAAGTGGAGGAATAGATTATCTCAGAACACAATAAATGATTGTTTCTAAAATTCTAAGATTTTCCCCATAAGAATTTAGATAAGGAATTAATCATCCTTATTAAAATCCTGTCAGCTAAAATCTTAACCGAAAACCAAATATATTTCTTTAAAATACAAACGATTCAGCTTCTGAACAACTTTGAGATTAAACCGCATAAATTTTTCTAATAACGTGAAGAATCAAGCCCAGGAAGCAGTGAAGTATCATAAACCCTATTGACATAGATTATTTTTAATGTAAATGCATATTAATGAAACACGTTGTGAGAAGTCAAATAGTGGACTTTGTAGCTGAATAGTTTGTTATACGACAGAAAACATTCTCACCAATTCCTTAGGCTCAGTGTCGAATAAATCGATTTGTATTTACTGTTTGAGATTGATATGAGATTTTACTCAGAAATCCAATTTGAACATGCTAATTGCTAGCCGCCAGCACTTGACTGAAAATACCGGGAACACGCACGACAAGTCCTTTGTAGATTAATATAGTATGCGTAATAGAATTAATGTTCTTTATCATGCTAAACTACATATTACCCACAATAATCACGATACATATTACCCACAATAATCACGACGAAAAAACGATATTAATTCTTTCTTACCTTCATGTCTTTCACCTTAGTTAAAAACATATTTTCCAGTGTTAATTTTTTGTTTATCTTTAAAATCAACCACAAACATCACTTTGTTAAAACATAAAGAATCTATTGATAAATCTCTTCAGAAATATATTCTCTATAAAATAAACTGCAGCCATATGGGAAAATTAAACGTCTTGCAGAATTGAAGAACATGAAAGTAACATTAACTCTACCAAACCTAAAGTTATACGTGAACACTGCATAAAGTATGACCACGATAGGGATGGAGAAAATGTTCAGATTTTGGATACTGAAGAATCCTATTTCAAAAGAAACATTTCAGAAATCAAGGCCTCTTTATCTTGATGTAATGGCACTCAGTCAAGATTTAACTAAGCAACAGTACACCTGAAGATGTCTCACAGTAAGATGCGAAACATGTTGTTTTAACATTTTTATATTCATTTTTTGCATCAGTTGACGATAGTGTCAAAAAATAATGAGTCAGTAGTTATGATGTAAGGGCCTCAAAATGTTAACACTGTTATTTACTCACAACAATTATGTTTATTTCAACATGAATGAACACTTCATAATATTATAAATCTTACATATGTTATACGAAATAGTTGAGAACAACAAAATATGAAACATACTACGATATTTTAACTTTTAAAAACCTGTTCGATTTGGAAACTTAAATCTAGTATTCAGAAAAATTGCTTGAGAATTCTAGAATTTTTTTTTAAACTTCCAAACATCAGTGGTGCAGAAATTATCTATGCAATTTATTTTGTTCTTTTATTTCTTAATTTTATATGTGGACCTCAGAGAACATATGGAAAATTGCGTTCTTGTAGTCAACACCCGCTTGTCTTACAGATAACGAAAATCCAACCACAAAAAATGCAATTTATGAGAAAACACCCTAATTATGCAGATAAAAGAAGAACTTTCATAATTGATAAAAATATTTGGACGATAAATTGAAGTTCAATCAAAGCTTTCTTTGCGACTACCCGTTTCATTTCTGACATTCAGACGAATGACCAAAGCTGCTGTTTCAGAGATATCTTATTGCTTCAGTTCTTTCATAAACTGCATAAAAAGCACTTCTTATGATTAAGGAGGAGTTAAATATAGCATCAGAAATAAAACCGGAGCCAAAAATACTCCAAAGTCGCATTATTTGGTTTTAAATTCCGAAGCGCCGAGCACTGGTGCACTATCGAGAACTGATGCATTTATTCTAGTACGATTAACAAGAAATATTATTTTCCTTCAGGTCAATTTTTTATGAAAGCATCAAGAAAATTTGAAGTGATATTCTACGCACCTTTTTCTCAGAATCAGGGACATCCAAAACTGACATTTCCGTCAAAATTTCACGACCGAATATTTTTCACGACTACAATAATGTATATACACTACGTAAATAAGTAAAACAGAAGCTTAAAACTCAGTAACGTCATAAATACGTCGTATTTGGGTTCAATTCTTTTGTAATTTTGTGTGGAATTAAAAGAATATAAGATAATAGAAATAAAAATGATAAATTAATAGCACTTGAAATAAATCTTCAGTAAGTGACTCACGAAATACAATAGTGGTACGTCGGTCGGTTAGCATGAGAGTGGGCGGCGGGGCGACAAGTCATTAGGACAGGTACAAAGTGTCAAGTTTAAGAATTCCGATTAGCACAAATCGGCACCAGTCACAACGGGAGACTGCACTAACCTGTATGATCAACAAATCTATACTAACCGTCAACTCAACGCGAATGAACCTGATATTGTCTTTAGAGATTAAGGATAGAAAATATGTCTGTTGATTGATGTATCGAATCACAATGTTGTATCAAAATAAGCAGAACAAAATTTGAAATACGGGAATCTCTCCATTGAAATTAATGTTAAAACAAGTAATGTTTATTGTCATTGGAAACATGGGAAAAGTCGCGAATAATTTTTTTTATAAAACCTGGTAAAGATCCCAGGTAATACTAAGTTCATGAAATTGCATTACAGGGAAAAGCTCTTATCCTACGCAAGGTACTTTAAAAGCACGGAATTGAAAAGGTTGATTCTGTGGAAGCTGGTTGCAACCTGGAACAATGTTGTACTCTCCAAAGAATGACACCTATCTTTGAGAAATAAGTAAACACTGTAATAATAATAATAATAATAATAATAATAATAATAATGATACCAACCATATCAAAATACCAACAACTAGTCTTTGCAATAAAAAATTCTGCAATGTTCAAGAAGTCATCATAGTGCATATCATTTTATCTACTCTAGAACTAGCACTCGAATCTCTAGACGGTTCCATTAAAAACTCGAAATCAACACCAATATAATAAGTAGACTGCAACACAGCGTTCTTCTGTTCTCAGCCCACATTACGAGATAGTTCTTGGAACTGAAATAGATTCTTCCTCCCAGCAGAACTTGATTTAATGATCCACTGCTGAGAGAAAAACCAACGCAAGTTGAGACAACTAAATAACAACAATAATAATAATAATAATAATAATAATAATCATCCTGGATCAAGGAGTACCTTTGCACGGGATTCACCTGACACTGGTCCTTACCAACCCCAGGAATCAGCTGAGGAGTCATGCAAGGTCTTTACTCTAATGACGCTGCATCCAAGACCGCCTGTGAGTGGTGAAGAGACATCTTACACGAGGTGACCCTGTTTACGCAGAACACGGCGGATCTAGAGGAGTGAAACTCGAGAAAAAATCCCCAATTCTAAGGTGGAAGCTATCATGCTCAGGGAATGAATGGCAGTGGGTTACTCAGTTCTGAACGATGCCCTCAGGATACCTAGCGCCCTCCAGCTGTATGAATCCTTAGTGTAGTAATGCGGGGCTCTTTTATAAGTTACCCTTGCTTATCGTTGGACAAACTATGGAAAATGACGAACAAAGCAAAACAGAAGCAAAAACCGGATCGGTCTACATCCGGGTTAACAAGGATCGCAGGCGGTTGGTCGGTAGAGCCGTATGTCTGAAGAACATTTCTCCCTGTGAAGAATCTAGTCGCACCAGAGATTCTTGCAGTAATGCTGTAAGTGACCATATGGACTCACAGGATCTCAGTCTTTCTCCGGAGAGTTTGCCTGTTCCTCAAGAAGAGACCGCTCAAAGGATCGGAACATCAAAAAAGAAAACAGCAGGACGTGTCAAAGGGGTTAAAGAAACAAATGTAGAAGTACCACGTCTCCAGTATGAAGTAAATGAATGTCAAGACTTAGAAAGACCTTTATGGAGGACGAACTTTTTCAAGCTTTTCACAGAACGTCACTCGAACCACACACTCACACACAGAACAAAACAAGGAGACTCATTTGGAAAAAGAATTACGTAAGCTTGGAAAAGTTCGTCCTCCATAAAGGTCTTTCTAAGTCTTGACATTCATTTACTTCATACTAGAGATGTGTTACTTCTACATTTGTTTCTTTAACCCCTTTGACACGTCCTGCTGCTTTCTTTTTTGATGTTCCGATCCTTTGAGCGCCCCCTTAGAAAGAGAGCAAATTAAGAAAGAAGTAGGCTACAATTTATTTAATATTAAACATTTCCAGAAAATGAAAAGAACGAGCCCAATTTTGAACAACATGAAAATGAAAACGAACAAAAACTGGTCGAAGATGAAGCGTACTTCAAAGCAGAACAATCCTTCAGGAGTAATATCCTTCTATATGACCAAACCTCCCCTGGACACAGACCGTCAATCCAAACGAACTATCAAATCTAGTTATAGCACATTTAAACCAGATAATATTTCAATTATTTTCAGAAAGAAATGATTTACTATCACTTCGTCTTGCGGTATATTGTGCAGGTGTCACACTCTTTGAAATTATGAAGGTCCCCATTTCTCAGAAAATTGTTTGTGGAACCTCTGAAGGAAGAAGAACTCGTCCCAGCAAGAAGTCAACTTGGTATACCAGATTGCAAGTAACCATAAGGACCCTGCGCCGAGAAATCGGACAATTGACTTCGTACATGAATGGTGAAAGAGAGAATATGCTGATCCAGAATCTCATGCCAACATTTAAGAAACTTGACATCAAATGTGAAAATACAGGCAAGAAACAGAATTCGAAGCTCACAAATTATTTAGACTCGCTCAAACAAAATCTAAAGGCAAAAGGTTCTCGTCTCGCCAGATACCAAAAACGCTATCTGCGTAAAACAAAAAATCGAGCATTTCAAAGAAATCGGAAGAAATTCTACAGTTCAATAGGAAATCATGCAGTCCCGCAAGTAAATTCGCAGGCGAGGAAAGAAGATCTGGAAAGCTATGGTCAGAAGAAGTCCACCATGAAGCTGCAGAGAGAATTGGTAAAGAGAAAGAAGCAAACAATCAATTGCCATCGATGCCTGATTTTTTAATTACAAAAAAGATTGTCAACGCAACTTTGAAGAAAACCCGGAACCGGAAAGCTTCAGGAATCGATGGAATACAAAATTATTGATGGAAGACGTTCACTTGTGTCAATGAACAGCTAGCCTCGGCATTTAACCAGATGCTACAGAAACCCGATGATGCTCCACAATTCCTAACGCAAAGTATTACTTACCTTCTTTTCAAAACTAAGTCAAGATAACCCTCAAAACTATCGCCCAATACCTACTATTTACAAATTACTGACATCAATAATAACAGACATGATTTTCAATTTTTTTGATAAAAATTCGATACTGGCAAAGGAGCAGAAAGGTTGTGTCAGGCACAGATTATAGCAGGTATAGATAGTTCACTCCCATAAGCCCAATGGTTACCCTTAAGCGCCACGGGGAAGGACAAGAACTACTAAATGCGTGGTTCGAACTGAAACACACACAAATCAACACCACGCAGAGCTCAAGTAGCTTCAGTTAGCGCAGTCGCCACATGAAGACCATGTGCTTGCCGCCAACGTCAACACTCATTACGCGAGCAACCAGAGACTTTAGCATAAATATTTGAGCGAGGAAGAGTATTCGTGACATAAACAGTGATAAAAATTAATATGTACGCAACCATAATTAGAGAAAATGGGAAAAATTCTTTAAAGAAGAAACGGAGATTTTCAGTATAAACATGTGAATGAGGAAGGGTACTTGTATAATAAATAGTGATAAAAACAAATCGGTGTGCAGCCACGGATTTTGGAAAGAGAGAAGATACCGAAGGATGAGAGCATAGGAGCCATGAAGTAAACACTCCAAATTCCAAAAATGATAAGAATTAAGAGTTGTTATGCTAAGAAAATTGAAACGGCTGTGCCTGTTCAACATCGCTAAAAGAATGTATGAAAAAAATGAAGTTAGGGGAGTTACAAATGTCTTAAGAACGTGTAGTGGTTGGTCGAAAAACCAACAACCGTCACTAGAAGGACTACCAATCCGAACAACCCTACGAGGAGTTGAATAAAGATTTTAATGGATTAATAAAGTCATGTGACTTGTAAGAGGAAGGACACGTGCTCTTGTCTCGGGAGAGAGAATGGAGAGTCGTGTTAATAAGATAGCAAGCGCAGAGAATTAGAGAGGTATTATGAAATATTTTTTCGCGATGACTGTTTAGATCAATTCTAATAGTTTTTCGGGAAGCATCAAGATAGAAATTTTGTGATCCTTCAGAGATTAAAATTTGGCTGCAATGGTATAGTAAATTGCACTGTTTCGTTTTTCAAGTTGAACATTGACTTAGAGTTTTCGAATCCGTGATACAACAAGTACGTTATCACGAAATAAAGATCTTTTGGGGACCGCGATTGGTCTTATAATTAGTCTGAAAAAGGACTTCAGTTCTGAGAATCATGAATTTAGAATGTGTGGATTCTTCACGACCCCAGTTGTAACAAGTTCGGGAGAAGGACAGAGCGAGGACGGCGCCAGGTGAGACTGCTAACCGTACGAGCTGTAAGAGGGGCAGCAGCTGTAAAGGACCCAGGCTGACATGAATGAATCCATGACGCATGGTGAGGGGCAGTGACCTTGCTTCCTCAGTTTTTGACGGTCAACACACCATCTTCAGGTAACGATGTTGGGAGTTTCCAACTGATTTATGATTAATTAGAGGAAGAAGAGTAAATATTGTAAATATCAGAATTTAAAAAGCCTCAGCCCAGAACTTTTGATTGAATAACAATGTTAAATTAGTATTAGAAAGGGCTATCAAGAAAGGCTGAAGGTAAGTTATTGCAATAACACACTTAAGTGTTTATGGTAGGCAAAGGTGTCAATGGAAGGTTAACTGTTATTGAGAGAGATCGGATTATTACTATGTGTACCGTCTTTCATTCAAAAGTAGGGAGTGTGCATGCATTATAGTGACCATGTTTATGTATCATTTACTGTGTTTTTCTTGAAATAAAATTGAACCAATATGATTTCTATCTGTGACGTTTTCCTATATGGAACCCTGTGTGTTGTCATCACCTCAATTAAAGGACACGAACCTACTTTTTTATATTATGATTGCTTTACTCAAAATTAATAGGGACTTTGTTACACGACTGTGGTCACTTTTTAAGGTGAAGCTTAACTTACTAGAGCAGCTCATTTAGTCCCATTAGGATGTATACCTCGGAAACAGCTCGAAGAATTTTCACCAAAATTGGTGTTGGTAGGGGAAGATGTTATATCGACTCCAAGGATAGAATCTCCCTCTCTCAACATAAATAATGTTTTAAATGTAGGTTTGTTAGAACAAGATTTTATTTGCGAATGTCAGCAAACCTGTTTTGAAGTTGAATAGGAACAGAACGTGACGCCAGACAAATGACTGAATTGAGAGTTCTCTGTGAACTGCGTATCTCACGTATGCGGTGGAGACGTAGCGTTCGTGGTAGCGGTCCGGTACTCTTCTGCTTGCAGATACCGGCTGTGAAGAACTTTGGCGTCGCGTCTTGCGTAGAGCTCCGAATCCTTGGGCGTCGCGTCCTGAGGGCAGGATTTTCCTCAGTGTTGCAGCGCCGTCGAGGTCGATCTTCGGAGTTGCCTTCTTGAACGTAGGTTCTCCAGAATCCAATGTCGATGAAGTTTGAGTAGGTTCTGGTAGCGGAGCGTGGCTCACGTTCAGCGTTTTGTGGTTTCTTCAGAACCGTCTGAATATGCGTCCCAAATCGTGGAAGTGCATATTATCAATTGCAGTCGCCAGAATGTGGTTCGGAATTCAACTTGGAATTCTGTGTAGCGAGGTTTTGACTTGGAGTGTCTCGGAGCAGGATATTATGGTGCGTTCAGCGAGACTAAGTAAGGCAGAAGATATGGTGCGTTCAGTGAGACTGAGTAAGGCAGAAGATATGGTGTGTTCAGCGAGACTGAATAAGGCAGAAGATATGGTGTGTTCAGCGAGACTGAATAAGGCAGAATGAATGTTTGGTTGCTATCGGCCTTCTTTCTTGAGCGGAGACACCTGACGATCTAGGGCCATATCAGACCTGATACACCCTTCAAGGGGCAGGTTTTGCGGGTGCCGCTACAGAATATTTATTTGCTTACGGTATCCACGTATTTTACAGTGCTTTGCATAGAATCCGTCGTGGATCGTGCGTTTGTTTATGGTTCCTTGCATGGAGTTTGTTGGCCTTGGAGTCTGTGGACCATGTCTTTGATGTCATACAGAAGGCTGTGTTGTTAGAGTTTAGTACATAAACAAACATGGCGAATGCTTTACTATTTGTGTCCAGTACAAATACGTGCTTTCTTGGCGCGTAGGAACGGTGTGTGTTCCTGTATCAACTACTTTGATGCGTGCGAGCTTCGTTGATAGGCGTGGGTGTTATAGAGAGAAGAATCGTCGATGCGTGTGTATGACGTGCATCGTATGGTATGTAAGAAGGATACATTCTTCTTACATTGGTATATAAGGGGATTTTTAACTCTAGAATCTTGGCTAGGTACTGATTTTATAAAAATTCGCGTTTTGCGGAAATCCGCACACGAAAATTATATATGTAAAGTATATGTGCGCCACCGGCGGCAGCAGTGCAGTATTCGACGAACAAAAACCGTGCGCATTCAAGACCTTCACATGCCCCTACTCCATGCATCACTGATCTTGGCGTATTTTTATTTGGCTGCAAATTATAAACGAATAGCAAGTCAGCGAATAGCTTAAGTAAATACACAACGAAGAAGTCAGCGTTTGGAAAATTTGCGACTGCGTGCAATAAAAACACGAGGCCAAGAAAGAGATGAACGAAGGAAACAACGCTTAGAAGAAAGGAGACGTTTATACTAGACGTGAGAGCTTTATTAGCAAACGTATTACCAACATAAATTAACTGTAGATTATAATGTTAGTTATAGTAACTTAGTTAATTTTAACAAGTGTGTAATACTTGTTTCGTTAATAATGCAAATAATGTAGTTCAATTAGTGAGTTCAATGGTCTAGCTCTAACGTGCAAGCTTCACAATCCGAAGGTCCGGGGTTCGAATCCACGGAGGTACGAAATTTCTTTTATTCATTTTTGTCGAAGTTATAAGTCATTCAACTTCTTTCTAACTTTTTTACTATTAATAAATAGCTGCTGAATAACTGAAATGCGAATAAAACTACGTATGTTGCTTAAATGACCACCCGCTGCATCATGGAAAGAACCATCCACGACATATTTTTGTTAAGAATCCGAAAACTGATTAAACCGGTGTTTTTCGATATTTCTGACTTAAAATTTATGCTTTAATTGAAAAAAATATTTTTAAATAAAAACTAAAACTGTTAAACACACGAGGAAGGTAGAATCAGGCAGATCATGTTGACAAAATGAAATGAAAATATAACTTTGTCGGCGATGACTGGATCCAGGACCATACACGTACATATTCGAGACGCTGAGACAATTGAAAACTGATGTTTTTTCTCTATTTACTCTCTGAATGTGTTCTACCCGGTAAATACAGTGTGTCCTTTCCATAACGTTAGGAATCACTCAAACTCGGACACACACAAAATCATATATGGGCAACGTAAACTGCGCAGTTACCAGATTAGCAAAATAGTTACGTATGGAATTATCATTCGTTATATTAATGGTTACATAGCTGTGTAACTGAGTAAGTAAACCATGGGTTGAATCCCTTTATTAAAAATATTTTTTTTAAATTTATTTTGTCAAGATCATGATATGCATTCTCATACATTGGTACTATTTTTCTTTTTAATCACGATTGATTGAAAATCCCGTGACCATTTTGTGAGCCATCCGAGCGAAGCACGGTCACCCAGATATTGATTATTAAATTACAACTTAACAATTGTTATATTTTAATGAACATTGATGCACTTGGCTATATATATATATATATAT
>NNCF01128537.1:165339-234143 GCA_002313205.1 Laupala kohalensis | reverse complement strand
TGGGGTCGGCGAATGGGGATGGATATGATGCTTCGTTAATTGTAGCTGGGGAATACTCATGGCGCCGGATGCCCTTCCTGACGCGCCTCCCCTGAAGCGGTGATTGTGAAATGAAATGGGTGTGAATGATTATGAGTGAATGTTGTGGTGGAATGATACGCAGGGGAAACGGGAGAACCCCAAGAAACCTGCCGCGAACTCCGCTCCGTCCACCCCTACTTGGATCGGACCGGGTTTGAACCGGCGTCCCCAGAGGTAGAAGGTGAGCGCGTTACACACTACGCCACGGGTCGCCCTATTTTATTGCACTAATGGTGATTAAATTTAATGGATTTATTTAATGGAATAGCGTTTTCCTGTAGTGGAACCATTGTATGGACCTTCCCTTCATTTAAAAAATGCGAACCCCAGAAATATTGTGGAACCCTGAGATTAACTAGTCGACGCGCTCAAAATAGATCAAAATTGTAAATTCCAGAACCTTAGTGTATTTTAACCCTAAAAGAATCGTTCTGCCACAGTATATGAAAATATATATATATATATATATATATATATATATATATATATATATATATATATATATATATATATATATATATATATATATACATGTGTTTACAGATAAAATAGGATTAAGTAGAAAAAATATATTATTTCTCAATCTATGGTGGCATCGCGAGTTCGGTGTCATGCGTCTGCAACCCTTTCTGTTTACCCCCAAAGTGATTTTAATATGTTAAATAAAAATAAAAAATGCAAAAGTGCAACTACAAAATTCAATGAAACAATTTTAAGCTTTCAGCAAATTAAATGTATTTAGAATAACGATTTAAAATCAGTGGAAGAGGAAAATAGCCATCTAACCTCCGGAGCACGTGGATGCGAAGCACGAGAATGCATGGTTCGAGAACAGTCGGTACGGGTTGAAGAGGACAAACCCGGGTTTAAGCGTGATTTAACAAGATAATTGAGTATCCTAAAAAAAGGTTTGTAGTGATAAAGTGTGTAATTTTCAGCTTCCAGCGAAAAACTCATTTGATATATAACGCAAATTTCAAGAAAGTGAAAATATTGAAATTGTACAAACACAGAAGAGTCCGATAAACATAAGGAATATATGACTTTCTTATATATAGAAGAAAGATAATATTACAAATGAGGAAATGCAGGAATACAGTAATTACATTCATTGATTTTTAAAAAACCTTTGATTCGGTAGACCGCGCAACCTTCTTTAAAATCATGAAAGAATTCGGGATTGACCAAAAGACTCGAAAAATCATAGAACAGACACTTACAGGAACAAAGTCCAAAGTGAAATTCATGGGAGATATATCGGAACCCTTTGAAATCAAAACTGGAGTCCGACAGGGAGACGGACTATCGCCAATCCTTTTCAATATTGTTTTACAAAAGATCATCAGAGAATGGGAACCTCACGTAAAGGGTATCAATATTGTGATTAAAAAAGAAAACCGAATTAAAGTCAAATGCCTCGCTTTCGCGGACGATATTGCAATTATCACATACTATAGATCTGAAGCAATAAATGCAGTGGAAAAACTACATGAAATCGCACAAAAAACCTGACTGCATATTTCGTACGAGAAAACCCAATACATGGAAAGACGAGAAGAAAATAAACCCCCTTTAATCACAAAATACGGTAAAAATGCACAAGTTCGCCATTTCAAATACTTTGGCGAAACTATACAACCCTCAGTACTAAATCGAATCGCCAATGAACAAAGAATCACAAAGCTTCAGAAGGCCTACAAGCTAACGTGGTCTCACTACAACAAAAAGAGCATTTCGACAGACGGAAAATTAAGGCACTACAAAACAGTAATTCTTCCAGAAGCAACTTACGCAGCCGAAACTATGGTAATAAATGGTCATTCAAAAATTAGGGAAATAGAAAAACAGGAACGAAAGATCCTAAGGAAAATTTACGGGGCAATCAATAAGAACGGCATTTGGATGAAGAGACATAATGAACTCTAACAAAGGACCACAATTACGGAAGAAATTAGAAAACCCCGAGCAAAGTTTTACACTCACATCTACAGGATGGAGAACTCCCGAACGGCAAAGAAACTACTTGACATCATTACAAAGAGTAAATGTGGCACCGAATGGCTGAAAGAAGTCCAGAGCTACCTGCAACAGATCGTCATAGAAATCTGGGCGACCGCACCGAGTGTCGGAACAAAATAGCGAATGTCAAGTTTGAGCAAAGAACATCACGACAAGAGGGGGAAAATGGGCAGATGAACGGAAGAAATAGCATTCAGAGAGAATGAAGAGATTTTGGAAAAAAAGAGGAAAATTATCAGAAGATGAAATCGTGTATTCAAGTTCAATCGCTCTCCTAAAGGGGAACAATCGCCATTATAATAATAATATAGAAGAAAGATCCAAGGGTAACAATATTTGGAGAAAATCATGCGCGTGGTTTGGTTGTAAAACCTTTTCATGTTACTGAAGGTGACTGAAGTTATGTAATGGGAAATGTGACTGAAGTTAATGTAATGGGAAATGTTTAACCAAGTGCGAAATTTGTAGAGGTTACTATGGGAATAACTGTTGTAATTGGCTGTGCTACAAAATTTATTTTTTGTATGTTGGTTGGCATTTTTTGTTTGTAAGTTGGAGGTGGGTATTTTACGATGTAACGAGTCTGCTGTTGTGGCTTGATGAGAACGTATCGCGTGTGCAATAATAGGTTATGGGACTCAGGACAAGAAACCTGTGCTGACGTTGAAAACAACTATTTCGTGTGCCGGTACATTGATCCAAGTGATATTAAGGCGCGAGGTCTCGTGTTGATTTTAGTACAGCACTACAAGAAAAAACGTGCTCTACAAGTGTTAACACAAGACGGCGGAAATTGCAGATGACAAAACTTTCTCCATCTCGAAGCTCGCAAGGGGCAACTACAATGCACGGATGGCACGCATTAAATCTGAGATGCTCCTGCGTGATTGTTGGGAAGCCGTTAGTGGCTACACCGATGCTCCAGGTGCTTCGTTAGGGTACTCTGAAATTCGACGGCGCGAAAGGAACAACCTCATGGCGTTGTCACTAATAATGAGGTCGGTTAAATTGATTACGCTGATTACGTTGCCCAATTCGATGTCACCAAAGATGCTTGGGAGACTAGAGAGACTGTATACAGAATGCAGCATTTGGTGCTATGATGTAGTTGTGGGGGTTGGCGTCCACGACCAAAGGTGAAAGGAGTATGCAACATTATACATCTTCAAAGGTAAACGTAAACAGATTCTTGAAAAAGAACGAACTAGAAATTACAGACAAAAAGCACATTTCTGTTTATCGAGATTGTCACTGGAATACATTTTTTTTGTGGGGCTTTAGGGCTCGTCAACAGCGAGGTCATTAGAGCCCTTAAAACTTGTACAGGTAGGGAAAATGCAGTTACGCACTAGGGAGAGCCAACATGACACTCTCCGCGTGTGGGACTCGCCGAAAGACTCAGCCATACCCACTAAAAACCATCCTGCATTACAACTCAAAACACAAATTCCAACATATCTCAAAACTTTCCTACAGACATTAAAAAAAAGAAGAAGAGGAAAGAGGAAAATGAATGATACCCTAGCCCTAATAGCGTCGGGATCGAAAAGAACAAGAGGTGACCAAGGGAGGTCAGAAAAGAGAAAGGAAGGAGCATGGTACAAGTAAGTGGACTGGAATACAACATCACGGTGAAAACATTAATCGCTCAACCTGGCATGATGATAATTTTGACAATAATTGTTGGAACAAAAGGAGGAAGTCAGAAACAAAGAAGATACCAAGTATTAAGAGTCACGAGGAACTCTCAGAATGGCAAGAACACGCAATCTCATGGTGAACTTTAAACTTTAGTTAAAAGGTACAAGATTTTTTCAACAGAAATTGAAGTATTGAAACTGGACTTATCGTATCTTTTCTGTGATAAAGTTTAAAAAATCAAAGCGTTTCTTTAATTCATATATTGGTTTTCAAGTCGTCATGAATTAGCAAGATATTCACATTCCTGAAAATTATGTTATGTTGAATGAAAATGGGAGACGGGACCGAGATTCGAACTCGGGACTTCGAGCTTAGCGCGCTCATGCGCTTACCCACTGCGCCATCCCGTTCGCCTCCCGGGCCCGTCTTCCATCCTCATTCAACTTGCGAGACCCAAAGACCTCTGAGGTGGTCTCGTAGAGACAACGCTCCTCGTGTGAGGAGACTCCCTTAGGAAGTTCTTTGTTTTGGGTAGTATTTTCCAATCTGTTTCACAAACATAGAAATCTCTGAGATAGCGGCGAACACTACCTCCAGGTAACAGATTAATCATGTTACGTCGAATGAAAATGGGAGACGGGACCGAGATTCGAACTCGGAAATTCTTTCTATGAATTTTTTTGATTCTGCCGACGAATTTTTTTCTTCTGTTACAGGTTTCCAGTTACCAATCAGATTCTTCTTTTTATGCTTCGCGCGCTTGCCCTAACCGTTGGTTTTCCGTGGTTCCCAACGGTGCTCAATGAGCCAAACAGTCATTTAAGTATATATAACAATAGCTGAGATTAAAAATTAAAATTAATATTACGTAAATAGCCATGACAGTAAAAAATTTTTTTATAACTTATTAGCATTTATTAATCTCTTTTTCCGCTACTGATTCATTTACCTACCAAATAATCGAAATATTTTAATACCTCTATTTTTAGTTACTGTTTCAGTTCATTGAGAGTGAATACTAGGGTATAGTATGCACAACCCACGGTACATTTTGGGACCTCTGTAAGATGCACGGGCCCTAAGCCCCGCCATATATATTGTATATTTTTTGTTAAAATAAAGCCCTTTTAAATTTGAATTGAATTTCCATCTCATCTTCAACCAAGGCAATATCTTGAAAGTCAATATTACTAACTCTCGGTAATATACTAACAGAGGAAAGAAAGAGCTTCTAAATATTGCCACTTGTTTTGCCATCCTGATGCAGCACTCCCAGATATTTGTTTAGGTTATTTCCTTAGTTCCCTTCGGAAACCAATTCTCAGTGATTTCCACTTGTTTCTGTAGGCTACCTCTGGAAAATAAATTTTTAAAGTTATATTTTACTTACAGGTATTATGCAACTGGAATTTTCTTCCGAAATTTAGCATTCACTTTCAGGATGGGAAAGACAACAGTTGCAAATATAGTCCATGAAGTCTCGAAGGCAATTTGGGCAGTATTCTAAGAGGTTCATCTACCAACTCCATCTCAAGTCTACTTCAAAGAAGCACCAAAAGGTTTTGAGAAGTATTACAAGTTTCCGAACGGTGTTGGTGCCATTGATGGCAAACATATTCGAATTTTCAACTGCACATTCAGTAAGCATGCATTACAATTATAAAAAGTATTTTTCTGTTGTTTCACTTGCTGTAACTGATGCCCAATATCGGATGATGTTGGTGGATATAGGAGTATATAGAAGAGATAGTGATGGGGGGGGGTGCTTGTAAACTATCCCTTTTTCAGTGCCATAGAAAGAGGAAAAATATTTCTGCCTAGTGAGAGTTATCTCCCCTACAATAAATAAAAGCTCCATATGTTTTCATTGGAGACCAGGGATTTCCCTTGAGTGGCTTTTACGTCCTTACCCAGACATAAAGCTTTCAAGAGAACAATCAGTTTTTAATTCCAGACTGTCAAAGGCCAGAAGAGTTGTAGAGTAGTCTTTTGGAATATTGTCGCACAAATGGCGCATATTATTAAAATGTATAGAAACTGATGTGAAAATGCTATAAATATTGTCAAAGCATTGATTGTATTACATTATATAAAAGACAAGGAAGAAATGGATCACCTCTTTCTAGCTTCATTCCAAAATTGCAACTCAGTATCTGAGAAAAGTAAAAAATATAATTCAAGTTCACGAGGTGCAATAGAAGTACGAAACAAGTTTTGTACTTTCTTCAATTCTACATTATGAAGTAAAAAGAATTATATTGAGACATTATTGTAACTGATTTTCCCATGTATATCTATCAAATTCAATATTTTATTGACACCACTGAATATTTTAACATGTAAGGATACATTTACATAATTCATGTTATAGGAAGTTAATAAATATTTTAGCCCATATGTTGAACAGTATTCATGAGTTTTCTTCTTTTCCCTCAATGTGCATGCATCACTAATCTCTCTTCAGAAGATTATGTACTTAGAGAATTTCTGCATGTGATAATATATAAAAATGTAAATAGCTTGCAACACTAATGTATATAGTATAATAATGTATATAGCACATATGTAATAATGTATATATAATATATTGTAATAACGTATATAGATGGAATAGTAAATACGTTTGTTTGTTTTAATGATTATCTTTAAAAAATTAAAAATGTCTCCTCCTGATCTAACGTTTCTGGGATTAACTATACAAGATAACATGAAATGGAACCGTCACCTAGAAACACTGAATATGAAAACTCAGCACAATAAACTATGCCATCAGAGTTCTTACAGAAATTGCACAACAGATACCCTTCAAACAGTATACTATTCAAATGTCCATTCCATTCTGAAATATGGAATAATATTTTGGGGACAAGCACCAGAAACAAAACAAACTTTCAGGTTACAGAAGAGAATAATACGAACAATTGCCAACACTAATAAACTTTCTTCATGTAAACCATTATCTGAAAAGCTGAAAATACTTTCACTGCCATGCATGTACATTGTTGAAACTTTGTAAAAAAGGATCTACTAGACAAAGGACCACTCTACAGATTTAATTCCACTGTCCATGTAAACAACACTAGACATGCCAGGAATATCCATTAACCACAGATAACATCCACTCTTAGCCAAAAAAGCACTCATAATGCAAGTATTTAGCTATATAATGAGTTACCACAAAACCTAAAAAACATCAATACACTGAACCCATTCAAAACAAAACTCAAAGAATTCTTACAACAGAAACTCTACTACAGTGCACAAGAATTTCTCAATGACAATAACAAATGTATGACATACAATCTGTTGTACGTAATGATTAGAACAAAGGTTCAGAAGGTGACCCATGATGCAGGAAAAGATTTAACAACATTAAATTACGCTGTTTTAGCATAAATATAGACCTTGACATAAATTAATAAAATAGAAGTGAAATAATAGAATTCCTACCATAGATATCTAATAACTCTAGCCTAAATAAATATTAATATTCTGTAATAGTAGAAAATAATTGTATTTTTATGTTAACTTCTACTTAGCCTAAGTGAAATAAATATTGTTAAATGTATCAAAATTATTATTTTGTTGTTATTATGTGAATATTATTCTTAGTACCCTGACTCGCTATACATCATTGTTATGAAGTATGTGGTTCATTAAAATATTATTATTATTATTATTATTATTAACGTAACAAGCAGTAAACTGTATGCACAATATTTAGTTTTGAAGCCTGCGTTTCCCTTCCATCAAATAAATATACAAAATATAAAGAATACTTAATTTCCATTCTTGCCGCAGTAGCAACTGCAGCCCACGAATCGTCTGTGATGAACCTATTATGATAATTCTTGTCTCTCATGTCCCAAAGGGACCGTCTCTTGCATACTTCTATCAAAATTTCATTAAGAGACATTTTTTATATCTCCAAATTTGTCCACAAGCATGAACTAACCTACAAAGCTTCGGAGATCATGATGAAATGAAGACCAACTTGATCATATTTATACAATGATCTCTTGTATAATAAAGTAGGTCGTGGATAAGAAGTAGCGTCCGACGCGCGACAAAACTCAAGCAAGTTTGAAGTTCGAGCGTCGTCGAATGTCGCACTTGTAGTGCTACAATGACGCTGTCGCTCACGTGGAAAAGTCTCGTAACTGCGAGTGCGTTTGAATATTGTCGCTTGAACTTGTCGCGCGCTGTCACACGCGTTTGTCGCCCACGCAGAACAACCTTACAACGGCGTTGTGTGATTTTTAAAAATTGTTTCATTTAATTTAATGTGATTTTTTCATAAAGTAAATTATTATTTATATTAGGAATATTTACGGAAACTGGTACATAAGTTCACAAATTACTCATAGAAAGTAAATTCGTTGTTAGTGTAGGTGTGTCCCTGTAATATTCAATTAAGGTATTATAAATGTCTTGTTCAATTTGGTTGCAATTATGAGCAATTTCCTCGCTTTAAAAATGATCACTTTTCGATGTCTCCTATTTTAATGTCAATATAGGTTTGCTCCACACTACACTAAAAGACTCTTCTCAAAATAATTTTTCACTTCTGACAAGCTGTAGGTGACTACTACGTTGATACATTACTATATTCAAACAGGAATGTATTTTGTAAGATCAAAAACATCATTCTGTAATACAGCGTTAGTCATTCAGTAACACAAAGAAAAATATGAGTTACATTTACAGCTCTGTGATTTTAGAAGCTTAGCCAACATAGTAATGTGTGTCTATACTACAACAGTAATCATCATGGCACATCTCCAGCGCTTCTTAAAATTCTTTCATTGTAGATTATTTGTATTCATGTGTTCTATGAATAGAATTTGTTTCGGGTATCTAGTTATTGCACTCTTGAGGAGAGGGAAATGAAAGGGCAGTTCAAATTTATTTGTTTTGATTTATGTCTCTATCGCGTGACATTCCCCGACTTACTAATTTCTGGCTATCATTTCTCAAAGGTAAGAGTACGTTCCAGTTTTAGAAGTGTTCCTTAACATTTACTTCGTGTTTCCTGAACAAAAAGTGCTATTGAGGACTTGTCTGTAAAAATTGATGTGAATGATGACACCCCCTCATGGATGCATGCATTATTGCTCCAACTGGTTTACTGATGGGTGTGAGTGCAAACACCTCACTCATTTGCCACCCGTTCTGCAGAAAAAGGCAGCTAAGCAATGTGTGGAGCAAACTGCAGAGTTTTCAGTATCCCCCCACAGTTCGAGTATGGTTCGGAAACTATCTTCAACCGCTCTTGTAAAAATGAGCAAAATTTGATTCATTGAGATTTTTCTTTTAATTTTCGTTTTTGTTTTAGATACTTCTGATGAAGAGGAGAAAGAAAATGCATAAATTTTCTTCTTTAATGAAGCCATCTCCAATACAACTAAAGAATTAAATATTATGACCACTAATTTAGGCGAATATTTTCAAGAGTATGAGAGGCTGAAGACTTTTTAAAGTATGTATTCACCTTACCATTTCATACACTTCTTAGCTTTTCCTTACAAATGATATTAGTAGTTTCATTGGTTCAGTAGGATGGATATGAAAGCTTGTCTTCTGGCAAACTGTTTTAATAAAGTACTGTCTCACTGGCAATCTAAACTAAAAAGTAATATCGGAAGTTAAACTAGTTGAAACATACTTGGTAATTGTGGAGCTTTAGCAACATTATCAAAGCATGATAAATTAAAACATATTTTAAAATATCTGAATTACACAAACTGCACGGAGACTCTTTTGCCCTGACCACCCTTCATCGGACCACGAGTTGCGAGTAGTACAGCATTTCCAAACTTAACAGCACGGCTTCTTATGAAGAAGGCATGTCAAACAAAGAACCTCACATCACTTACTCCAAACAATAATATTCAAATCAAATATGCATTCCCTTTCATAGGCCCTCTCTCACATAAAATCGCTAATTCATTAAAACATTTCAACATTCACACTCCCTTCTTATCTCCACATACACTCAACTCAACCTTATTATACACTAAGGATCCCACTCCCCATCTCCTCCGAAGTGGAGTCTATGCTCTCACATGTAGTGATTGCCCCTCCGTGTATATGGGGCAGTCTGGACGAACATTCAAACGAAGGGTACAAGAACACATAAATGCATGGAAAAATAACAATAATAATAACATAGAAATCTCTTAGATTGCGGTGAACCTCACCGCCAGGTAACAGATTAATCATGTTACGTCGAATGAAAATGGGAGACGGGACCGGGATTCGAACCCGGGACCTTGAGCTTTGCGCGCTCATGCGCCTACCGACTGCGCCATCCCGTTCGCGTCTCGGGCCCGTCTACCATTCTCATTCAACTTGTGAAACCCAAAGACCTCTGAGGTGGTCTCTTAGAGACTAAACTCCTCATCTGAGGCGACTCCCTTAGGAAGTACTTTATTTGGGTAGTATTTTTCCATTTCTGGTTCACAAACATAGAAATGTCTTAGATTGCGGTGAACCTCACCCCCAGGTAACAGATTAATCATGTTACGTCGAATGAAAATGGGAGACGGGACCAGGATTCGAACCCGGGACCCTGAGCTTTGCGCGCTCATGCGCCTATCGACGTTTGTTTTCTTTTATTAATTTTTCATTGTTCTTTCCTTTCTTTATTTCAACAACAACCAAAAACACACTTCTTTCGATACTGTTTCACCCAATTATTGTATACTTTCATATTACGTTTCTATTTTAATTATTGTCATTTTATGTACATTTATATTTTTCAGTGTATGTTACTGACGATGGCTGCCATGCAGCCGAAAAAGTTTCCTAACAATAAAATAATGAGCAACAAACAAACGTCTTTTAATTTATCATTCTAAATTTGGTAAGTAAAAAAAAGATTTCAATTAGTTAAAGAAATCAAGTCTTCATGTCAAGTTCCTCACAAAAAAATCTGCAAGTCCGTAAGACAAGTATATCAATGACTTGATAATGTTAAAACTTCAATGAAGTAAGGAGATGAGCTACACGAACCTAAAATATTCACATTCAAATCAAAATTAAATAAGAAAAGGGCAAATAAGTGAGATGTGTCTGTTACACATTTGTTACTGACGTGACACTTCCATAAGAACAAGTGTTTTGGAGATGTAATAGTACTTCCCAAGTTATTATTTCGCTAGTCTTTACATTTATTATACTGACGTATGTCTATTAAACCAATATTTTCATGCTATGTCACCTGTTTTTCAGACTATGTCGAGCACTGTTCGTGTTGCCAAATTAAGAGTGGAGAAAAANGCTATTATTATTATTTTTTTTTTTTGGGGGGGGGCATTAGGGCTCGTCAACATTGAGGTCATTAGAGTCCATGCAAGTAGGGAAAAATGCAGTTTCGCACCATAGAGAAGAGCCCCATAGAGACTCTTCCCCGTGAGTGGGACTCGCCGAATACCTCGACCATACCCACTAAAAAACCATAATGAAATCAACAAATATCTAAATAGAGACATGAAAGAAAAGAAAACAGTATACCAATACATTATATCACAAAAAAAGAAAAAAAAATTCTGAATATTATATTTTCTAAATACAGAAACAAAGAATGAAAGGAAAGAAGACAGTAAAGATGAAAAGGGAATGCATATTTTAAACCCTCCCGAGAATTTGTGGGAGGAGCCCCGATCTACTCATAAAATTCAATAGTTTATTAACATTGACCGTTTCATTTCTGAGAATTGTTGGTAAATCTGCAGCCAGACCAATTTGTCTCCGTATACTTATCTTCTGCAATCAGTTAGTAGGCGACGCACTGTCAGAGAACAGCTACACTCCTCACAAACGGGTTCATCATCCAGTAGTAAGAGATACCTATGAGTGAGAGGACAGTGTCCTATACGCAGGCGGGTCAGCAAGACATCGTCGCGCCGAACTGGCCTACAGGAACTGCTATATGACTTAACAGAAGATTTGATAAGTCGGAGCTTATTCCTTTCAACAGCTAACCACTCATTGCTCCATTCATTCAGAATCCTAATCTTGACGGAATTTATGAGATCTCGTTTTGGAATCATGGAGAAATCCACGCGATTCTTGAGACATGCCGTTTTTGCGGAATCGTCTGATTCCTCATTTCCTCTGATACCCACGTGTCCGGGAACCCAGCAAAACATTATGTTCTTTCCGTCACTTTGCAGTGAAAAAAGTACATCCTGGATGTTCTGGATCAGCGTATCAGCTGGATACATGTTCTGGATTGCTTGAAGGGCACTCAGCGAATCAGAACAAACCAGGAAATGTGATTCGCCGGAGCACTTTGTTGATCGCAATGCTCTTAATGGCGTAGCACTCAGCAGTGTAAACACTGTACAAGTCGCCTAGTCGGTAGCCACAGGTCTCACGGGGAAATACCACGGAGCAGCCANCTCAACATCGGAGCTGGAGTGTTCTTTTTGTCATGATGCAGAAGATCGAAAATAATCTTCGGCTTGTGCAGAGCCCAAGGAGGAGACTTACTAAAACCTTGGTGTAAAACATTAGGTGAGCGTATATTTAAGGTTTTTAAAATTTGTTTGGAGCGATATCCAAAAGGTTTGGTTGCTCTCAGTCTGTTGTTGTAGAAACGGATGGAAGAAGAGGATGGATGAAAAACCGCGTTGTGTACCAGATTGTCGGGTAAAGTTTGCAAGTGGCAAAAGTGTCGTAGCATGAGGATTTGCCGCCGGAGGGAAAGAGATGGTTCGCCAATCTCGACATACAAACTCGGAATGGGACTAGTGCGGTAGGCTCCCGTTACTAATCGAATTCCTGCATGGTGGACACTATCTAACTTCTTTAAATAGCTTGCACGAGCAGAGCTATATACAACGCAGCCATAATCGAGCCGAGATCTTATGAATGCTCGATAAAACTGGTGCAGGGAGTAGCGATCAGCGCCCCATTCCCTGCTACTGAGACACTTCAATAAATTCAGAGACTTTAATGTTCTTGCTCGTAGGTCTGTCAGATGTTCAATCCAATTCAGTCTCTGATCAAAGATTAGAACTAAGAATTTTACAAAAGGGTAGAATTTGAGAACGTTTTTCCCCAGGGCGAGGTGAGGTTCTTCCACAAGGTTTGGTCTCCTACTGAAAAGAACACGGCGTGTTTTCTCAGCAGAGAAACAAAAACCTGTCGTTTTCGACCAGTGGTATAATCTGTTAAGGACGAGTTGGATTTGTCGCTCCGCACCTGTGACACTCTGTGATGAACAAAAGATAGCAAAGTCATCGACAAAAAGAGTGTAAAACAGGATTCTTTACAGCAGACGTTAAGCTGTTTATGGCCACTGCAAATAAGGTGACACTCAAGACTGAGCCCAGAGGAACAACGTTCTCTTGGAGACGGAGATCCGAAGTGTCTCTTTCAATTCTATAGAAGAAAGAACGTTCATCCAAAAAGGACATGAGCATCAGGGGAAGACGTCCTCTAAAACCCCAGGCATAGAGTTGTTGTAAAATGCCATGACGCCAAGTAGTATCGGAAGCCTTCTCGATGTAGAAGAATGTTGTCTTCGGACGAAAGCATCTTGAATTGCTAATTCCAGGAGAAGTAAGTTGTCCAGGGTGGAATAGAACTTCCTGAAACCACACTGAGATCGACGCAGCAAGTCATGCCGTTCAAGATACCAGACGAGAAGTCGGTTGATAATTCTCTCCAGAGTTTTACAAACTCGTCAAGGCAATGCTTCGATAACTACTAATGTTCGTTTTGTCCTTACCTGGTTTTAATAAAGCGATAAGCGTTGCTTCCTTCCAGGAATTAGGGAATACTCCCTCGGACCATGAAATATTAAAGATATCCAGAAGGTATTCTTTCGATTCGACACTGAGTTGTCTCAGCATTTCATAATGAATTGAATCAGGGCCAGGAGCAGTGTCGTGGACTGTTGCTACAGCTGACTCAAGTTCCCACATGGAGAAGGAAGAGTTGTAGGTTTCCCAGTTGGTGGAACGAAAGTCAAAAGATATGCTCTCTGCTGTTTCCCTTTTTCTCGCGAAATCAGAATCGCAGTTTGCTGTAGATGTTAGGGCAGCAAAGTACTCAGCTATCACTGTTGCCATATCTCTGTTGTTGGTGAGAATCCGACCCTGATCATTGAGTCCAGATATTGGGACTCGAGAATACCTTCCAGATATCTTTCGGATTGACTCCCATACTTTAGTGAACGATATTGTTCTTAATGGTACTTAGAAACTCTTTCCAGGAGGTGGATCTGGATTTTTTGATAGTTCTGCGCGCTTTTGCTCTAGCAATCCGATATGCGGCAAGGTTTTCCGGAGATGGGCTAGCCTTAAATTTACGTAATGCTCTTCGCCTTGCCCGAATGGCGGAGCGACATGTGTCGTTCCACCAGGGGACATGAGGTCTTCGCGGAAAATTAGATGTTTTCGGAATGGATTCTTCAGCGCCGTTATGAATCACCTGGGTCAGTTGGTTGACCCTCTCTTGGACACTACCCGTTTCTCTGAAGAAAGACAGAACGGTAGAGTGTCCAATTTGCCTTTCTGAGAATTCATTTCCGTGGCTTGCATTCGGGAACAGTTGCACGTTCCTGCAAGGACAACCAGATAGGATGGTCGCTACCATGCAGATCATCTTCTACTCTCCATTGAAAGATATCAGCAACTTCAGGAGAGCAAATTGACAGGTCTATTGCAGTCCAAGACCCGGTGGCAAACGCAAAGTGGGTCATCTCCCCGGTGTTCAGTAGACATAAATCTTCCCGCTCAAAGAGACAATTCAGCAGTCGACCCCTGAGGCAATCGCTCGACGAGCCCCACAGTACACTGTGGGCGTTGAAATCTCCGAAGAGGAGGAATGGTCGAGGGAGCTGGTGAATTAAATTCTTGAGGGAAGTCTCCGAGAAATCTCGTGTTGGAGGAAGATAGATTGAACACACGGTCATTGCTGGCACGCTCTGAATTTTGACTGTTATAGCCTGAATTTGAGTTTGTAGGAGAACAGGTGAGCAGAGGATTGTGTTTCTAACAAACACGGCAACTCCACCTCTTGCTCGATTTCCCGTGGTGTCATATCTCAAGCTGCTGTATCCTCGCAGAGAGGGTAAGTGTTCTGGTGAAAGGTGTGTCTCTTGCAGGCAAATACAGATTGAATTACGACGCGCTAAGAGTTGTAACTCTTCACGTTGAGTTCTATAGCCATTAAGGTTCCACTGAAGAATGGAAGCCATTACTGTTTGGAACTTCCGGGGTTAGGTTCGTGAATGTGTATTTCCGCGTCACCGTCGGACAATACACATTCTGACTCCGAGGAAGAAAGCACAGAGACCTTCTTTTACGTCTGTACGATTTTTTGTTTGGTGTTGTACTTGATGTTATCAAAAATTGAACAAGGTACAGGGGTTTAGCCCTAGAACCCTGCTTTGCCTTTGTCTGTGTTTTTGTTGCAGTAGGTTTAGTACTACTTGTTTTTTTGTAGTAGTTGATGGTGGTTTAGGCTTGACAGGAACGACTGAAATATCTTTCTTTCCGCATTTACACTGACATGTGCACGACGTTGTCGTAGACACGTCAGTGAAATCGGCCTGAACAGATACGGTTTTCATCTGCTTTGGAGTCTTGGCTGCGGTGGAGTAACTGGTAGAAAATACAGGGTGTAAAGCCCTGTATTTCCTCCCCGCTTCACCGTACGGGATCGTCTCCGTAGTTTTAATTTCCTGCACTTTCTTTTCTTCGAGAAAGGCGACACACTCCCTGCTCCATACCGGGTGGCTGCCTGTGCAATTAATGCACTTTGCAGGCCCTGGGCATGAGACGCCGGGTTCGTGTGCTTCCTTTCCGCACTTTCGACAGGTATCACGTCCCTTGCACGATGTTGTCGTGTGTCCAAACCTCTGACACTTGAAACAGCGCAGAGGATTCGGAATGAAGGCAGCCATCCAGCCTTCAGATCCTTTGGTAGTTTAGGACAGTCAAAAGTCACGATGAAGGAACTGGTCTTCTCCAGAACACATTACCTTCCTCATGATCTGACTGACCTCAACTAATTGGTCAGCCTTCCATTCTGCAACAAGTTTGTCTGTTGCCATTTCCATTATGTCCCTGCAACTTACGACCCCTATGCTGCGATTAAGTGCAGCATGGAGTTCGCACTTCACAGGGAACTCGCCAAGCATACTACAATCAAGTACTTTCAATGCTTCCTTGCTTGTTTTTGTCTCAAGCAGCAATGTTCCGTTTCTTAATCTTTTTATATTTTTTAACGTACCAGCGAGACCTTCTAGGCCTTTAAATATATAAAAAGGTGATGCCTTTTCGAAGGATCCGTTGACACGTGACATAAGTAGAAAAACATTCTCATAAGGAATGCTCTGTAACTTTGGCTTTGTGATTTCTGAAGTGGGAGGGCTGTCAACCCTCGGCCGCTTCGAAGATCCTGAGGCGTGGTACTTACCCTGCGGCTCGCCCACTTCGCAACGCAGGGGAAAAAGGAATCATTAATTATGTCCCACGTCCCGTCCTTTGAAACACGCAACTTTCCACCATCGCGCCAATGATGGTCGCTGAAGCACGCCCAAAGCTTACGGTATCCGACGACTGGTGGCGCAGTACCGGTCCCCAGCTCGGGGCCGTGGGTTCGCCAAGCCCATACTCACTGGAAACTGAGCTCCCTGCGGGGGAAAGAAGAAGAGAAGGACGAAGAGAAGAAGAAGAAAGAGAAGAAGAAAAAGAAGAGAAGAAGAGGAAAATGAAAGATACCCTAGCGTCGGGATCGAAAAGAACAAGAGGTGACCAAGGAAGGTCAGGAAAGAGAAAGCAAGGAGCCCGGCACAAGTAAGTGGAAGCAATGTCAGACTCAGCTCGGGGCCCCGTGTTCGCCAAACACGTACTTACTAGATGTAAGTCCCCTGGGGGGAGTGATTATATAGGCAAAGACAGAATACATAAGACAAATGAAGAACCAGAAGATAATTCTGCAGAATATTGAGAAGCTGTTGATTGGATAAAGAAAAAAAGACAGAAGAAACAGATTCTTACATTCAAACAAAAAATGCTAGATTTTGCGTTGTGCAATGTTGCACATACTCCTGATCTTGGGACCTACAACAGTCCATGAACTCTCGGAAAAGCAACAAAAATAGTCAAGTCAAACTGTCCCACATCTGGCCCCGAAGTTGCCCAAGGGGTTTGCGGAGGGCAGAGCTCCGCAATTTCTTGGCCTCAGCTCTAGGAGGAGGAGATGTGGCCAGCCTCTCGCTCCAGGATGTTTGACCTGAGGATAGACCCGGTACTTATTTTACAGCTGACTGAGTAGACCTGGGAGTCAGTCAGGTGACATGAAAAATCTTCACCCCACCGACGATCGAACCCAGCCATCAAGCCAGCAACTCTCTACTCCACACAAATTTATAGTAGACCAAAGCTAGTAGCAACTAGAGTCACATTTTAAAAAAGCTATCTTGGAACTTGGGAAATAGCTACCTTCCTTTAAAACCCATACTTTTGTGAAGAAAATTTCATCCAATTACTCTGAAAGTGATAAAGTCTCTGATTGCAAGGCCTAGTGATGATGTGATGCAGTTAGATTTTGCTGAAAATTATTCTATTGGAAAAATTAGCATTATATACCAGGGTATCAAAGCCAAATGGATATATGGAAGTAAGGTTTTTAAAATCATGTGGCAAGAACCATGGAAAACTCTTCAGAACAACTGATGGAGATGAAAAAATAGTCCCTTACAAGGATATTTTGGAAATCTTTCAAGATCCTAAGCTTAAAATGAGTGGCAATTGAGTGACTTACCAGTTTTCAAATGTTAGCAATGTTTTAGAGAAATGACTTTTTTAAACTTATTTAATAAGAAATCTATTTCCATACTGAATCCCACAATTAAGTAAAAAATATTATCTGTAAACCTCTTCTATTTCATAATGATAACTGAATAAAAGTTATCACACTAATTGTACTTTTAATGTAACAACTGGTTTCCTTTAAGTATGTTTAATAACTGTCATTCCCATAACACAAAAAAAACATTTCAAATATAAGTATGTAGGTTTTTTAATTTAACCACTCATTCCTAAGCTGATTAATATGTATTAATGTATTAAAAAATTTCTCATTTTTTGTATCAATTCACAGTTTTAAATAAATCTCACTGCATCTCAATCAAGAGGTGCTTTTCACGTCACATCTATAAGTTGAAAGTGAAATTGTGTTGAAACTAAGTGTCTAAAGACTTACAGAATTATATGTAAATATTCATCCAATAACAGGCTACTTGCTTCATACAAATAATTTAGCACACCATTATTTGATTTTTTTATATTTTAATGTAAAGTTGTATAACTGTCACATCCGTAACAAAAGAATGGCTGCCATTCAAATTTTTAGAACAAGTTCAGTGCATATTATTTACCAGAAGTAAAAGCAGCAACTGCAAAATCTCATTTGGATTGTTTTTATTAATGTTAGACGATGTCATTATTGATGATATTGTCGTATATATGAACATTGAGGCTTCTATATTAGTGTCTTAATTATTAATACTAATTAGTTGATTAATTATTGATAATTAATTAAGAAAAATCTTTAAAAAACATGGAATGAAATAAATTAAATTTAATGAATCACAGGGCTGAGAACAGAATACTCACTCCCATTGGAACAACTCACAATAAAAACACTGCAATGTGGCGATCAAATGACAACAAATATACTTTATTAACTATTATAATTAAAGGTTTATCTACACACTCGGACACTGGTTATTGATTTAAACTCTACACTGATTTAAACAGATTGCTTCGCCTACTGCGCTACATAAATGATCTTTATTTTTTAAACATTTGTTTTGGTTACTCACCAACGTCTTCTTAGGAAGGGTTCATCTGTTCTTAAAGCACTTACCATTTTCAATCACATCACACTTTCCACTCGGCCTGATGACATTTAATTAACAATTTGTATTTTGCTAGGCCTTAATAAAATTTCTAATACACTTTTGTACAATTGTTATTGTGTCTTTTGATGTCTGACTGAATGATGCTACTTAATTTCACAGGAGCACCCACGTGATTGTTGAGGATACTGCGTCGTCTCTCCCCGCCAATGTTCGATTCTTTTTTCTAAATTTACTCGACCTGCTTACATCAATTTAGTTCAAGCAGTTGTCTTCTTTCAGTGTTGCGCGAATCACTTAGTATTTTATTTACTAACTCGGTTCTTGCAATATTTAATTTAATCTGGTGGTTACTTAATTAATTGCATTTAGCATGCCTTCGGGCTTACAATACCATAAACTCACGATACAATATGCTGTGCAAAAACGATGCCTTCTCTGGGCTCACAATTTTACATAAGTAACTATTTGCGGCTAGCTTTCCTCTGAAATGAAGATTTACTTCATTAGTTAGAATCCATTACCTCACTGGTAGAATTTTATAGCGGTACGAGATATTTGCTGTTCTCTTGTAGCACACGATTTCGAACTGCTCGTAAGGCAAACTTCGCGTATTCTTTTACTGTCACGTGCTAATTAGTCACAATTAATTTTAGCACTTTTTACGTTCTGTTTCATTAACTAACATTGATTATCATCGACACTGTTTGTTCCTTAATTCTCCGAACTTTTTAATGAATTTTGACGCACTTATACAACACTGGTGTTGCAACTACTTTAACGAAAATACATTTTCACAGTCTGATAAAATTATCACTGTCTGACCACAACTTTCTACCGTCTGCTTAAATTTTCTAGTGTCTGCTCTTTTTATAAAAAAATATCGTCACGTGATGTTCTCCTTCCTACGATTTCTTCCCTCCAACGTACGCCTGTTGGTTTTCTCCCCTCTACAATTTCATTGGATATTCCCGAAAAGGAATTTAGTTGCTATTTCATTTAACCACTAGTTACATTTGGCTCCGCCCTTGATGACTTTCGATTGGTGGTTTCAGTTTTTCTTTCTTTCCATACTTCGGTAGTTAGAAACGAAGATCAATCGGCCATTTTGTTCCTTACAAACAATACCCTTTGTGATATTTTCTCTGCACAGCTGCGTCCGCGGCAAGATCCTCAGATCCCCAGTGAATGAATTCATTTTACGACGTTCTAGAGCTGGTCACCCAGTTGAAACATGTTTTGAAAGTCGGCATCCTTTTTGACCTAAAATTTTGATTACTTCTTTTGAATTTAGCATTTGCGTAATTTCGGTGAGAACATCCCTAAAATTTTCTGTTTCGAAACCCTCCGTCCTTTGCCAACTAACATCCCCAGACATGTGCGGCTACCTACTTCTTTACCTTTTTTCGACGCGAGTACCTAGACTACTAGACCCTTCTTTGACATCTACCGCCTCGACCTTTTCGCTCTCGTCAAATGTTCAACTCCATATTGCCTTGGGAAAATAATATTCCCTTACATCCGCTCTTTCTGAAGTCTTTTTGTTAAAATGAATTTTGAGGTTCGTATTTCTAAAGAGTCCTTTCTCTAACTTTGCATGTTCAAACTTGTCTGTCCCTCGGCATGTGGTTTCCGTGCTGCTTCTTTGAATCTTTGCAAATAATGGGTTTTATGTTTTTTTTGTATTTTTATATTTCTAAAGAGCCTGTGAGGTTCTGCCGACAACACTTTCCCATGCTTGCTCCAGACCACCCTCTGAGTTCCCATCTGCTAGTTACGATTTCTAAATAGTTATTCTTTGTTAAATTTTGAGAACGTGTTTTTAGTTATTAGTTAATTCAATCCATGGTCTCAATATATGCATTAAGATAGTCAGTAGGCATTATTCAAAGTCAAATTATTCAAGTCAAAATCTCACTAGTATAGATGAGAGGAAGACATAATATGGTCTTCCTTATTTTGCAGAAGTCGTGAATTTAAATCACTTGAATGAATACAAATGAACACAGGAGTAGTGACGGTGGTGGAATTTAACTTCCTCCTGCCACTATGGGAAATAATGGATTTCAGTTTCTATTGAGATGCCTTCGATTCTAAGATAACAAGACCCGTGAGGAAAGATAATACGTTAATAATACACTTTCAAACTAATCAAGTCTATGAGCAGTAAATAAATTATTATTCTGAACCAGGTAAAATCCAAAATGAATATCAAAAAAGTAGTGTATGTTTTATCACTAATATTGACTACTACTGTGAGACAGAAGGTCCAGTTGCTTGCTCTGCAGTATTCATCTCCTTACAGAATACAGTTTTGTGTCTCTAGTTCATACAAACAGTTCAAACAATACAAATCAAATGTTCTTGAAGTTTGTTATTGTTTGACACAACACAAAATATCTGCCAAAACAGCGTATCTCGACACAGCACCCGCTGCTGTTAATCTGGAGCAGGTTTTTAACAAGAATGAATATCAAGAATATCACTTCAAAAATAAAAAACATACCTATTGTTGAAGAAGAATTAATCTCATTGGAGCTTATAAAAATAAGATTTCATTGTCGCAAAGATTTTTAATTGCTAAGCCAATAATAAGTTCAAATCAAGAAATAATTCACACTATTTATAATGTGAATTTTAGATAAATGTTTCAATATAAAAAAATGAGCATAAAACAAATTCTATAAGATACAATACGTATTTTTCAGTCTCCTCCTCGTTTCTCGTAAAAAATAAATAAACAGCCTCGAAACAAATGAATGCCATCGTCCTTCGACGAAGGGCTATATCTGCGCTCTCTGTGAAAGGAATTCTGAAATATTTCCTTCGAGAACTAATAACCTTGAGACCGGTCACTGGCGCGCCCTGGTTTTAACTACCCTTTTGATATGGAGTATCACCTTGGATAATTTCGCTGTTTACACAACGGCCTCCAGCCGGTTACTGAAGAATATACTATATCTTCAAGGCGGGAATGTTAATTTTGCAGAACTACGCTTGCGCAGAACCCACCTGCAAACGAGAGTTGACTGATCGCTTCAGGTGCTTTCAATTCGCTACCTGCACGATCATTTCGAAACAGTTATTAAATCTGACAAAACCAGACAAGTCATCAGTTGATTTACCTTGCTGAAGATTACACCAGATTATCATTTTATTATAGTTCTTAAGTTCTGCAATAAGTTAAATTAAGATTAAAAACCCCAGAATGTGCTTGAAGGTAAATGGTATGATTAGTTCACTGTCCACACATTTCATAATAAAAGATTTCACATTCCAAATATTTCATAGATTCTTTCTATTATGACCAAGTGAAAGTGATTCTCTTACACACAATTTTTCTTTTCTTGAATTGACAAAATCAAATTGTTGTGATGCCAAAAGATTGAATCAGGAATATTGAATTTGAAATATATCTTTATCCAAAATCCTTCAATGTAAAAATAATCGTAAATGAAAAAAGTTGAAGTTCTTGTCAAAGTTGCAGAAAATGTCAATCCATTACATTCTGCTTCCATAAAACCTAAAATTGTTTCACAGAATAAGCAATGTCACAAACACCTTCAAAAGAAACTTAGATTAAAGTCTCTTCTTGGAATTCATTGAAATACTTTGGCAAACTACTGGTTCTAAGACATAAATGCTTATGAAATACACGTTGAATTTATACCACAAAAAAAAATATATTGTTCAATTTCTCACTGAATTACAGGAACATGGTATCCAATGATGCAGTCTGCAAATCAATTCTCCAACAAGTAGAAACTTCTTGCTTTATATCCATTTGTATGTTGAACCAAATCAAGAAGCAAAGAACCTCATTGACATCCCATTCTGAAAATTAAAAAAGTAGTTGAAATAAATGTTGAAAAAAATAACAATTATAATAATTTATTTATGGCGTCCAGACAATTCCACTAATTTACATTGAGATAGTATGAGTAACATTGCACTGTCTTATATGTATACACCTGAAAGGTAAGCAAACCACCTAGGAGAAACTATATTACAAAATTACTCAATAAACTGCCTTGATTCAATACTAAAATATCAGTGTATACTGAGAAGAAACTTAATACAGCAGATGATTCAGCTAGCATGATTATAAAAAGAAAGAAATGTATTATTAAAGATTGAAAATAAAATAATTAATTCTTCTTCCCATAGGGTTTTATGCAAATTTCACAAATATCAGTTGATCAGGGCTGGTACCACTACATATTTTTCTTTTAAAGTATTCAAAAATGAATTGCAGTGCTATTGCAATTCTAAACATTACAAATCGTAATTTTAAGCAAACATACCAGTTTTCTAATAGGGCCATCAAGATAAAAAGGGAACAAAACCACTGCAAAATTTCACTTATTTTAAATTAATTTTCAATACCTTCTCTAGTAACATAAGACATTTAAATGACAAAAGAAATTTAGTAAAATTCATAGAAATAAATTGTAAGGAAACTGAGTATACAAGCTTTCAAAAACATTTTAATATTTATTTGTAAACTTAAATTCCAAAACATCATATTGAAATAAAATGTTTAATTATATATAAACAAATAGGAAAAATATACATATCAATGTGAGTCATGATGTAGTAAAATGTGAAATGAAATGATAAGAGCCTTCAGTCATCTGCACTGTCAACATCCTGTCTTATGTACTTGAACTCGTTTTATTAATTAGCTAATTGTTAGAATTTTTGTGGGGGTGGGGACACCTTGAATTTAGAAAATGAAAAGTCCATATTGTCCTAATAGTAATTTTTGCAGCAGGAGTAATTCCAAAAAATCTACATTTACATTAGTTAAGAAACACTAAAATTACTCAATTACACAGCTCTTCAGAAAGCCATCATTACTGCAACATCCCACATAGTTAGGATGTTAGTTAGTTAGTAAAAAATGAAAAGGAATGGACACTTGGTCACTGAGCCTGGGCCATTTTATCAACCAGCACTTGCTGAGAAAAAAATGTCGACTACATAATTATAATATAAGCACAACAATATCTAGGCACACTGAAATAGAGACATTCTGTGATTTCAAGCTGGTTATCAAGACATAAGGCTAGCAGAGACAGGAATAACCATCATGAAGGAATGTATCCTACACAAAAGCAAGTAAGTGATTTCTGGCAGGCACAGTTTTAATATGATGTAAGGTTAAGTTGGATTCAGCAGAATTTTTACAGAGGGTTCAAAAGATCCTAAGAATCATACTGAACAGCAAAAATGTGGTGAAAGCTGTTAATACCTATGCAGCTCCTATTTTGTGTTACTTGTTTGGAATTGTTACGTGGAGTAAAACCGATTGAAGGGTTGCAGTACAGATCAAAGAGTTTTCATGAGCAAAGCGAAACTACACCACCCAAAATCAGCAATTGAGAGCAAGACACCGCCAACAAAATGTGGGAGGCATGGAGTTTTGTAAATCCATTTTGTCGGCCCTCAGAAATTATTTCACAATAAAAACAAACTCCTCCGAGCATTCACCTTTGCACATGTCAAGAGTCTAATGTAAATGACTTCTCATGTAGCGAGTAGCAAAACGTAGATGCTTGGTTGGCAAAGCCTCTACATGCGAGGTACCGAAATGAAATGGGTACCTGGCTAGTTGCTTCGTGCGTACTATGCCCCAATGCCCCTGGTGCAACAACTCTAAAACTGGCTCTCTTAACATCTTCGGAATTACAACTCTGTTCCCTAGTGCCGTACTGAGCAACAGTACTTTATTAACTACTGTTAACCTGTCTTTAAGCTTGTGCCATGTAGTAAGGTTGGTATAAGCATTGATAGAAGCTGGCCATCCGTTTTGGACGAACTCCCTTACTTGATGTAAGGTTGCGTCGCTTCCAGTGGCGGAAGCTATTGCTGTTGCTTTGACCGGAAAACAGGTTAGTCTTTCTTCGTCTAACGCGTCAATTGCAGGCAGGCTATGTCCAGGGTGTCGAATGCGACATCCGGACCCATCGGCAAGCGCGACAGGGCATCTGCTTTTGCGTGCTGCGATGTGGATCTGAAAACTATAGAATAGTTGTAGTCGGATAAGAACAAAGCCCACCTTTGCAATTTACGCGCCGTCATTTTTGGCAACTTTGTCGCTGGGTTAAATAAGGTTACCAGCGGCTTGTGGTCTGTTATGATAACGAACTTATGTCCGTATAAGTACTCATGGAACTTTCGTACCGCGAATACAATTGCCAGTGCTTCTTTTTCTATTTGGGAATAATTCTTCTGATGTATGTTCAGGGTCTTGGAGGCGAACGCTACTGGATGTTCCAGCCCGTTCTCATCCTTCTGAGATAGGATTGCCCCGATACCGTAGTCCGAAGAGTCGGCTGCGATGGTCGTAATTCTGTTCGTTGTGAAGTGTTGTAACTTCACTGTGTTGAGCAAATCTTGTTTCAACTGCTGGAATGCTTTGTCCTGGTGTTCCGCCCAAAGCCACTTTTCTCCCTTCTTTCTCAGTCTGTTGAGAGACGCCGCAATCGTTGAAAAATTATGGATAAACTTTCCATAATAATTTATTTTCCCAATGAATGACTCCTACTGCTTGACGTTCTGGGGTACGGGTAAGTGTTGGATCGCGAGTACGCTGTCCTGGGTAGGTCGAACTCCCTCTGCATCTAGTATGTGGCCTAAAAATTTGATGTTTGGCTGCAAAAATTCGCATTTATTCCAATTCACTTTCAGGCCCCACTCCTGCAACTTCTGAAACAGAAACTTGAGATTGTTTAGGTGTTCTTCTTCGGACTTGCCCGTCACCACGTTGTCGTCGAGATAATTCGTACAGTCTGGAATCTGTGATGTCAAGCTTTCCAAACATCTTTGGAATATTGCTGCTGCTGATGCCACTCCGAAGGGTAGCCTGTTGTATTGGTACAACCCCCACGGGGTGTTGACTACCGTTAACTTTGCTGAGTTCCGATCTAGTGGGATTTGTAAGTAGGCATCTTTGAGGTCGATTTTGGAAAACTGTTGTTCTCCTGCTAACTTGTGAAATAATTATTCCGGCCGTGGAATGGGAAATTGGTCTACCATCAATTGAGGATTTACTGTTGACTTGAAGTCACCACACACTCTCAATCCACTGTTCTTCTTAATGATGACCAGTGGCGTTGCCCATTCGCTGCTGTTAATCTTCTCCAATACACCTTGTTCCTCTAATCTTTCTATTTCTTTCTTGAGTTCTTCTTTAATAGATATAGGAACCGGTCGTGCCTTGAAAAACCTCGGACGGTTGTTATCTTGCAACGTTAGGTGCGCCTCGAACTTATTGCATTTCCCCAAACAGGCGCTGTGACTTCCGGGAACTGCTCCAACAGTTTACTAGCTTGCGTGCTCGCTTCGTCCGCCCTCGAGCTAATTGCGTTGATGTCATGAATAGAGAATCCCAATTTCTGGAAACTATCCAGACCTAATATGTTATTAGTGTCGAATCTGTCGACCACGACCATTAATAATTTGGCGTTAACTGACTTGTATGCCACTGGAACTATAATTTCTCCTTTTATTCTAATCTCTTGCTTGCCATACGCATGCAATCTTTTATTGCATGGCTTGCAAGGCGGAGAACCTAGTGCCTTATAACTGCTGAGGTTGATGAGGGTAACTCCGGCTCCAGTGTCCAATTGAAATGGGAGTTGCAATTCTCCAATTCTGAGATTGACTACCATCTTGTTCTCATGAGTAGGAGTTACTACCGCGTTATTAGGGCGGGATTCTACCGTTGCCACTTCCATAGGTTCCGCGATTGACGTACGTTTGCTGCGACACACTTCGGCGATATGCCCCTTTTTCCCGCACTTCCGGCATACCGACCTCAGGAAACGGCAGTTACTGCGTTCGTGAGAACGAAAGCACTTTCTGCACGATGGCAGCTTGTTACGTACGTAACTTTTACCGCTAGCCCGATTCCCGCCGGACGTTTGTCCACGGGAAGCAGCTGGTTGAACCCCCATTCCCTTGGTTGTAGAAGCTTGAATGTTGAAAGTTTCTATCTTTGCCGTCATTTGCGCCGCAGTTGATTTGGTCACTTCAAACGTTGAGGCTAACCTTTGAATCTCTTCCAGGCTGGGGTCGCTGTGACGCAGCGCTTCCAGTCTGATTTTCCCTTCCGGCGTAAACATCACTACTACATCTCGAATTAGAGATTCTGCGTATGTAGCTTGACAGCTCGCCGAGTTACACGTAAATCTGCATTGCTTTGCAATTCCTCTGAGCTCCGTAATCCACTCAGCGTGCGTTTGGCCAATTTTCAAACGACATGAAAAAAATTTAAATCTCGCTGCTACGACATGTAGTTGCTGACCGTAATGCCTGTCTAGCCTGCTTTTGAGTTTGCCGTATGCTATTTGTGTGAGATCCATCTCTGGGCTGAGTTTTCTGAGCAGAGCGCACGTAGTATTCCCTACGTTAGCAAGTAGGAACGCTCTTTTACGAGCCTCGTCCTCTACTCCGTGGCAAACGAAGTGTTGGTCCAACTTAAGACAATATTCTCTCCACTGCTCCGTTGTTTCGCAGAATTGCGCGAACGGAGGCAGACTCGGGAGTGAAGGCGTTTCCCGCTTCAATGCTGTTAGTGCTGCCGTGATTACTTCCCATTGCTTCTGCTGTTGTTGCTGCAGCACGGTCTACTGTTGTTCCCACTGCTTCTGCTGTTGTTGCTGGTGTTGCCGTTGATGTTGCTGCTGCAGATGTTGCTGCTGTTGTTGTTGGTATTGCTGCTGTTGTTGCTGCATCGTGGCTAACACTTGTCCTAGCTGCTCCATATTAGTACCAGTACTTTTATCCTCGTCGTCAGTTAACTTGTGTCCCGTCGGGGAACGAATCAACAAGACAAAGTAAAACTCAACAACGGGTTTTTATTTCCGTAATTGTTACAGCGAACAATTATGTCCGGCCAAGCGGACTACAGTTAATACCAGAGGCGTAGCAGAGTCGTTATCGAAGAGTCCAGGTAATCCAATGTTCCGTAGTTCCGTGAGAGTTTTCCTGGGTCGAATGCTGAGTTGTTGTCGTCGTAGATATCGCTTGTAGGTTGTAGTGGCTCGTTGTTCTCTCTCGGCTCGCTCTGCTTCCTCTTCAACGAAGGGCTGTTCCGCCGCCCTATATATACCCGCCGCCCTGGAGGCGGTGGTGGCGGTTGTCCCGTCGGCCAGATGGCGGCGGTGGCGCTGGCCATGCGCGGCGAGTTCCTGCGCCGGCCGCCTGGTGGGGAAGGAGGGGCTCCTCCTCCGCTTGCTTTGCAAGAGTGCCCCCGGCACGACGTCGGCCGGGGAAGGCCCGAGCTGCCCCGACAGCTGCTGCGACCGCGGCAAATATGATCTAGTGGTACGCATACCACAGTTCTCTTGAGGAAGATATATGAAAATGTGAAGGCTAAAACCAGCATAAAAGTTGTGAACCATTGAATAAAGGCTAGCCACCCAAGAGAACACAATATCCATGACAGATTATTTATGCCATATATGTGTGCGCTTTATTTGTAACTGATAGGGTGTTGGAGAAAAAGATGAGTACTTTCAAACCAAGGAGGGTCAACAAGGTGGAACCAATAAGGATGGAACGAATTAAGAATCGCATAGCTTGTCTGAGAAGGCGGCTTGCTCTCCTCGGCGCGAGTAGAAGAGGTATTACGCAAAAACCACAACTAAAGAGGAACAAAAAAGTAAAGTACGGATAAACAGCTCTAATAGAGAATACTAGTACGTGCACAAAGAATTGTACGATACACTGATTAATTGTGTAAATCAGAATCTATTATTTATAAAGGACACCACAGGATTTTACCAATAACAACTGCTGAAAGCAACCAGAAGCAGAACTCACATCAACCCATGAATCTGAATCTTCCTGGACAGGAATTTGGAAAGAGGCAAAAGAACACAACAGTAGTGCGGAGTGGATCAAGACTGAAAGCAATGCAGTTAACAATATTCCAATGGCCAAGGACTCGTGACATCTGCACGGAATTTAGAATAGACTAATGTGCCAAAATTTATCTCGGTAGAGGTAAACAAGTAAGATTTGAAAACGTCGAAATAAATATGAAACAATAAGGTAATTGAAACCAGGGAAATATTACAAATATCTGGACATTGAAAAACGTTATTGTATATTGTAAGAATCTATTAATTCTAAATTATTAATTAGAGAAATAAGAACTATGACACACAAGATGTTTCGTAAGCGAGCGGAATCGTAAAGGCGATTTGTGCTACTCAGCGGCGAGGGAAAAGCGACCGCTATGAAGAGCGCAGGGTTTCGTATTTTGTTGTTCGGAGGACGGTCATAAAAATTCAGCGATATGAAGATTGTCTGAATACTACGCATTTATTTTTGGCTAAAAGGGGGAAGTAGGTAGAAAATTTGCTAAAACATAATGGATAGCGTCGTTAGATTTAAACTGGGAAGCATCGGAAAATTACAAGTATTTTGAAAGAGATAAGGCCAGCGTTAGTGGCAGATTTTGGGTTTTAAAGTGCAGCTGCAAGAGAAACTCATATCGTGGGTGTGGAGAGGCAGAAATCCCTTACAAATTAAAAGAATGACAATAGATAGCGACCCGGAGAGCGTGGGTGTGAGGGGGTTCGACTCTCTTTTGAGAATTGTCTAGGGACGGTTAACGTACAACACGAGGCAGTAACGTTGAGTGGCTAGGAACAAGCACTTGTCGTTCTAAGCTCAACCAATCACGACAACTCCGCGTGGAGTGTTCACTTGACATGATTGACAAAAAAAGTCCCATGGTTTTTTTAAATATCACGTGAGTTAGCTTCTGAGGGACAGAATGGGGAACGAGATGGTAAAAACATGGTGCAGAGACGTTCCGCATTCATTTGAGCATTCGATTTCTTTCGAGTATTTTGATCATCAGATTCGAGTATTTTGATCTTTCGAGTATTTTCGAGCAGGATCACTTCAAGATTTTCTTCATTATTCTTTACCTCTAGGTATTGAAGTTTCGGACAAGTTATTTTTAATTGATAACTTTGTTTTATTCAAAATTATGCAGAGTTTTCGAAGTTTCAACTTGAATCATCTATCCGAGAACTAGTCGGATATCAAATGATTTGTTTTGTAACAAGTGGCGATAGTAAAGACTATTTAATCGCGTCGCATCAAGTTGAAGGAACTCTCGCTGTAAAAGAACTGTATTATGACGGTGAACGCTGGAACTTCCGAGAACGAGACACTCCAGGCAGGCGCGGCAACTTCCAAACAAGGCTGGTTTTGAACGCTGAATGGGCGACTGGCAGGTACAATGGCGGACGCACCGCACGTGCTGATGCTAATCAAAGGCATTCCAATCTTCACCTACACTTTTAGACTGATCTGATCATCAATGAAAAGGTAACCTGAGAATACTGGCTGCGATCAGTAATAGATGTTATGTGGCGGCGAGAAGATCTAGTACAACGAACCAGAATATTAATGGACCACGCTCAGAACTTTTGTGATTGTATTCTTAATGAGGGCAGAAAGAAGAAAGAGCAATAACGATGGCTTCTAAATTTAAATAATGTTTTTGTTGTAATTAACTGGTAATAATACCACAAATTCTTTTAAAATTTACATGTCAATGTCGTGTGTGATAACGTGAGTTTTTAGGATTTGTGCATGGTAGTGTTAATTAGAAATGTATCAGGGATAATTAAGTCAATTTTATTTTTGTAATATGCGTTTTCCTTTAACAAGGAACCCTGTGTGTTTCCAATTAATTAAAAAAATACGAATCCACTTGATGTTTTTTATTGACGCAAGAGCTAGCTAGGGCAAATATAATCAGGTGAGTGTTAACTACTACTCCAATCACCCTTTAATTATCTAGTTTCATTACAATATCTAACAAACGCATGAAGGAGTCGACTTAAATGGAATATTTCAGGAGATAGGTTCTAAGAACTGAACTGCAATAACAAATTAACGGCAATAGACAGCGTGCTAGTTCCTGTTGTGGAATACAGCTTTCGCGAGTTGGATAGGACTCGGCAAGATATTATGAATATGGACTGGAAAACTCGCAAACTCCTCATAATTTACAACGTTCTGCATCCTAGAGCTGATGTCGCTACATTACACGTGACTCGAAAAGATAAAGGAAGGATACTGCGGCAGATGGTATCAGCATACCAAAACGCCATTGTAGGACTAGGGAAGTTTGTGATGGCAAATGGTGGAGATCCGTTTGTTCAACAGGTCAGACCAGACGTTGAGAACGTTTGCGATGGCACATGGAGGAGATCCGTTTGTTCAACAGATCAGAACGTTTGTCATTGAAGTCATGTCACCAGTGCCCGTGGTACTACCAGGTAAGTATGCCAAAAACCTTAGGATAGCATACATAGAGCATTCATACACCAGTTCTGTGCAAAAACTATTCTACTAACGGACACTTGGGCAAACAAAACTTGTATGGACAATTTCTCAAAAGGATGAACACTTGCATAGTCCATGCTGATTCAGATTTATGGCGTAAGAGGGGAAAACAAACTGGATAACCTGGTACTACGATAAGTTTGTACTTTAACCCTCGGACGATGATTGATGCCACTAATGCCAACAGCACTCTGAAACCGTTGACCACATCTGCCTGCCCATCACTAGCGAAAGACGAATATTTCAGACAACAAAATAACATCTGCAGCTACGTTCATTGGTTTATATGCCGAGTATCCCTCTCCTGGGACACCACCTTGTCGTAGCACTAACGCTGGCGAGGCTCTGATGACACTGAGGGCTATGCCGGCTGCAGTTGCATCGTCACGTTAAGTGATGGTGTGGCTGCTATCAGGGTTTCCCATGCTTCAGCTGAGAAGTCAAAGTGTGTCCTGCAACGCCCTCTCTAGCTCACCCTTCCTGTTCCCCTTCAAGGGCTCTCACCTTGGGAGTTCGTGGGTAGCAACCACGGGGTCCTGAGCCCAATCAAGTATTTCTTCCACTTACTTATACTTGATTCTCTCTGTATACTTTTCAATCGGCCTTCCTTGGCCAACTCCTGCTATCTTCGACCCCGACGCTATTATATTTCGAGGGCTAGGGTGTGTCTTTCGTGCTACTTTCACGAACTTCTTTCTTCAACCCCATAATGCCACCCGTGCCGAGGTCTGAATGGTGCAGAGGGTTATCTGCATCTCAAACATAGCCTCTTGGATACCTGGCGACCTCCCAGAGTAAAAAGCCTCACCTGGACACGCGGGGCTCTGTTCAGGCTGACTGTTTTCCCCTAGTTTCTCGGGGGAACATAATGGATGATGTTAACAAAAAATAATTCTACAAGTCTAGTTGAGGCGGAGAGTGGTGGAAAGGGGAGTGTATTCTTACCCACAGATGTAATAGAAGCGACAACAAATGAGATTAATGCGAAAAGAAAAGGCAGAGATGGAAGCAGCACTACGATTAAGCCGAAGACCCTACCTCCAGAGGCAAATGTGACTCGGATTGTTGAAGGATGACAAGGGGTTCTAGCGACAAAACAGAATGAAGATCGGTTGTTCGACAGTCATGAGAAAACTTAATGCAATGAATCATTACATCAGCTAGGAATATCCATAAGACAATCACAACTGACATGAAAGGGGCAATGCCCCTCGCTAGTGGATCGCGAGGATTAAAGAACAAGCAAAATAACAGCAAGCCAACTTCACTACTGTAATGGAGGACATGGCTAGAATTATAAACATGGCACCGAATGCCCAATTGACTGAAATACCGGAACTAATTGAACTTGGAACTACCCTAACCTCAGTCACTTTACAACCAGAGGAGCCAATACGGAAAGACGGTGTGGACATGCATGGAAATGACAAGGACATACCGCAATCTCAGCACAACTGCAACCATTGCTGACAACGGCAAGACCATAGCCTACTGACAACGGTCAAGCATCCAGGGGCTGAACTGCCATGGGAGACAAGGCAAAAGAAGCGAAGGAAAAAGCAAGGAGAGCGGAACTGGAGCGAGAAAAAAGTGACTTAAACCGGAAGCAATCCTTTTGAAGTGGAAGAACGATGGAACCCTTATACGCCGATGTTTTAAAATTAATAAAGGAAAAGATCCGCCAGGAAAACGTAGGAGAAAAGGCAAAAAAAGAAGACAAACAAAAACAGAAGATCTTCTAATTGAACTGCAAAAAGGTTTCAAGGCAGAGGAAGTCAAATTCGCAAAGAAAACGGCCATGGGCGACAAGGTTGCTGTCGCATCCTTGCAGCAGATGGTAACCCTTGATATCAAGGACATTGACGGGGACACAGAAAAAGAAACAGGGCGACAAGCATTCGTAACTGCTTTGCCTGATGTCAATTCAAATGAGATCACTGTCCGAGCTTTGAGACCTGCTTACAGGGGTATTCAAATGGCAATTGTGACAGCACCGCAAACAGCTATGAAACTCATCATGGCAACAGGGAAGATGAGAATAGGATGGGTCATTGCAAGGGTTCGGGAGAGAAGTACAGTCCTTAGATGTATCAACTGCCTAGGTTTCGGACATACTTCTAGCACCTGTAAAAGGACAATGATAGGAACACCAAACTGTGCTTTGTCTGTGGCGAATCAACGCACCTGGCATGAGGGTGTACAAACATACCTCGATGCGTGCCATGTGAGACGATCGGAAAACCGGCTGACCACATCGCTGGTACCGGAAAGTGTTGCAATGCAAATGGCAAAGCAAGAAAAAAGGAATCAGATGAACACCAAAAATGGTATCCTTCCTCCAAATTAATCTAAATAGATGCGGCAGTGATCAGGATCTTCTTCAGCAGACTACGATGGAGAAACGAGCCGACATATTGATCATATCAGAACAAAACAAGAAGCCAGATGATCCCACATGGTGTTCCGATATAAGAGGCGAAACTGCAATTCAAATACTGCACGAAAATAACGTAATTGCTCGTCAGATGGAAAGGTCAAGGGTATGTTAGAAGAATAATAAATGGAATTGCAGTATATAGTTGTTACTTTTCCCCAAATAGATCAGTAGAAGCGTTTCAATGTAATCTTGATAAGTTGGAAGCGAGCATAAGATGTTCGGAGGGACCAATCATCGTTGCGGGTGAGTTTAACGCAAAATCTCCGTCGTGGAGCATGGGATGAAAGAGATCGTATTTCAGATGAAGCCATGATTTCGCTGGACCTGATTACCATTAATAAACAAGGAGTGACATTTGAAAGAAGAGCATCTGTTTTTGTACTGGATCTAGCCTTCACAAGAACAAATATACCTTTCGTTCGTAATTGGCATGTATTAGAGTTATAGAGTCTTAGTGACCACAATTACATAAGTTATGATATCGGTCTAAGTCGTGTTCACCCATCTCTGACACATTGTGGAGGTTGGACAATCCACAAATTAGCCAAGATGATCCAACAGTAAATTGAAGGTATCTCCGCGGTGAGCAAAATGTGGTCTGCTCAGCGCATGGTAGAATATTGTACAGCGGATATGAGCAAAGCATGCGATGTAGCCATGCGATGTCGAAGAGGGAAACTCGCAAATCGCAAAGCGGTGTACTGGTGGACGACAGAGATCGCAGAGCTGAGGACAAAGTGCAATAGGCTAAGAAGTGTCGCACACAGAGCCCATAGAAGGAACCAACAGACAGCTAGGCAAGCTTCAGAAATTTATAAACTGGCAAGAAAAACTCTTCGCAATGAAATCAACCGACGAAAAGGGGAATGCTGGAAGGAACTATGTGAACAAGTTGATCGTGATCCTTGGGGTACACCTTACAGGAAAGTGCTGGGTAAATTGTCTAAGAGCAATGGACTTTATGGAAAGAAACGTGAATTTTAATACTCCATACTTGAAAGAAATTGAGACATGTAGGTTCAGTATCTGGGAAACTGAGATGCATTATGATAAAAATGCACAATGGATCACATCAGAGCAATTGCATTCTTCAGACATTCCTAAATGTTCTGAAGTATGGAAAGAATTACTAAAGAGGACATACAAAATGTTATGAAGAGGTAACAGACTTAAAAGCGCCAGGGACGGATATAATTCAAAACTTTTGGATAAAAAAGATGGCTTTCTGGCAAAAATAAGAATTATTTTTGGCACTTTTAATTTTATAAAAAATAGTAAAGTCGACGTATCGGAAAAAACGATAAAAATATCACGTTTTTTGAAACATTTCTGCTTTGAAAACAGTATTATTAATTTTTAGAACCATTTTTAAAAACTTGAATATAAGTAGAAGAACATGACAAATTTAATGGTGTTAACTAGTTTTTTCTATAATTTTTTTGTGGCATATACAGCAGTTCAAAGTGAGGGGTCTATAATAAAAAATCCGATAATATACATGGATGACACCAGAAATGAAAAAATGCTAAGATTCTATCCATTGTCAGTACGTTCAGTGAAAGCATTTGCATGGAATTCAGTTGACAGAAATGTGCCAAAATTAATATCAGTGGTAAAATATCACAGCAATAGAACATAAGTACATCACAAATGTCATTCAGGATTTAAAACTGGGGCACAAAAAGTTCTTAGAGATAGAAGAGGATGCCACAATTTCAAATGTTACAATGAAAGACAGGATTCTTGAAAGATTATTTTTGTTGACGAAAGTTAATCCTGCAAACTTAGCTTACATCTAGAAATAAAGTAACGATCATCAACACTCGGGCAGTCCCTGTTGTAGAACATAGTTTTGGCTTGTAGGAATGGACTGCAGAAGAAATATAAAAAAAATCAATTGCAGAACACTGACAATGCTCACAATGTACCACATGAAACATTCTAAAGCTGATGTATATAGGTTTCATGTATCCCACTAGGAAGGTGGAAATAGACGCAGTGTAGTAAACTCTAGTAATCAGTTTGGTTAAATATGCAGCCAGCCACCAGCGCATCTCATTAATAAAGTTGCTAATCAAATGTGATAAGAATAGCAACAGTGGGAGTGGGAGCCAGACAAGAAATATCACTGAAGACATAAGTCACACATTGTCCTCCTCGTGGCCATACGCAGTTTGTACTGCTTTTTTGGCAATAAATTTATTTACATGGATGAACTTGCACATCAGGAATTACAGTACAAGAGTAAAACAAACTCACAAAGAGCTAAGTGAAATGTGGCATAGAAAGAAGCTTCATGATCATTACATAAAAATAATGCAAAGGGTGAAAGTGGATCATAAGACAACAAATTCATGGCTGACAAAAAGGCAATACGAAGCCACAAACTGAGGCTCTGGTAGTGGCGGCACAGGATCAAGTCATGCAAACACGACACCCAAGGTCGCAAAAGAAGATAACTCATTAAGTCACAAAAGACAACAATTGTTTTTGTCCAGTACAATCTGAAACAATTTACCACAGTTTCTGCTTTCATGGTGCTAGCCAAACACGATTACCTGAAATGGCGTAATATATTGTGTTCCTGTGTGTTAAGGCATGTGTTAAGCCATAAATGTACTTGACATCTGAAAAACAATGAACATTCACCGCTATCAGTCATATCTCAAGATCACTTTACATTATTGTATGACCAATAGATACATAAAGATAGAACTATTACAGCCAACAAACCAAATATAGTGATGAAGGATCTAGAAGGTTTACTACACCATTGCTATTAGCATCCCATGTGATGGAAACATGGTTCTTAAAAATGCTGAGAAGAAATTAAAATATAAGAACTTGTCACGGAGCTGACATTTACGCAAAAGTTTATAATATTACGCAGAGCTGACATTACGTAAAATTTTATAATATTACGCAGAGCTGACATTACGCAAAGGCGGTTGTTTAAATCACGAGTCCCCATGACCTCACATCCTGTGCGTCTACCTAAAAGGCCCCTTTCATGAAATGGCGTTGTCTCTTCATAACGATAATATTTCTTCCGACAACTGCTTCCATGCTATTGCTGCGCAGATTCCCAGACACGTGGGCACCATTTAGTTCTCAATTAGATTGGACGCAATGTACGCACTCAGGCGCCCCCACCATATAGGACTCCCCCACCTTTCCCCCAAATGTATCTGAATGTATGGGTCGACGCCCTACCCTCTCCACAAAGTACCGTAGAGTTGTGTGCAACCATTCCCTTTCCAAAATATTCTCCTACCATGAAGAACCCCTCAATACATTCAAATATTCACGTGGAGTCCCCACTCCTATGAGGGCGGGCTCCAAGGTTCATTGCGCTCTCGGTACCAACCCCCGCACACCCCTCGAGGTTACTTAAGCAGGAGACCACCCATCCCAAAAATCTTCATCTTCTGGTCTGAACTTGTCTTCTCGAGGATGTGACATGACGTGTATACCGCTGAACGCTGGGAGCGTCCTGCGCCGCTCACCATGGCTGACGGGGTGCAGCTAGCTTTGACGGCATTCTGCTTGACGGTAAATAAGAAGCACTTGGAACAATCTAATGAACTTTGTCGTCCTGTACGAGCCCTTAAGGCATGTTAATACAATATGTTGGTCTCTCGCCCCGATACGCATTTAACGTAAATATGTAATCAGATGCCTATGAGGACCACATTGTAACCTTTTAATCACAAGCTCTCTTCGAGCTTATTTGCAAATTCAATCATTAAACCTTTGTTATGTTTTATGTATCTATCTTTTATTAACCTAACGCCAAAACCTGAATAGGAAATCCATTTTGAAAAACCTCTCTGCCAAGCGAGTTACTCTATTAAATCTGGGGACTATCCCTTTCCGATGTGGGGTCGAAGACAACACTATATATTTCATATAGAACGACCCCACGTGACAAACTTATCAATTGAAATTGGTTGAATGTGGAATGTTAAAACTGAAATAGAACCAATCATTGCTTGCGCTCTGGGGGCAATCCCTAGATCATTAGGTTCCAACCTGGCAAAACTTCCAGGGAGGCAGAAAGATTGGGAAATGCAAGAAATTGCATTATAAGATACAGCAAACATCTCACACAAGGATCTATAAGAAAGTACCAAGATCACTGACTCTGTTCTTAGGGTGCAGGTTGCAACCTGGAAGAGAGTAGCATCCCAAATTCTTAACATGAAATCAATGAAAAATGAATAATAATAATCTTCTTTGTCCATTATAGTATTTCACATATTTAATAACATTTAATCAAGCACAAAAACATACAAACTTGTATTTCTTTGTGTACTACCAGTATGAAACTAGGTCAAAAATCCTTTGAAAGTGAACACAGTAAACATGGTTGCCTATCTTAAGGAATTGTAAAGAATTATCTAGGATCTACCAGAGTAGGTTCCTTTTTTCACAAACCTGAAGAAAGAGATTCTACTTCTATACTATGCAGAGAGTGAAATTAGTTCTTTCTATCATCAACTTCTAGTCACACATGCAAAATACATAAATCAATGAATATCTCAACTTTCCCCCAAAACTACACTTCCTGCCTTTCAATTCTCATAGATACTAAAGTCAATCTAATCTATTCTTTTGATGTGCAAGTATAATAAGATTATTTTTGGACAGAGTAAAATGAACTGAGTGAAGAAGACAAAAGAAAACAATTAGCAAATAAAATTATCTGTCAAAAATATCATTAAATATTAATATCATGGATACTATTTATGACAGTAAATGAAATCACATTTGTTCAATTCAAACTAACAATTCCAATTATTACTAGTTAAAAAACAAACCATACAAGTACTTATGTTTTACAAGAAAGAGATCATAATTCTAGTAAGCAATGAAAATTCCTATTCAATCATCAATTTAATACCCACAAGACATAAGGAAAATACATGGCACTAAACACCTGAAAACTATATCCATTAAAATGAATAATGTAAGGAACAGATACTCAGAACAATGATAATTCTAGTGAACAGTGTGAGTATTCTGATAGTGTACATTGATATTCATTAGTTACATCGTACCTTCAATATGTTTAAGAAGGAAGCTTGCCAGGATTCCCCAGATGCAGACACAGGTCTCCTGAAAGAAGTTTAGTAAATGTTCAAACTTATCAAAGGAACTTTACACAAGTTCAATTCACAAAGCTTTATTATTAAAAAAGCTTTATTTACCTGTGAAGTTATTGAATTACCCTACACTTATGCTCTCAACTGACTTCAAGATTAAACACACCGCAAGTGTGGTGGGTTTTTTTTCCTACCACAAATGTTCTTTAATAAAACACAAGATCTCCAAGATTATATCACAAGGATTAGTATCCGATTTATGAAATCATACAACATTAGAAATGCCTAGTAACTGCTTTCCAACCACTCAACACAACATTCTCAAATGCATTAGCATGTTAACATCAAGCTAGGAACAGAATATAATGTGTGTAATGTGTGGTAATGTGCGTACAAATGGAGCTCCTAAAACCTCGATAGATTTATCGATAATTTTTGCAGGTGTGGACTATCGACCCAATCGATATTTTCAAAACATAATCCTCAAATGGGTTTTTTCAGTTACGGCAACTGCTGACGTAAGTCGGCTACAGTCAACTTTGTGAGTTTTCCATTCATGAAAATAGTTGACTGTAGCCAACAAATTATTGACGAATAAAGTAACTAATATTGTCGCATGTGTTGTCACTATTTGTCTAATATTAACCTCCAAAGTTTTTATAAATCCGAATCTATATTTTTTACGGTATTATAATAGTACAATATGTTCATCAAAATACTAAATAATGTTCGATGAAATTATCCGAGTACGAAGTTGAAATATGCCTCTCTTTCCTATTGCTCAGACCTATCTCTCTCCAATTTCTCAAGTTCTACCAGAAGCTTAACCAAAATCGTTCGAATAATCTTGTTTATTCTTGTTGAAACCTCATATTTGTAGACGCTGTAAATGATATATGAAAAGAAGCTTCGAAATTGCAGGATAGTATAAAACACTTACTTGAGTGGTCTGTTCAAAATCGTCTTAATCTGAAAGTCTTCAGCAGGCTAATAGAAATATACTACTTTAATACATAATTGAATAACAATAAAATAATAAACTGTATGTAATAAAGGTCAAATCACAGTAAAATTTTGATAATGTCTCCATATTCATTTGCAAATTTATAGAATTTTGAGTAGTTTCTATAAAATTCTTTGTCATCCATCATTTTTTCAAATTTTCTTCTTTATCCATAATCTCAATATCCTCCCATTTGATTAATAATAATAATAAATTTATTGTCAAAAAACAGTACAGACTGCGTATGACCACGTGGAGGACAATAAACTAATTTACTCTCCGGAAGCAAGCAAGGGACCATCCCATCAATTCCGATCAAGGGCCCTAAGGCAGAGGCGGATTCAAAAATTTCAGCAAAAGTTCCTAGATAAGATAAAAAGTTAGCTGCGAGTTATAATACATATATTATGTCAATATGTTGGTAATTTACATGTACAAGTTACATAGAAATCCCTTAGATTACGGTGAACCTCACCCTCAGGTAACAGATTAATCATGTTACGTTGAATGAAAACTTTTTTATTGTGACATTTTATTCAATCTATATCATAATTCACACTTTTCAAAAGAAATGTTAATTGTTTGCAATTACTTTTAAATTTTCTTGTGACATTTCAAAAGAGAAAAAGATTGAAAATTATGATACAGAAATTTTTTATTGGTATTTTATTACTTTTTATTACTTCAAAATTTCATTGAACACCTTTGCAGCCTTTGTGGTCTGAATGGTTTTTGAAGTCGTCAAAATTATGGTTTCAGTTTGCAGGGTAAAATAGTTTAATGGTTTAGCTTTATATTTGCAAAATTTAGTGATATTGGTGTGAGAATGATATAGCCTATCTGATATAAGATAAAGATCAAGAGTAGAGTTTTCCTAGACATAAAAATTTTTAATTTCTTTTCCCTGAACAAGGAATCGTTTCCTTGTAAATCATGCCACTCGTACTTTCATATTGCACTGCACTGCCTACTAATTAATTATTCATAAATGTACCCACATTGTCTGTAAATACATCATATTGTGCATAATACTGTAGTACACTGGCAGTGTTCTATTTTCAATAAGGGTTTTGTCACCAGTGTCCTGTGACCAAATAAGAAATAATAACAATAGCTAAATTATAAAATTATCTTTGTGGTCAATGCAAATTAAACAAGACAAGTACACATTTTACTGTATCCATCTCTCACCCTTGGTGCAGGGAGTTTAGAGAAAATATACAGTTTTGACTAGTTTGTACTTACCTTATCTCTTACAATAATCATACTTTTAAGCCTATAATTACCAATGTTCTAATAAATGAGGATTACATTGTAAAAATTCTAAAAGAAAATTTAAAAGAAAAATTCAAATAACTTAATATTTGTTAATTTTTTAATCATTACATTTAGTAACAAATACAGTATACTTGGAACCTTGGCAGATAGGGCTTTTCCCAGTTTCTAGTTTTTTTTTCAAGAAGTAGACTCAATTTATAATTAAGTTGACACACTGTTTATTCACAATGAATGAAGAAGGAGACTCCCTCTTTCACCTTTCTTTCTTCTCTTGAGTTGTTTTGCAGTAATAGGAGAATCTTTGATTATTTTAAAGATATTATTAATACTTGGAACATTAGTATGTAGGGAGTCCTTGACAATTCATCTGTTGTCATTTGTATTAGGTAATCTTTGTTTCAGTTCTGCTTTTGTACTTTCCATGGGTAGTTTTTATTTTTAGCTATCTGTACATGATGCTGTAATGGTTGTTTACTTGCCCTTTTGATTTTCTACTGCCCCCTTCATAGGGTTTATATTCTTCATAGCCCTCTCTCTTCTTGAGTTTGCAGTATTGGGAGGTCCTTTGTGTAATTTAAAAGTTGGTTTTTCACTTCTTTTATCAGCCTTCTTGGGCAATGGCATCTACTATTGTATTATTATATGATTTTCCCTGATATATTTATCTCTCACTACCAGAAGAGACATACTGGTGTGATTTTATTTTGTTTTCTTATTAATTTTCAGCCCACCTTGTTGGCTTTGTATATCTTTGTAGCTTGGGGAATGTTAGTTGTTATAGGTACATGTTGTGGAGGTGCTAAAGGCATGTCTATGGATAGCAATGATTGTTATTGTTAATTGTTTGTTGAATTTAAAATTTCCAGTACTGGATTCACAGGTATGAGTTATTTTTTGTATTATATTAAATTTGTATTCATCCTCCATAACAAACATTATCCCACCACTTTTTCATCAAGTTCTTAGTACAATTTGAAAGTTTTTCAAATTATACTCCTTCACTGCTTGAGTACCTTCAATATTAATCTGTGTAAGAACACTTGGTTCTAATTTTGTCTGGAAGTAGTTGATCCTGTAACCTGTATAAACTGGGTATTCCGCACCGTAAATTTTATAAATTTTCATGAAATATTTTAGCATACGGTTCAAACAAAGAAAATTATGGAATCAAAAATAGTTTAGATTTTTGTGATAAAATTAGGAGCTTGCATGTTGATGATTTTATGAGCACCATTTCTTTACATGTAATTTTTCTTTTTACGTCATTGTCAAGTGACATGTCTGTACATGGTATGATATAATGGGAAAAAATTAAAACATATCGTATAATACTTAAAATTAAAGTGGAAATATCCTTGAAGTTACTATTAGTTTCTTCTTACTTCAAATTGACAAAATATTCCTCAAGTGGTAGGATTCCCAATGGGAAGTTCAATTAGTCCATTGTTATCAGAATTGGTTTGGAAGATTTGGAAAAGTTGTGTTTAGTAAAATTACATTTCACTCCAAAATTATATGCAAGATATGTTGATGAAATAATTTGTGTAGTCTCAACAAACTAAATTCAGACAAATTTGTCAGCATGTAATAATTACTATCCACATTTGCAATTTACATTAGATAAAGAGATAAATGGTAAAATTCCCTTTTTGTATGTATCAATGATGTGAAAACTTAAAAATGTTATTTAATTGGTATCTGAAACCAACTCATTCTGGGCGTGTTAAAAATTTCAAGTCAGTTAATACTATTGCACAAAAACGTGCAATTGTATACAAATATATTAATAATACACATTCTGTTGTCAGACAATTTTGGAATTCAAACGTACAACTTGTATGTAACATACTTTTAACAAATTGATTTTATTAACACAGACATAAATAAAATACTGTATTAATTGCAGAATAGACAACCACTTTTACCAGATCAAATTAAATAATTTTATCTTATTTTCTTCTAGTAGAATAATTACAGCCATGATCAATAATGTTTGAAATGTGAAAATTTGATATAAGTTAATAAATATACAAATTAATGTGATCTACATTAAGTGATCTACTTAAATTGCATCTCTGCAGTCTTGACCACAGAAAGCTGAAGACCGCAAACTGCACAGGATAACCAAAAACCTACAAAAACAAGACTGATGAGATCCTTTATTCACCAAAGACATTTTGTGCAGTCATCTGCATTGATTTTCTCCTGGAGATGTTTCATATGATTTATTGTAGCTCCTCTCATAATATTTTTCACTTTCCCTTATTTCCTGTGCAACTTTCATCAAGTCTTTTAATGTTAGTTTACCATCATCAACTTCTGTTTCAAATCTCATAATTTTTCTTCTATTCACGGTGCAGAAATTGCATTTTTAGAAGAGCTTATCCGCCGTTTTACAATCAATGTCAGCCTTGCTCATTTTTAAACAGATTGCAGGAATTCTCTGCAACAATACACATGAATTTCAGGTTTTTAGCAGTAATTAATTAAACACACACTCCAGAATAAGAAATGATTGCAATTAAAAATTAACAAAAATGAAAATACCAATCCGTTTATTCTCTCTAAAATGAACGGATTTTATTGGAAACAATCACGACCTTAAATTCCAGTAGCGAGCATTCCAGTAACTTACTGATAGTGATGTTTGCTATCCAAATGTAAATTCACACCAATTTCAGGACTTAGAATATTTTATCTTTCTATGGGTGAAAAGTGTTGGATATGATTGGTATGTTGTTCCTTTGGGGGGNCATGTCGACATCAAAGGTCATTGGAGCCCTAAAAACTTGTTCAGGTAGGGAAAATGCAGTTACGCACTAGGGAGAGCCAACATGACTCTCCCCGTGTGTGGGACTCACCGAATGATTCAACCATACCCACTAAAAACTCACCTGATTTACAACACACCAAAACATATCTCACAACATACATCAAAACATTAAATGGGGGGTGGGGCAAAAAGTGAGGTAGGACAAAAAATGAGAGGGATGAAGAAAATGAAAGATACCCTAGCCTTAACAGCGTCGGGATCGAAAAGAACAAGAGGTGACCCAGGAAGGTCAGAAAAGAGAAAGGAAGGAGCCCATCACAAGTAAGTGGAAGTAATGCCAGACTCAGCTTGGGGCCCCGTGTTTTCCAAACATGTACTTACTAGATGTAAGTCCCCTGGGTGTTGTTCCTAAATGAATAAATTATCAATTTCCTATCACAAAGAAAGAAATTCTGGATAATCTGCATTACACTCATGATACACTGAAGAATGTAATAAAACAGGTGATGTTTCTTTAAACGATGAGATTAGTATTTGATTACTAATGTTTGTCATTTGCATAAATTATTCTTCACAGAATTAGCAAAAACTAATTGTTGAAGGACTTCTTGTCTGGATGGAGTATACTTGAAATAATCACTTTTGTATTTACTACTCAGAAAAATTATGGAGAAAGTTAATTACAATTACAAATAAGCTTACAGAAATGAACCTGCATTGAAATATATAACAGAAAAATTGGAACATCATTCTGGGATAGGTAGAAAATACGATATTTTAAAATTTTAAACTAGGAAACAAAAACCTTATGATGGTAAATTCTTATTTCACAATAGAACAATTAAAGACTGGAATTTAATGCCTGCATCAGTTGTGGAAAAGATTTCAAACTCTGCATCTATACACAGGGTTAGACAAGTTCTTGAAGAAGGGGTGCATAATTGTAAATGTGAAGATAGTGGTAGTAAAGGGAAGTGATACGAAGCAAATGCGCAAGTTAGAAAGGGAGGGAAAGAAAATGTGAAGTGATGTGCACTACAGAGGGGTAAGCTGAATGTTCAGGTCTGCCGCAGAAGTAAACATTGCTTTTAGAAATAAAAAGAATTTAGGCAACACAAGTTTTCTCACAACTGAAGGATGTAATTAATGTAGACAAAAGAAATAATGTAGGATACAAAGTATCATGTAATGATTGTGCAAAAACGTATGTTAGCCATATTTAACAAATATGTAAACGTATGACCCCGCATAAATCTGATTGTAAGAAAAATGTCCAGACATGTGCCCTGGGCAAACATGCAAGGAGCCTTTGTCATATGTTTGGCTTTAATATTGTAATTATTCTAGACATGGAGCCTCTATGCAGGAAACAGCTAATTAAAGAATTGATTTATATTACAAAGAAAGAGATAATATATGTAATCTAAAATCTGACCCTTTGAACTTAAGTCTTATATACATTAAAATTATTCATAATACTTGATAAAATGTAATAACTCAGAAGAGTATGTTGAGTATATGAACAGCAAAAGTAAAGAACAGATGTGATATAGTAACGGTATTATATAGTAACAATTTCTATGTATTATTGTAAATGTATAGAATATTTTTTTAGGTTTATAGTATGTATTGTAGCACCATATGGTAGACTACTTCGCATGACGCAGCAGAGTGTTCAGTCACGTGTGTCACTGTGGTATGAACAAGGGTTGAATCAGATGGGGCACCGTAATAACAAGCGAAGTGGGCAGAGGTGACAAGTATGCAATANTGTCGTGTAGTGTAGAGATTTGGTTGGGTTGCAACGAAACCTCTGCTTCCACAAGATAAATAAAATTTTCCAAGCTGATCCTTCAAAGGTAAAAATCTTTATTACTTTAATGAAAATCTGATTTGGAACAAGATAAATTAAAAGAGTTGACACAGTACGACAAATAGACGGTTTTATGTTCCGTTTAAACTGATTTCTCACGTATTGGGCGCTCGTGGCAGTGTTCTGCAAGGCTCGGCTGTCTTCCGCTCGTAAGTGCTGGCTGTGAGGAACTTTGTCGCAGCGTCTTGCATTGGACTCCGAATCCTTGGCGTCGCGTCCTGAGGGCAGGATTTTCTCAGCGTTGCAGCGCCGTCGAGGTCGAGTTTCGGAGTTGTCTTCAATGTGGGTTCTTCGGAATCAAGTGTCGTTCGAGTAGATCCTTCCTCCAGAACTGTTAGAACATGTGTCCCGAATCGTGGGAGTGCATATTATCAAGATTGTAATCGCCGGAACGTACTTGAAATTCAGCTTGGAGTTCGTAGTGGCGAAATTTAACCTGTAGCGTCTCGGACCGAGTATATCGCAACGAGCTGGGCTAAGTTCAGCGTAGAAGTTCTCCTTGTTAGGTTACCAAGGTTACCGTACCTTTTTTGTTAGTGATTCCTTGCATGGAATCTGTTGGCCTTGGAATCTGTTGTCATGACTTGAGATTCTTGTGTATGGAAGGCCGTGCCGTTGAAATTTGTTACATAAACACATATGGCGAGCGCTTTACAATTCGTGTCGAATATATATCTTTGGCGCTTAGTAAACGGCTGTTCCTCGACCACTTTGATGCGTGCGAGCTGGTCGATAGGCGTGGGCGTTATAGGGGGAAGAATTTGTGTGAAGAAGAAGAAGATGCGCACGTGTGACGTGCATACTTCACATAGTATGTAGGAAGGGTACCTTTCTACATCACACCCCTCGTTCAAAAAAAATTTTACCTTTAATTATTTCAAATTAGTAGGACGAAAAAAAGAAAGGGAAAGAAAACATTAATAGCGACATTGACAAGTAATAATTTGTGTTCGTTCAATAATAATAGAAGTCAGGCTTCTCATTAAACTTTATTCTTCTGCCTGATCGTGTGTGGCTCCCAGGTGGTAGTTTCGGTGTCGCTTCTTCGACTTGTTGAGTGATGTTTTCTAATGGTGGTACGTGAGTGATATTTAATGGGTCCGCCGTGACGAAAGCAGGTTTGACGCGGTCCAAGCTCACTCGTATGTTTTTGTTGTTGATTCTGATTGTGACGGTCTTATTGTCCTCGGATCGGGACAGTACTTCATATGGTCCGTTGTAAGGGGGGACAAGCGTTTTTCTGAACGGGGTGCTACGTAGAAATACGTGTGTTGCACTCTTTAGTTCTTTGTGGATAAACGGTTGTCGTGTTTGTAGCCTTGGTACGACTGGTTTAATTTGCTGCATGTGGAGTACCAAGTCTTGGACATAAATCGTTGTCGGGTACGTGTCATCTTTATTGTATTGATGGAAAATATCGCTAGGTAGCGTGAGTGTTTTTCCGAATACCAGTTCCGCAGTTGAAGCGTTTAAGTCTTCTCGGTGCGCGGTACGGAAACCTAGCATGATTACGGGTAGAGCCTTACTCCACCCGGTGTCGTGCGACATCAGGGCGGCTTTCAACTGTCTATGGAGGCGTTCGACCATGCCGTTAGCTTGAGGGTGGTACGCGCACGTTCGGTGTCGGTTGATGCCGAGTCGTTGCATCAACTCTCCGAATACTTGGCTCTCGAATTGTCGTCCTTGGTCAGTAATGATTTTGGTTGGTACTCCGTATCGAGCGATCCACCCGTGTAGAAGTGCGTCGGCCGTTTTCTCCGCTGTTATGTCCGTCATGGGGATGACTTCGGACCAACGTGTGAACCTATCGATAACCGTTAGGGCATATCGATATCCCTCTGAATGTGGTAGTGGTCCGACTATATCCACATGAATTGTGTCGAATCGGTTTTCGGGTGGTTTGAAAGATCCTAATGGTGAGATGGTATGTCGATAAACCTTGTTTTTCTGGCATTCTAAGCAGGTATCTGTCCAGTTTTTAATATCCTGGTTGATGTTGGGCCAAAAATATTTATCTTTTATTAGACGTGCAGTTGCTTTGCGACCTGGATGCGATAAATTGTGCATTTCGTCGAAGATCTTTTTTCGAAGGTTGTCTGGGATTAAGGGTCGGCCTTCCTTACAGATTAGAGTTAAATCCGAGTTGGGGATTGTCTCCTTCGTATACCATTGTGGTTTCGAAGTTATTAATCGTTGGATTTCTGGGTCTTCGAGTTGAAGCTGTGCAAATTTAGAAGTATTTTGTAGCAGTGTTATTATTTCGACACGTGACAGTGCGTCGGCAACGACGTTCTCGTTACCTTTTATGTGTCTGATGTCGGTAGAAAATTGTGCTATGAACTGAAGCTGGTTGAGTTGTTGCGGGGGTAATTTTTCTTGTTTTTGGCGGAATGCATGAGTTAAAGGTTTATGATCCGTGTATATGGTAATTTGAAAACCTTCGAACCAATGCCTGAAATGTTGTACGCTTTCGTAGATTGCTAATAGTTCACGGTAGTAAGTTGGCATTTGACTTTGCTTCGCGGTTAGTTTTTTACTATAGAAGGAGAGGGGCTGCCATTCTTGGTCTACCTGTTGTTGTAGGCACGATCCTACATGAGTCGCAGACGCGTCGGTGAATAGCGCCAACGGTGCGTCGCTGCGTGGGTGCACTAATGTGACGGCGTTCGCTAGGCTCTCCTTGCAGTCCGCGAAGGCTGCTTTCAGGGCGTCCGTCCATGGGAATGGCTTCGTCCCGTCTTTTCTGCCACCGGAGATTGCGTCGACTAGGGCGGCTTGGGGCACTGCTGCTTTCGGGATAAATCGTCTGTAAAAGTTTAGGACACCGAGAAATCGTCGCATACCTCTCACGGTGGTGGGTTGTTCCATTGCGCGGAGTGCGGTGACACGGTCCTCTGGCGGGCTGATGCCTTTGGCGTCAATGGTATAACCAAGAAACGTCAGTTCTGTGACGCCGAAGGTTGACTTCTGCATATTTACTACAATCTCGTGCTCTCGCAGCCTCTGGAACAGCGTCTCTAGGTGATGCTTGTGTTCGACTACGTTCTTGCTATACACAAGGATGTCATCAATGTAAGTGTAAACAAATGGTAGACCGGTGGTTACCTGGTCCATAAATCGCTGAAACGTTTGTGCACTACTTTTTAGACCGAATGGCATTTGTAGGTATTCGAAGGAGCCAATAGGTGTGACTATGGCCGTTTTTTCTATCAGCCGAGTTCACCGGTATCTGGTGGTATGCCTTCACCAGGTCTATCTTTGAGAAAATTTTGGATCCCGCAAGGTTGTTAGCAAAGTCGTGTATATGACGCATGGGGTATGCGTCCGGCACTGTCCGGTCATTAAGTCTCCGGTAGTCTCCGCATGGGCGATAAGTACCATCCGGTTTTTTGACTAAGTGGAGTGGTGATCCCCAAGGGTTGCGGGAGTGTCGAACGATACCGGCTTGGACCAAGTTTTCAAATTCACTTTGTACAATCTTTAGTTTTTCTGGAGTCAAACGGCGCGGTCTGCATGTGACCGGCGGTCCGTCTGTAGTTGGTATATAGTGCATTGTGTTTGGTCGCGTGCAAAATTTTCCAGATGGTTTTGTTAAGTCAGGGAACTTGTTGATGATCTCGGCGAAATCGTTATTCTGGATTTTTTAAATTTTCATTTCTGTGCATTTGCATGCGTTAAATTTCGTGCCTGTCGAGATTCCCGTTAAATGATCGCTGAGTTTTCCGGTTCCACAGTTTAATATAAGCTCGTAATGGGACAGGAAATCCGCTCCTAAGATGGGGTCCTGTACGTCGGCTACAATGAAGTTCCAAGCATATTCTCGGCGGAGGGTGAGGTTTAATTTTAGATGAGCAGTTCCAAAGGTTTGGATGTCTGTGGAGTTGGCTGCGTTTAAAATAAGTCCGGTGGGGATTGTGTTTATTTTCCAGTGCTTCCTTGGAAATATGGAGACATCTGAGCCTGAGTCGATTAAGAAATGTAGACCGGTACTTCGCTCGTATACGTAGGGGCGTTTTCCCATCAATCTGTTGCAGAAACTAATTTTGGGGTCGCAAGCATGCACACCGCCCTTCAATCTTGAGTTGGAGGGCGGCTGTCTAAGTTTTTTTGGTAATTGCAAGGTTGGAGGCATCGTTTTGCGTCATTTCCGAATTTTGCGTGGTACCAACATATATCTCGGGGCTTGTCAACGTTCGAACGTGAACGTGAGCGAGTACGAAAACTTCGTTGGTCGTTGCGATATGGCGAAGGGTTTCGCTGGTAATTACGGTTCGTACTTTGCATTTGCAGTTCGGCCATTTGTTTTGTTAAGGTCGTTAGCGTTTGTAAAATGTACTCCATACGTGGGTCAGTGGGAGGTACAGGTGTCGTTTCTCGAGTGGCTGCTACGGTACTCGGGGTTTGGAGCGCCATTGCAATTTTGTCAGCGAAGGTGGCCTGCTCCGCTACATCATTGGCGCAACTTCCTGCTAAGATTGTTCTGACTTGGACGGGAAGGGCTCTCATCCATATTTCAGAGATGAGGGTATTGTCTTGGTCGTCAGGACCAGCTAGGTTTCTGAGGTGACGTAGGAACTGGGATGGGGTACGATCACCGATGGCTTCTGATGAGAGTAGCCTATCTATTCTCTTTGCTTGCGAATTTGCATATTGAGTTATAAGGAAAGATTTTAATTGGTCATACGCTGTATTGTCATACGGTGCCAATAATTTCTCATCGATCGTGAGTAAGGTGGGGTTATCAAGGTTGCTAACTATGGCAGCGTGCTTTTGGAACGGGGAGGTAATGCCTCTGACTGAGAAATGGGCTTCTATATAGTTAAACCAGGCTTAGGGCCTGTCCTTCCAAAAATGTGGCATAGGAAATGTCGTTGCGGTATAGTCGCGGGACGACAAGGTTGGGGTCTGAACGTCTTCAGTAGGCATTGTAAAGAAAATAAGATTCCTGGATAATTTGGAAAACAGAATAAAAAATATTGTTAGTAATTGCCAGAAACCTGGAGAGAAATAAAAGAGTATGAGTAACACACAATGATAATAATATAATGAGTTAAAATAACAATAGCTAAAAAACTGTAAAGGTTTTTTTTAGCGAAACGAAGGTTAACGTAATGAAAATATATGAACTAATAACGTAATGAAAATATTTAATCGTTATTCAGGACGAGGGAGTCACCAGCTTTATTTATGTCGCAGTGGCAAATAAAGGTTGGAATTGAATCAGAAGGTTGGAATTGCGTGAACAAGAACGAGGGAGTCACCAGCTTTATTTATGTCGTGTAGTGTAGAGATTTGGTTGGGTTGCAACGAAACCTCTGCTTCCACAAGATAAATAAAATTTTCCAAGCTGATCCTTCAAAGGTAAAAATCTTTATTACTTTAATGAAAATCTGACTTGGAACAAGATAAATTAAAAGAGTTGACACAGTACGACAAATAGACGGTTTTATGTTCCGTTTAAACTGATTTCTCACGTATTGGCACTCGTGGCAGTGTTCTGCAAGGCTCGGCTGTCTTCCGCTCGTAAGTGCTGGCTGTGAGGAACTTTGTCGCAGCGTCTTGCATTGGACTCCGAATCCTTGGCGTCGCGTCCTGAGGGCAGGATTTTCTCAGCGTTGCAGCGCCGTCGAGGTCGAGTTTCGGAGTTGTCTTCAATGTGGGTTCTTCGGAATCAAGTGTCGTTCGAGTAGATCCTTCCTCCAGAACTGTTAGAACATGTGTCCCGAATCGTGGGAGTGCATATTATCAAGATTGTAATCGCCGGAACGTACTTGAAATTCAGCTTGGAGTTCGTAGTGGCGAAATTTAACCTGTAGCGTCTCGGACCGAGTATATCGCAACGAGCTGGGCTAAGTTCAGCGTAGAAGTTCTCCTTGTTAGGTTACCAAGGTTACCGTACCTTTTTTGTTAGTGATTCCTTGCATGGAATCTGTTGGCCTTGGAATCTGTTGTCATGACTTGAGATTCTTGTGTATGGAAGGCCGTGCCGTTGAAATTTGTTACATAAACACATATGGCGAGCGCTTTACAATTCGTGTCGAATTTATATCTTTGGCGCTTAGTAAACGGCTGTTCCTCGACCACTTTGATGCGTGCGAGCTGGTCGATAGGCGTGGGCGTTATAGGGGGAAGAATTTGTGTGAAGAAGAAGAAGATGCGCACGTGTGACGTGCATACTTCACATAGTATGTAGGAAGGGTACCTTTCTACACAAGTAATGGTTAAGTGTCTAGTGTGAGTGGAGGCATGTATGAATATATATTGTTTGGTGGATGAATGGAAGGAGTACAAGTGGGACAATGTGGGTGGTTAAATAGAATGTAATATATGTATAAGGCATGTAATGTTAAGATTTTTTTGCTCTAGCATTTATGTATTTTGGACAATGTTGTGAACCAAGTATTGTTTTATGCCCTCAGCTCTGAGAAAGAAAATAAATTTTTCGAAATGTCGCTAAATACAAACTGATTTTATTTTTATACCTAAACTCATTAATTTATCTACTGGTTAATTTTAATTGCTTCATTTTAGAGACATCTTCATTTATTTGCTCAGAGAATTGTACAGAAGTACTGAATGTCGTGCAACTTTTCTTTTTGGTTGCAAAGGATTGTTTGAACACTATCGAGGTTGAATATTAATATTATTATTAAATGTTATACAGAGAAACAAGATATTCAGTCCTTTGTAAAGATGGAATTAGCAGTGGCTAGCATAAAATCACAAAAAATTAAAATTTTATTCCAGAAACAGAAAACATCATTTCAATCATAATGAGACTTCTCTCTTCTAAAAATTGTAAGGGACATCTTGTGGACCTAGGACGTATATTCTTCAATGATAACATTAATAACTCCATTAAACTGCAATTAATAAGTTACAAACTATAAGAAGGGTCCAGGGAGGCATATCGGTAGGTTCAAGTTTAAAGTAATAATATTAATCAGTGGCAAAATTAGCACCCTCTACATTGACATACCCTAGACATTGCTCGGAGGCTCCCACTGAAAGCAATAAGGAGGCTTCCTTTATGGTTTTTAACTGTTTTTGAGAAGAATACTTTATTATTCAAACAAAATAATTATGATAAAAAACATTATTTTACATAATCTAGTCATAACTGATCGACCAACTTTTTTTTTTGAGACACAATTTTCTATATTTTTTTTCCATTTCTTATTAACAATTCTAAAGGTTTTCACAGCTGGAAATTCAAAATGTATATATTATTGAATTAAATTACTAAACAGTTACTATGACAAGTATTTTTTACTTCAAAATTCATAAAATATACTTCTTATGTTAGGTATTAAAAAAAACAGTGAAACTATGGCTACTAAACAGCCCTGAGCTACATTATGCCCGAGGTTCCAACTTGCATTGTTACACCACTTGTATTCTTATTGTAAAGCAAGCTTACATAACCAGTGGGATCAGAAAATAATAATATATTGAACCACATAGATTATTAAATGGATGTACGGCAAATCATAATGCAAACAATAGTTGTAATAAAAATGAATTGTACACATACAAATAACAACTACACAGTAATATTAAATACATTTAACAAGGTAAATTTTATATAGCTAAAGTAGAAGTTAGCCTTAATATATATAATCATTATTTTTCTAGAAATACCATTATTATAAAATGTTTTTCAATATTTAAGCTTATGTTAATAGATATCCAAGTTAATAGCTTATGTTAATAGATATCCAAGTTAATTTTTTTAATTACACAAATTTTATTTCATTCATTTATGAAAAATCTGTATCTATACTAAAGCAGTGTAATCTTATGTTGCTATTTTTCTTTTCCTGCACTGTGATTCATCTTATGTGCCTTTGTCGTAATGTTTTTCCTGCAACAGGTTGTATGTTATATATTATAAACTAATATTGAATTCTTGTATACTGTATTAGAGATTCTGTTGTAATAATTGTTTAAGTTTCCTTTCTGAATGAGTCCAGTGTATGAATGTTTCTGAGATTGGTGGTAATACATTCCATAGTTGAATAGTCAGGAATACAATCTTTTATCATCAACACTTACACCGCTAGTTTCTTAAAATCTCCATTTACTTGAAGTAACCCTGGTTAGATTATATGCTTTTGCTATTATTCGTAACTATTAATAATAGTATAATATAAAATAATTTGTAATAAGATAGTACATACCTTATTAGGAAAGTAGTACCGCCATTAAATACTTTGGCATAATATTCTACACTCATTACCCTACAATAATTACACAGCACAATCTGTAAACAAAAATTCAGAAGCACATTAATGGTATTCTTTAACACTTCTGAACTATTATGAGTTTCTTGTACATTGGAATTAATGAAAACCATTTCGGTCAAAGTTAAGGAGTTGGTCCAACAAGGGTTCGAAACAATAATTAATGTCATAGTACTACAAATATTATTGCGGTTCCGAAAAAATAAGCCGTAGTCTTCGCTCTTCATATTTACGGTAGCTATAAAGAAATAACGTACCGCACTATTTTCTTCTCTCCGCCACGACGCAACCAATCGGAGTTCACTAGCGGCCCCATGAGATTTAAAGGGCCACTCTCTGAGTGCGAACGTGTGTGCTGTTCGCAGCACAGTGAAGCAGATTACCAAACAGGTGGGCAAAATGTGTTAGCTACACAGTGGAACTTATTGCTAAATAACTGGCCAAAATGAATATACTAGCGACCTTGTGGACAAAATAACTGGCCAAAATGAATACACTACCGACATTCAAATTGCGATATTAACGGTTTTCATAGTTTCTTGATCTACTATTGGATTTTTATTATAAATAAATTTATTGTCAAAAAAGCAGTTACTAACTACGTATGACCACGTGGAGGACATTAAACTAATTTACTCTCCGGAAACAAGCAAGCGACCATTCCATCAATTCCTTAGGCAGAGGCGGCTTCAAAAATTTAAACAAAAATTCCTAGATAAGATAAAAAGTTGGCTACGAATTATAATACTAATAGAGTTAACCCGTCGTGGCCACAGTGTCAGTGTGATTGCTCGTCACCATGTTATCCCGGTTTCGATACCCGGGAGGGAGCAAAATAAAATTTGTAGCTTTCTATATCCATGTCCCAGTTTAATTAACTGGGATGTATGAAGAGTCCTACCTCTGCGACTAACAATCGCAGTTGTAACGCTCGGATACTGTGGTGTGGATCATATATAGACGCTGTTCCTCCGATCTCGGTAAAATTACGAGTCTAGTGAGTAAACTCAAATCAATAACTGAGCCTTACTGGTACTCGTCTTTCGTGGTCCTCAGCAGGCCTTATCGATATACATACATACTAATAGAATGTCAATATGTTAGTAATTTAACACAAAAAATTCATTTTACATGTTTTTACATTTATTTTACAAATTATTGACAAACTATAGATTATTCTCAGTATAGTGTTTAAATATCATGAGAATTGAAATAACATGAAATTAACGATTTATTGTTACAATAAACACGTCCCTAGACAAAGCCTAGGGAGCCTGTATAAGAAATCCGCCTCTACCCGAAGGAAAACCGGAGAAAAACCCAGGCTAGGATGGGGCTACAGAATTAATGTACACAACCGTGCCAAAGTTAAGTACACATAAAACTAAATTAATACGAGCCATCAGAAAACACAATCATGCAAGAAAATAGTTTTTGAAATTGTTATAAGTTATTTTAAAAGCACTACAGAAATGGCGTGATAAAGTACATTAAAATCAATAAATTCTTTTACATTGTAGAAGTACTGATGCAGGAGGTAGTTTTTAACCCTGGATATGCAGGAGATAGTTTTTAAACCTGGAATTTCATAATATCTTTTATATTCTTGGGCAGGGAATTATATCGAACGATTCCCGAATGATATGGTCATTTTTGGCAAAGAGTGGTTGACACTCTAGGGCGATGAATATTATTACTATTGCGAGTATTGTGTTCGTGAACGAGACTGTTTCGTATGAACCAAGGGTGGCACTTCAGTAATTTGGTCTTAACAAACACGATCGTTTCATAAATATAAATGCAGGGAAGTGTTAAAATATTTAATTCCTTGAATAAAGGTTTACAAGAGTCTCGGGAGTGAGATTTACAAATTATCCGAACTATCCTCTTCTGAATTCTGAAAGTTTGAATACTTTGACCGGAATTGCCCCAGAAGGTAATAACGTAACGTAAATGGGAGTAAACGTTTGCAAAATATACGCAACGGGAAATATGTGGACTAAGAATATTAACTAAGATTCGAAATGCGTAACACAATTTACTTAATTTGGAATTAAGATTGTCAACGTGACAATTCCATTTGAGGTTGTCTTGAATATGGAGACCTAAGAATTTTGTATTCGTAACAGTTTTTAATTGTGTTCCGTTTAAAGAAAGAGAAACCTGGGGTAAAGATTTTGTATTACTATTGTGAAATGACATAGACACTGATTTGTCAGTGTTGACAATGAGACGATTTGCATGGATCCAAGTCGAAAGGTTAGACAAAACTTTTTGAGCATTGGCATGCCTACACAGTAAATTAGTGTCATCAGCAAAAAGAACTATTTTGCTATCTGATGTGGATGATGACATGTCGTTCACATACAATAAAAAGAGTATAGGGCCGAGAATTGATCCTTGGGGTACTCCGCAAGTAAGTGGCTTTGTTTCTGAAAGACAACGCTCAAGTATTTTATTTTTAGTATAGGATATTTCTACTTGTTGATATCTATCTTTTAAATAAGAAGTTAGCCATTGATGTGGAAGTCCACGAATGCCTAAAGAATGCAATTTGGAAAGGAGAATTTCGTGATCGATGACATCGAATGCTTTGGATAAGTCTAGAAAAACACCCTGAGGATTTTCTCCACAGTCTAGAGATGTGGTAACATCGTTTAAGACAGAAAATATGGTGCTTGTAGTGAAAAAGGATTTCCTAAAACCGTGTTGATCGTCAGAGAGAATGTTATTTTTTGATAAAAAATCTAGGAGACGCTTATAGAACAATTTTTCTAGGATTTTTGAGAAAGTGGGCAGTAGAGATACTTTAGCTCTCTTAAATATGTTAGGAAACACCCCTTCAGATAAAGAACTCTTAAAAATATTATTAGTGGATTTAATATAGCGTAGGACGAAAATGTAACAGTAAACTCGGGTATATCATCTACGCCTGTTGAAAATTTGGTTTTTAATGAGCTGATAATTCTCGTGACTTCACTGGCGTTAGTTTCGGAAGTGAACATTGAATTGGGTACGTGGGTGGATATAATTGGAGGACATTGATTTGGATATATTGAATTCGTTATTTTACCTACTTCTGAGAAGTAAGAATTAAACAAATTTGCGATGTCCTGAGGATTTGATACGATTTTGCCATAGTTTAGTTGAGAAATATTTTCTTCGTGATTGTCAGAAATTGACGTGTAATTTTTAACAATATTTCACATGGCTTTCATCCGGTTGTTCGATTTTAGTACCTACCTGTCGTTTTCCATAACTTTAGCTGCGTAGACTACTTTTCGAAGAATAGTCTTACATTAACGAAAATAATCATGGATTTCTTGTGGTTGGTTATAGAGTTTTGAAAGATAATATAAACGGCGTTTGTTTTTTTAAAGAAATTCTTATTCCTTGGGTGATCCATCTATTGTATTTCTTTGTGTTAATTAACTTGTGTTTTATGAGAAAGCTAGAGCTGTAATGTTTTAGGAATATTGAAATAAATACATTGAATTTGTTGTCGGTGTTTTGACAATTGTAAACATCTTTCCATGTTTCTTCATGCAAATAATTTATAAATATGGATTTATTTGTTTCATTAAACTCTTTTGAAAACTTGTAAAGGATTTTAAGTGGTTTTAGTTTATTATTAATAGTCAATACTTGAGCAAGGTGATCGCTGTATCCGGCGATAAACACTTCAGAAAGATACGAGATTCCATTGTTGACGATAATTTGATCTAGCAATGTTTCAGATGAACCGGAGAGGCTAGTGGGGTTGTTTATCGTAGTAATAAGGTTGAAGGAGTAGATAAGATTCTTGAATCGATTAATTGGTGAATGTGCAGAGTCAGATGTACTCAGGAAATCGAAGTTGAAATCACCACATTTGACGATAGATTTAGTAGATTTATGTGTGATATGTTTTAAAACAATTTCGAAGTTCCGAACAAATTTGTCAAGATCTGATTGAGGAGGTCTATAAATACACAAAACAATAATACTGGTGTCGGTCAGATTAACTGCAGAAAATTCAATCACACTATCTACGCAGAAGTTCTCGTAGCCTGGCAGTGGAGAAGATAAAGTATCATTACGAACGTAGATACACGTACCTCCGTGGGGATTTTTTCCTTTAAATTTTTGCCGACAGTAATAACGTGCTGAATGATAATTGGAAATAGTTGCATTGATGTTGTTAGTAGAAAACCAGTGTTCTGTGAGGCATAGCAAATCGAATGGATTTTCGTGTACCAGAATTTCAATGTATCTCAATTTGCTTAAAAAGGATTGGACATATAGACCCCTGACTACTAATAGCTGTGGAGAGTACAACAAAAATCGCAGAAAAACTGAACCACTGGATTTGTAATTTTGTTTTGCATATACACAAGTGAAAAATTTGGTTTTATGAATGAATATTAATTTTTAAAAGCCATAAATGTTTCAAAAAGGGTGATATTTTGGCGGTTTTTGCCGGTACGCTGACTTTATTATTTTTTATAAAATAAGATAAGAGCGACAAACATAATTATTATACAGTGAATGATCGGTGTTGTGTTTGTGACAACATTTATTAATTTCAATCTTCTACTTGCAAAATATGAGTTATTTATTTTTTTCGAAAACGCTTCGCCATAGATAACTTTTTCGTAAATATTTTATTATTTTATTTTATTTTTTGAGAATAACTTTTGACAATCATGAGAGGTGGAATTCTTTTTCCCTTGTTGTAAATAAATATAAAATGTACAAATTGAAACAAAATTGTCAGGAGAGAAATTCTCTCTTTTCTCAATCTTCATTAGAACACTGTTTTCAACTGAATAAAAAAGCAAACATGAATTAAAATTATATTGTAGTGCAGAAGATTTAACCTGATTACTTTTGGTCAAACAAAAAATGTCAACGAGTCGGGAATGAAACCTGTGACTCCTGCATTGATTGCAGGGGTGTTAACTACTAAATCAACCGTTTGCCTTCCACAACTGTACACCACTTTCCTCCAGATGTATCCCTGGAAGACCTGACACATCTCCAAACTGTCTGTCTTGGATAGAGGAAAAACAATACAAAAAGGCACTTGAGATAACAGAAAGAAAATAAAAGAATGCAAAATAGAGTCGTGGGAGGAGTTTATGCTTGGAAGTGTAAGGGGTAATGTATGGGGATTCCATACATAATAGCACAAGAGAAGATGAAAACTAAGCAGATGTGAAGCAAGGGAGGAGGCAGCATGACAGTTGGTAGGAGAGATAGTGGACGAAAGTAGGTAGAAATTATGATACAGATGGATGGAAGAAGGAAAATACTATGAAATCTTACTTAAATACTCCACACAACATGCTTAAAATAGTATTTTTAAAAGAAAACAAGTTGTGAATGCACTTCACACTTCAATCAATACTGGACAGTTGGTAGCACATAGATTGGTTTAATAATACATTGAAAATATTGTGTTGTAATATCACCAATCTTTATTATTATTAATTAAAGTAAAAGGTATTTTGCTGTCATAGCATTTTCAGGCTCTTAATTCAGAAGAATATTTTGGGAAATGCAAATGTGCAAAAAAAAACTTTTTTAAAAATTAATAATAATAAAGATTGGTGATATTACAACACAATATTTTCAGTTTTCAAAATACATAACATTGTATTTTCATAGCCAAAGTTATTTATAGCAGAGGACACATTCTCATCCTAACACTATATTAATAAAACAAATCAATTGTTTATCCAGTTCTCACTTTTGCCGATGCTAAAGTAGTATTTTATAGCCAAAGTAGTTTTTATTAAAGGACACCTATTTACCCAAACACTATACTCAATTTATTAGAATTTGTTGTTTATGTAGTTCAATATTTTATTGAATCATAGTATGCTTCAAGTAGTATAAGTAAGCATAATGATAATATGATTTATAATAATAATAACAATATGAATAATAGTAATACTATATTATTGTTAAGGATAATAATAATGAACTTTATTATCAATACAAGATTAAACTTTGTATCACAACATGGTGCACAATGTACTAATTTAGTCTAGGAAAATGACCCTTCGCATTTATAATCAACATTACATTCGCAGAAAAATAAATTTGCATTAATATACATATTATGTTATCAGTTTTCCTCTTGATGAGTTTTCATCTCGTTTCCTAAGTGGTCACAGTTCACTATCACTTCCTTCCTTTCTGTCATTCTACTACATACTGGAGAACTACTTTTCTAGATAGTGCACTAATACATTTCTTTTCCAATATTTTGTATTTTGCTCCAAGCTAGCAAAAGCATGTTACGTCGACGGATCAGCGTGTTCATCATGTCGTGTTCTGACCATTCGCATTACTATATAGTGCACTTAACTTTTTATTATTACTACATATTTCCGCATCTGCTCAACAATAGTGAAATGTGACATTATTTGGAACCAAATGCTGGTAATGTCATCTTTTTATGGCCGAGCCATGTAAACTGAAGTAGAATAGTATTTCTAGAAAAATAATTATTATATATATTAAGACTAACTAAGTACTTACACTAAGTAAAATTAACCATCTAAAATATATTTAATAAAATATACTTTATTGTTGTTATTTGTATGTGTACATTTCATTCTTATTATAACTATTGTATGCATTATGGTTTGCCCTACATCATTGTAATAAAATATGTTGTTCAATAAACTATTATTATTTTCGAACCCCACTAGGATGTAAGCTTGCTTTATAAAGTTAATACCAGTGGCGTAAGATTCCTAGTCAGAACCTCAAGCAAGATGTAGCTTATGGCACCTTAGTAGCCATAGTTTCAATTTTTAATATAGTTAAATTAAGCAGTATGTTTTATGAATATTTAAGTAAAATATATTTATCATAGTAACTGTTTAGTAATTAATTTAATAGTATTTACTATTAGAATTTCTAGGGTATGAAAACCTTCACAATTGTTCATGAGAAATGATAAAAAATATTTAAAAAATAGAAGATTGTATCTTATGAAAAATATTTCTTGATTAATTATGATTGTATTATATAAAATAATTTTTTTTTAAATCATCATAATTCTTGTGTGTAAATAATAAATTATTCTTCACAAACAGTTAAAAATCATTAAGAAGGCCTCCTTATCACTTCCAATGGGGACCTCCAAGCAATATCCATGTGTACAGTGTGCAAGTTACACCACTTATTAATACTTTTCTTGTAAACTTGAACCTACCGATATGCCTCCCTGGACCCTTCTTAGAGCTTGTAACTTATTAATTTCAGTTTGATGGAGTTATTCATGCTATCATTGCAGAACATATGGCCTGGGGTCACAAAAGGGAAAAGGGGGAAAGGAAAACGAAAACGAAAATTTATTCAGAATTTTTGTAGAATTACATTGTATTACATTTTGTTATCTTGTTTTACAAAAACTGTTTTATAATAATACTAATAATAAATTTATTGTCAAAAAACAGTACAACGCGTATAACCATGTGGAGGACAATAAACTAGTTTACTCTCCGGAAGCAAGCAAGGGACCATCCCATCAACTCCGATCAAGGGCCCTAAGGCAGAGGCGGATTCAATTTTTTTTCCATAAGTTCCTAGATAAGATAAAAAGTTAGCTGCGAGTTATAATACTAATAGAATGTCAATATGTTTGTAATTTAACGCAAATATGTTTGTAAATTTACATGTACAAGTTATTATCGAACTATAGATTATTCTGAGTATAGTGTTTAAAAATCATAAGAGTTGAAAAAACACTAAATTCACGATTTATTGTTACAATAAACACGCCCCTAGACAAAGCCTAGGGAACCTGTATAAGAAATCCGCCTCTACCCGAAGGAAAAACGGAGGAAAACCCGGGCCAGGATGGGGCTACAGAATTAATGTACACAATGCAAGTTAACAATGCAATTAATGCAGGTTTTGTCAGTGTATATGAGCATTTTGTTGGAACCATTGAATTAGGGTGATGATAGTGGATTTGGTAGTGTAAAGTAAGTTTTCAACAGTTTTGGAAGGGAATAAGATGTTTGTTTCATCAGCAAAAAGTACAATTTTGTGGTTTTTGATGACGGATGGGATGTCATTAATATATAGAAGAAATGGTATGGGTCCCAGGGTGGAGCCCTGACGAATTCCTTAAGTGACATGCATGGGCAGAGACCAGTGATGTTTTATTTGATTTTCATGTTGGTAGGATACTTGTACTATTTGCTCTTTCAGATAAATATGACTTTAGCCAGTTGTATCCTATTCCCTGAATTCCATAATTTTCTAGTTTTCTGAGGAGAATTTCATGATTAATTATATCAAAAGCTTTTGTGAGATCTAAGAATAATCCAACAGGGATCTCTTTCTGCTCAAGTGCAATCAAAATTTTATTGAGAAAAGCAAATAGAGCAGTTTCAGTAGATCTTTTTTCTCTAAATCCATGTTGGGAGTCTGTAATAATTTTGTTACATGTTAAGAAGCTTTTTAATCTGTTACTAAATAGTTTTTCTAGTATTTTTGAGAAACCTGTGAGAAGTGATATTGGTCTATAAATTGTTACATTACGTTTGTTTCCTTTTTTGTGAAGAGATTTTATGATAGCAGTTTTAAAAAGTTTGTGGGAAGATACCTTGGGTTAAGGAGTTGTTATACAAGTGAGTAAGTGGTTTGATTATGTACATTGCTGTTTTTTAAATGACTGTGTCTGGTATATCATCAATTCCGGAGGATGTTTTGTTTTTCATTTTACTAATTATTGAAGGACTTCTTCCTCATTCGTTTCCCTGATATACATTGTTGATGTTTCATGAATATCATTTGGTAGTGGTAGAGCTTGTAGTGTGGTTGTGTTTTGCTTATTTTGTAGTTGGTTGGCTATGCCTGTGAAATGCTGGTTGAGTGTATTAGCAACTTCAATGGGGTCAGCTATTTTGTTATTGTCTTGTATCAATTCTATGTGTTGTTGTTTATTGGTGACTTGCATAGTGGTTTTCTTAACAATATTCTACATAGCTTTCATTTTGTTGGTAGATCTTGCTATGTATTTGTCATTCGTCTTCTGTTTGGCTTTAATTATTACTTTCTTAAGTACTAGAATCATTAAACTGTATAATGAATGATTTATGTTGCTGTTAGTCAAATGAATTAGTCCAATTCATGCATTGATTTATACCATAAAGTTTTCGGTAAATAACATAAGAATTGCTTTGCATAATTATTTTTCCCCAAACCATTTTGGTGTTACCCCAACAATAAGTGGTTTATGGTCTGTTTATCTATAAACAAGTGTATATGTTGTTGTTTGCAAATTAATAGGCTTACAAAGTATATTTTCAATGAAAGGACTTCAATTGTTCATTCTGATCACTGATTGAGTTAAGTATTGAAATTCTAGTAAGTTGTTACAAAATTTCTCAGAACTTTATCTTCCATATTAAAAAATAAATGTATTAATTTAAAATCTCCCACAATGTAATGATTTTTAATTTTGGAATTTTGATTCTGTATTTATTAATACTTCAATGAGAAAGATTTTCTTTATAAATGTAAGTTGTAAAAGGAACAAGATTGCCTGGTATAAATTAATATATATATTTTTCATAAATGTTCAAAATAAATCCTAACAAAAACAACATAGATATTTTTCTTTCCTTAAACAATGTTCTTATCTAACAATGGTGTGCATAGTGGCTTTTACAGCAAGTAGATTCATATTATATCCACAACAAACAGTGTAAAGCGAGCTGTGCGGTTGAAAATTAATAATGTTTTAAAAAGAATTTAATGACTTCAGCTGATTGGTGAGTCCAAATCCATTTTTAATAATGTATTATTCTTACTCATGTATTTATATACTTCATTATTTCACAAATGGATGTAAAGTATACAAATAGCTTGCTTATTTTCAGTTAGTTTTTGTTCCAATATTAGTGACATGTTTTTAATCCCGTTTTAAGTTACATATATTTTTACATAACAAACAATTAAATTTTAATTTAGTCATAGTTTTCTTGCAAAAAATAAATTATTAATATTATTGTGTTATTCATGTGAAAGACATATTCCTCATGATAAGAATTCCATTATTTTTTAATTAAATTTAAGTTGTTTTTCTCTGTGTATATTAGTTCAGAAAATTATTTCTTTACATTTTACGAAAATTCTTCCCTAAGGGAGTGAAATGGGAAATTGACGTTTTCTAAAAACTTTTTCTCAATTACTTCAGTGACACCAAGGGACTGAGGGTACACTCCAGTTCTATCAAACTTCCAACATTAATGAATGATTTCACAGGATATCAATGGGAATGTGAGAAAGGATAAAGTTGCAGATGTATTACAAAATTCACGTAAGAAATGTAGCGGGGACTCAGCTACTCAAAGTATATTACTTACCCATTTTCTGTTGATGGACTAACATAGAAATATTTGCCGTGCATCCTCGTTACAATGTAGCAGTCGTAAACCCAGAACACACAGCGATACGACATGCTCTCGTTAGTACAGAATGAGTGAAATTGAGACACAATTAGTTGCACGGATTCCCGCTTATCGAGTAATTTTGGTGACATCTATCTCTGGTGCCGATGTCTACCGCTAATCTATCGGACTAATTAAATATGGTTCAATGTAGCCAGGCTTAGTGATTCGTCTGCGGTCTACGTTGAATACTCTTTGTGAATGTTCTTTTTTTTTTTTTTGGTTGGGGCTTTAGGGTTCGTCAACATCGAGGTCATTAGAGCCCATGTGAATGTTCTAAAACATATCACGATTCTTTTCTTCATTTTTTAAAAATATGATACATCATCTGCCAACCATTCAAATACTCTAAAGTATATTGTGAACAATGTTGAATGTAAAACGTTTAACTTTCAAGTAACTACTGAACTCGTGAAGTTGTTGCAACATTAACAGGAAGGTATTGCCTAAGAAAAATGTTACCCACGTTGTCAGAAGAAAAATAACCAGGAACGGACCGGGACTCGAACTCAGGACCTCCTCATCTATTCGCATGGGTGCACTCCTCTGCACCTGATGCCTCTGATATCACGATACGTATGTGTGTGGAAATATAATGTAAGTACATGGGTTTTCACCTACGGTCAGTGAGGATGAGCCTCAGGCTTAGCAGAAAGGGTCAGATGGAGGTGGTGATAGACAATCTTTTTTTTTGTGGGGCTTTAAGGGCTCGTCAACAGATATATAGACAATCTTGGGGAGGTTCATTTCACCTCACCTTCCGATAGACANTCATTTCACCTCACCTTCCGATCTTGGGGAGGTGAAATGATAGCGCATCACGGTTGCAGCAAGGAGTCCCGGGTTTGAATGCCGGTTCGTTGCCTTTTTCACTTGGCTTTTGATGTTGCATTTTAATTAATGTCTTAATAAATTCTAAATTTTAATTTCTGAAGGATTAACAAATGTTGAAAATGCACTTACTATTTATTTGTGTATCGTTTTGGTTCTGTCGAGATAAAATTTTGGGAAATGATAGGTAAACTTTTATATCTGTATTACTTGAGTTTAGTCAAAAGCACCAGGAGATATATCGGGTTGTGATTTTGGTATTTCATCCACACACGAAACGTGAAAAGGAAAGAGTTTCCTGTTTATTGAATTCGTCCACAAGTCAACAACTCTCCTTTGCAGATGGTCAGCCCTCAATTGCCACGGAAAACCTACTCCTAAAGTCTCCAAAGAGTCCTTGGAGTGTCTGGTGAGAGAAAAGTCAGCGCCGGCAGTCCATCTTGTGGAGTACCTTAGTGGAAGAAATGAGGATGATTTACGTCTGAAGTGAAGGAAAAGAAGTGCTTATCTTTCAAAGTACGTTGGTTATCTACCAACTCGGGAAAGTGACGTCGTAGAAATGTGCTTCAGCTTTCTTTTATTTATTTATCGTAGACGATACATATGAGCTGTCGCATAGAAATGTATGTTTAATGGTAAAATTAAAAGTGATTTGTATTAGAGCATGACATTTCTGAGAATTTTAGTCGTCAGAGATTGGTCTCAGAAATACAGCCAAAGGGTTGATGAATTGCAAGAATACACGCTACGAACAGTTGATACGCGTCCTTATAATCAGATTATGGTATCCTTAGTATCAGAGTATTCTTCCGCCAATTGCTTTAAAGACGATTCTAGTGAGCTTGTCAGTAACCTTTATACGACGCAAGCGAAATGCCTTATAATTTATGTCAATCAATCAGTGGGTGAGTGACAATCAGTTTTATATACGTATTTTAGATATAGGTCTATTATATACGAAGAAATTAAACCTACACGTAAAAAAACAATCAATGCATGAAATTCAATAATGTGTCGGTACAAATAATAAAACCTACAATGAAATATCTTTTATTCAACAGTTTTATATTTAAATTAATAAACTTGCAAACGTGTATTTTCAACAAAGCTTTTTCTCCCAGGAAGCAATACAGGCGTTTGTCTTACCTTTCATCAAAGAGTGTGACGTGAAGGGGCCTGTTGGCCTTCATGGTTCAGTGACGTCTTTCGAAGACTTGGAGAGGTCTCTCCTTGTGGGTAAGTTTCTCGGCGAACATTGAGACAGTGCAAATGGCAGTGGCTTACTGTAAACTAAATGAATCAAACGACTTAATGCATGGGAAAAATTAAATATTTGATCATTCAATAATATTCTGAAAACTTACCAACATTAATTGAACCCAATGTACTGAATATTATTAAATGGAACTACGTCAAAACTACTTGCAATCGCTCTCAATACTCCTAAGAGTATTTATTTTTAATATTTTTTGATTGTTTCCAAAAGGATATATTCATTTCTTACTCTCTCAGACCCTGCTGGATGTGGGAAGTACACCACACTTTCATGCTTTGTCTCACAGTTAATGCAATATAATATGACACAATGGGTTATCGTGCTGAAGGTACTGAAACATCAACCGTTATTAAGGAATTGGAAACATGAAACTGGTGACTCCACTGAAAACCTGAAGACGTGTATCTTGATTTAAAGATTAAAATAATGTTGTATTTCGTTTTGTTTCTACAAAATAATTAAACATGTAAAATAAGAAATCAAACATTTTTGATTCTCACAACAATTCCACCACTTTGTGTCGATCACTTTAGAGGATGAATTTATCTACAGATGACAAAATCCATCTACTACTCATTGTGTAGCAAAGAAAAAATAAAATAAAAAGCAGTTACAAACTGTATATGACCACACGAAGGACTGTAAAGTAATTCAACAATATTAAAGTAATGTTCAATACCTTTTATATAATGTTCTTTTGTGCTCTAGATGTAGCTGCAAACCCTGTCTGGAACTCAAGACTGAAAAAAAATTCAGTTCTTTTACTTTCTATTTATCCAAAATTTCTAATCTTGATACTGCTAATAGGGATAATTGTACATTTTGCCCCGAACCTGACTACAACGATTTGTTCCACTTGACGGAAATAATCCACAATAATGTAGAAAATATTAATTTAACGTTATCTAATGACGGAGAATTTATATAAATGCTACTGAATATCAGAAGTCTGAATAAAAATTTATATTCTTTAAGACTTCTGATTGCTAGTTTGATCAAAAAGACCTAATATAATAGCATGAAGGGAACTAAAATATCCCTCTTTTCTGAATATTCCAGGTTATGATTTGCATTATAATAAAAGCTGTTTAAACCAATCTGATGGCGTCGTGTTATATATAAAGAAAGATATAATGGCAAATGTTGTCTTGGTTTCATACAACAATCTAAAAGTTTTAAATGCTGTAGTTAGAATTAATGATATTGAACAAGTAAAATAAGTGCTATGTATAGAAGTCGCAAACTAAAGAGGAAAGAATTTACTGATTGTACTAGACTCCTTCTTCAAGAAAACGCGAAAACAGAAAATCATTTCATTGTAGGAGATTTCAATATTGATTTTTTGAATATAGAGGATAAAGATTCCGAGAAATTTTGTAATAACTTTCTGGAATTTCAATATTTACCGAAATTCTCGTCAGTGACAAGAATTAACAATAATGGAAAAAGTTATTGTATTGATAATATACTCTGTAAGTCTATTTTTTTTTTTGTGGGGCTTTAGGGCTCGTCTAAACACAAATTCCAACATATCACATGACTTTTACTAGAAACATTAAAAAAAAAGAAGAGGAAAGAGGAAAATGAAAGATACCCTAGCCCCAATAGCGTCGGGATCGAAAAGAACAAGAGGTGACCAAGGGAGGTCAGAAAAGAGAAAGGAAGGAGCATGGCACAAGTAAGTGGAAGTAATGCCAGACTCAGCTCGGGGCCCCGTGTTCGCCAAACACGTACTTACTAGATGTAAGTCTCCTGGGGGGTCTGTAAGTCTAACAGTGTGCAAACTACAGCTCATGAGTTTGTTTATAGAATAACACACTATGAACCGCTTTTTGTTAACGTTAAAACCGAATTAGTTCGTAAGAAAAAAAAAAACTGTCAAACCAATTCTTATGTTAATTACCAAAAACTTGTTAATTCATGTCCATGTGATAATTGGACTAATTTCCTTAACGACGACATAAATCACTCATTAGACAGTTTGATGAATTTAATGAGCAATGCTTTATGCAAAGCGCGAGTCCAAATACAAATCTTCCAACAAAATAAATTAAAACAAGCAAAGAGAAATTTCGAAAAAGAAATGGTTAAACACCTTGATAATGACAACAAAAAATTATGGTCTTTCTTGAACAAGAAATTGAGTAAAAACATGACATGAGTAGAAAAATTGATAATGTAGTTGTCGATGGAAAAGAATATGATGAAAAAATCGATATTGCTAATCACTTTACCAATTTTTTCAGCACTATCGGCTCCAATCTCGCTAAAGTAACGTTACAAATTAACGCAGCATTTTCTTCTCCCATGCCACAGCCTAACGACCGATTATTTGTATTTACCGATTTTTCAGTATCCAACTGTATATACCGATTTTTCTGTATCCAGCTGATGAAATAGAAATAATTAATACAATTAAATCATTGAAGGATAAAGCTTGCAGTGATGATAGTATCGGCTCTGCTATATTGAAAATGATTTCCGTTTTTGTAAGTAAACCCCTGGCTCACATTTTTAAT
>NNCF01128537.1:131033-165207 GCA_002313205.1 Laupala kohalensis | reverse complement strand
ACACAAAGTTAATTGTATTGTTTATTTATTAATTTAAGATACACGTAAATATATATTTCAGTTTGCTTCAGAAGTTCTTGTCTTTCGAATTACGAATATCCATCCGTGCATTTTCTTCTACTTATACTGGAGGTCACCATCGTGTTGGCGTTTCTATGGTTACAGGCAAACAACTTGATGGCGTCAGAGTCTGCCTTACGCTACCGTGAACGAATAAGCGTCAGAGTTGTGATGTCAGAGTGGTGACGTCACGACAGCGCGTTCACTTCAGGATGTTTCCGTGCGCCAACACATGATCAGAACAAAATGGCGTAAACAGCAGAGCGAGTAGTTGAACGTTGTGAACTTGTTTGTATTTGTTAGTTGGTAGTGTACTATTGTGATTTCGTTTCGTGTTAACTTGTGAAATAATCAATTATATATCAAGATTTCTGTGTTTGTTTTTTCATGTGTCATGGGTGTATATTTTATAGAGAGATGAAAAATGCCTTCAATTCGCTGGAATGACCGCTCTAACCACAAGTATATTCCATTGCTGATTTAATTTTATTTACAAATTTAGAATATACTGATTGTATTATGAATACGAGGAAGGTTTAATCGAAGTTCATCACATCATACCCATATTCCAAGGTAAAGTATGTTGGTGGGTTCTTGTCATACTTAAAAATTTGTTTTCTTGTTTAATTTCATGAGGACCCTAACTGTAAGCGATTGCTTTAATATAAATACAAATTTTTCGCTGGACTGCCTCTTGTGTGTTGTAAAAACAGTGAAAAGTTTCCATGTGTGTTTACCACTGAATATAGGGTCATAGTACTATTAATTTCAAAGTTTTTGATTAGTGGAAAGTTGTTGGCAAGTGTGAGCACTACATGTTGCCACACCTCAAAAAATGGATAAAACAGGATATGTCCATGATACACTATTTTTATTTAATTTATTTTTCCTTTTTGTAAGAATAGAAGATTGTTGAAAGCTGTATCAAACACTCATAACATTTTCTTGTTTTAAATAAATTGATACCTTAATGGTAGGAAACCTGTTACAAGGAGAAAAGACTACCTGTTACAAGACTACAAGGAGAAAAGAAAACTACTTTTTTCTCCAGAAGCAACCCCTTTTCTTCATGAGCAAAGGAACTAAAGGCTATGGCAGAAGTAACATTTCTATGCCCCAAAATAAAATCGTGATATGCACCTCCCTTAAAGAGAACTAACATCATTTTGAAACTTTCCATAATATCTACCAAATACTGAACAAACATTTTTCAATTATTTATAATCATCATTATTTATTAAACAAATAATGTTATCAAATCATTATTTTCCCAAAAAATATTATTGAATCAAAACTATTAAACTCACTCAAACTTCATAATTAATCATGACGACAGTATGAATGACACTGCCATCCTGGGATGTTACCTTCTGTACATCAACCCCAAGGGAACCAGGCAAAAGCCCATGCCAAAATGAGATACAGAGAAAATGTATACAGATTAAATAAACTATCATGAATAATAAGTAAAATTAGTATAATGTGTGAAAATACAATTTTGTATTTTAATTCAAAGTTCTGTAGCAGTAGTGTAATAAAATATAAAAGGAAGTAACATTACAAAATTAACTAGAATTATTTGAAGGACAATAATTATGGGAAGTTGACTGTCATGTTGACTACTTTTATTAAAATCAATAAATTTAATATTTCAGAAGTAATAATGCAGAGGAGAGAACTGTAAATTTTATGAGATTCACTTTAATGATTTTTTCTCATCTTTAAAATGACAAATGAAATTATGCAAAACTATAACTAAATGGTATTGGCCTCTTTGAGAAACTGGTTGACTTGAGGGATGATGAGTAGTATTCCTATTAAGAATGTTGTGCTCACAATTAAGATGTTTTTAACAAAACAAGGGATCTAATTTTATTGTACCATGGTACTCAAAATCTTGAAACTACCTTTTTGTATTGATATCAGGAAAGAATTTGTAGCACATTTAAAAAGTTTGCCTTGTCCTTGTGCCAAAAATATTTTAGTCCTAGTGCATAGCTGGTAACAGATTTGCCCAAAGTTCTTCTTAGTACTACTTAGTACTTGCTTGATGTTAGTGATCTCAGTAGCATCATTGTTTACTAGTAAACCCATTTTTTTGTATTCTCTGTGCAATGTATTTTATGTATATTTTTTATTACACTTGTGTTAGTTTATGTACATTAACACTACAGTTATATTAATAAAATTTTAATGTAATTTTTCATTTAATATTTACATCAAAGCACTTTATTAAATTTGATGTAGAGTACTTGTTGAAACTGCTTTTATTAGAATGCAGATTGGGAGGTTTTCTTGGTTCTGGACTGGGTTACATACTCTTGGTAGTGTAGATTCTTAGTAGTGGCCCACCTAATTTTTGGAGTGTAATTAACTTGTTTAATAATTTTTCTTCATATCTGTTTTGAGTGCATTGTTTAATATATTTCTTTATTCTGGATTATTTAATATTAACTAGAATTATTTATGAAACAATAACTACTGGGAAATTGAAACTCGTATTACCTTTTTTTATCAATTAGTTCTTTAACATGTTGTAAACTATTGTTTAGTAAGAAACCTTTAACCACAGCTAAGGAGATTCAATATAATGGTATCTTGTCCCAGTTATTCCATTTTATTAAAGTAATTGGGAAACTGCCACTTTCGTGAGTGCTAAATGTATTGTGTCTGGAACGATTACTTTTTCCAGTACATTTGATGGATTTAAAGGACAGTCCTACTTAATATAAATTATCACAATAAATTTATTTGTGAATTTAGAAGAGTGCAAGTATAAATTATTTTAAGTACTAAAATTTTTGTAGCAAAACTATTTGCAAAGTACTTTTGAATGATAAGTTTCTTAATTCTTTAATTTTACATCAAACATGTGCTCTAGGATAAATTTGAATCAGATTGTGAGGAGAAACAAAGAATTTAGCATCACATTAGGATAGAAATATTCAATACAATTGTTATATTAAATTGATGTGTTACAGGATAGTGATATAATGTGAGGAATATTCATGATTATCCATCTTTTGGAGAAAGAAATACGTGATATTGTAGAAATAATTGATACAACTGGAAAGTGAAGTAGAACATAAAACATGGATTGTTCCTAATGGTATTAGGTATCAGGAAGATGATGATAAAATGAAGAAAACAGTCTTTCAATTTGTATAAAATAAAAATTAAATACAATGAATATATTGAAATTCATTCTTTGTGTACTCATAACTTACTTATTCTGAAGTTGGTTTATGTTATAGTAGTAAAATGTTTTAAGCAAAATACATGAAGTTGAACATTTGTACATCAAAGGGTGTCATATTGATTTAAATACAATAAAATTCTCTGTTAATGTGAATATCATTGAAAGAAAACAATATTAGTTATATTTATATTGTTTTCATCTACATGTACAGTGCTGAAAATTAATTATGTTTCTTGGCAGGAATTTATGAAGATAAAATGTAATTATTACTTGTACCTAAGTTTGTGAAGTATGATATTCTGAAAATAGTTGTAATAAGAGAGCTCACTGTATTCAATGCAAATACTCTAAATCTAGGGAACTTTCTGTGTTCCAGCATAACAGAATCATAAAAGAAAAGAAAATTGAAAGATCTATTGCACACTGTAACACACTGGACTTCAAAACTTTCAGCCAGCATATTTTCAAGACGAAAAGGTAGTTTAAAAATAAATCTCTTTTTACAAGAAAAGTTTTGTACTAATGTCTTGAAAAACTCTGTTTCTTGTCTGTATGTGACTTCCCATAAATTATGTTTCATATATTGACATGAGTGTGAACTAGGTACTTTTCGAAACTAGGTAGTTTTATAAAAACATTTTGGGAGCTTGGGTATTATATTATTAGGAAAATTAACTGTTATATCTCTTTGTATAAATGAGGGAAAAAATTTGATTTGAGAAAGAATGCAGACTTGTTTCAATCATTTTATTATAATAGAAAGGGTGGTAGAATAAGAATGGTGAATTGGTCCCAGGAATTGGAATTTAAGATCACCATTGTGATGGCCTCTTTCTGTGAGTGAAAAAAAACATGCTCTGAATGATTTTTTCGTCATCTTTCCAACATCTTTGTAAATTTTACTTGAAATATTTTTCTTTTACTATTTTAATAAAATGCAGAATTGATGTGGAATTTCTTGAACTTCTTTTTTAAGTATAATAAATTTTGATGTGTTATATTTTCTAGCAGTTATTGTAGACCCCCAAAATCTGCTAAATATTGGATTTAGCTTGTTAAAGATACTTCATTTCCTGCCCAAAATCATCTCATTATCTTGTTCTGTTGAAGGGAGAATCAATTTTAAGTAAACCTGTGCATATACTATATTTGGATTATTTATTGTGAATAATTCAAGGTTACCGATCAAGGAAGCATAATTTTTTTGAATTATCGCTTGAGTTTTACTACGCCTTCCAATATGCAACCTTTTTGCATTTGTAAGTGTAGCAGGTTTCATCATGTTCTGAATAAGGAATGTCATGTTTCCTAATACTGAATATGACGGTTCCCGCTACACTTATCAATGCAAAAGGGTTGTATGTTAAAAGGTGCAGACAACACAACTGATAATTCAAGAGAAACATTCATTGTTGATCAGTGGGTGTATAACTTACAATAATTGTCAGAGAAACCTATATGTCATACATCAATCACAGTAAGGCTCTGTGCTTCCTACAGTGTTAATTGCAAAGCTACCACTACCCATTCAACAGGGAAACATTTGAATTCAAGGGTGCAAGATGGCACTTTTCCCCATTTTTTGTCATAAAATGGAAAAATAGTGGAGCAACTGTCTTGAACTTTTGTGTGCTAGTACACCATGCAATTCCTTATCCAATATTCCTTATCATTCACGTAAAACATTTTCTCGCGACCACTCAGTAAATTGATGAGGGAGATGTGGGTGGACAGCCCCTCATTGGGGGTGGTTAGATGATGGGACTTAAATTTTTCACACAAATGTACTTCTTATGCCTAATGACAAAATGCAATGCTTTTCATCATGAATTAATCGATTTAAGTATGAGAAAACCCCAATTTTCCAAAAGGGGTGACTCGCAGAGGGTTATAATCCTGAGTAGATTTGAAACATCTGAAATACACAGTTTTCAGAGTGGGTGGGGTGGGTCATCAGATGTAGGGGATTTTTTAATCTCAGCTACTGGAGTGCACATTGTTATTGAGTATGTATATGTGAGCCTAGCTCTCTCCGACATTTTGAAGTGTGATATTTTTGCTCTATTTTTCTAAAATTGCTTTTCTCTTCACTTTAAGGGTGTCCCAGCGCGATGGGGGCGACACAACCCCCAATAAGGAAGTGTCTCGATTTAACATAGGAGCTTCATCCCAAATTTCACTCGGATACGCTTTAAAACATAGAAATTATGGAGCTATGAATTTCTTGCGCCACCAATTTTGTGGGGCAGTGTATAATGCGAATAGTACCATGCTCGTCACCTAGGACAAGCAAAAAGTGTGCACAAAAAAGACGAATTTCAAAGCACCATTGGGAATATTTTACTCAGGAAAAGGTTGTTACAATCTATATCAAAACAAGAAACTTTGAATGCATAGATCATATGATGAGAACATGGAAAATAACATTTCTTTAAAGGTTTGACATAAGAGAAAAAAAGAAGCAAACAGATCCAGATGAATGGAATTGGCAAGGGCACCAAATTCAAAGAACTGACAAGTTAAGACAGGTGTGTTCTTTAATCCTAATTGAATTCTTTTCTGGAAATTTCATCTTTTTAACTGGAGATTTTACTGTATTTTTATTTTTAAGTTGGAAAAAATTACATTTATGATATTTGCATAATCTCTTATTTTTTATATGTATACATAAACGTGATCTAAATTTTGTCAAATTTAATAAACATGAATCAGTGATTTCTAAAAGGAATCTGAGTCAAAATTTGAATTTTTGGGTTAAGCTTTTTTTTGAATCCTTAGAGGTAGACACCTTTGCTTGTTTATGATCATACAACATGTAGTTATAGACCAATTTTTTTCTAATTTTTAATTAAAAAATATGCGAATTGTTGATAGTGTGTTTTTCATTTTCCTGATTATTGAAAGTCTAACTTGAAGCCAATTCATGTATAGTGTAATATTTGTAGGAAATGGAATTCTGCAGTATTTTTGTGTTCCATGTGAACAGAAGATGTTGAAGAATTGCCATGGGATGATGATAATTGCCATGAAAGATGCCAAGTTCAAGAACTTGAAACTCTTTTTGGATTTCATCTATTATGGAAAAGTAAATGCACCCGTTAAGGATGCAGCTTTGTTAATAAAAACTGCTGAATATTATAAGATGACATCTCTAAAACAATGTGTTTCTCTTAAAGTGAATTTCACACAGAAGGACTTTGATTTCTTGTAATGTGGTGCATACTCTTTGAAAATTGTCTGCGTTAAGGTTCCAGAGAAGTTCTTCTATAATAAAGCGAGGAAAATAAGTATGAGCAACTGAGGGAATGTGTGTGCTGTGAATGTGATAAATGTGTTTTTTATCAGTAGAAAAACCGGTGATTTGTAACTGAAAAATGTTGAAGGTGTGAAAAGACAGATTAAATTCTAAAAAGCCCAAATATTCATATGCAATCAGTAGGTCAGTTCATATCAATCTGTGGTCCCAAAGCAAAAGATATGAATGATATCAAAGAAGTATCAGAAGTCCTTTATGACGATGAAGCTAATGTCAGCATTTCAATTTCCAGTTTTATTACTAAGGACATGATGGAAGATGATGATGAAAATATTAATGATGAATTAATTCCTATTGCTTTTGTTTCTGTTCCTCCAGTTTGTGAGAGAATAAGAGATATTGATGTTCACCAAGATAACATGACATATTTTGATTCACACTTGAAAGATCCCTTTGCGGAATTTTCTGATAATTGTGATGTTCCTGAAGACAGATATGTTAAAGAGAAAGAAAATTTCCTAAGTGAACCACAAGTGAAGAGAAAAGGCAATGTAGACATTAATAATTCTGAATCAGTTATGTTACCTGACAAAGTGAAGCTTTCAAGTCAAGTGTTGACGAATGTGGAAGGGAATAATGTATATGTGGATTCTGAACCAGAGAATGAGATCCACAGCAATTGTGATGTTCTGCTTGGTAGTGAATTCAGTACTCCTTGTTCTGAGGGCTGTATTGTGGAAAGAACAGATCACCTTGATATAAAATTGGAACCAATCTGTCAAATTTCTGAAGTTGATGTCAAAGAAGAGAATATTTTTGAAGCTAGCCAAGATTCTAGTAGTAGTATCCACAGTGAAAGAGAGCTGCCCCTATTAAAACAGAAAAGTGAATTTTTAAACTGTAGAGCCCAAAATATGCAAATTACAGATTTCCAACGAGATGCATGTGGAGAATTTGCTGTTGCAAGTACGAGTAGAATTTGCATCCCTCCTCACTTGGAAGTTGAAAGTTCAGGTGAGATTTTTTGAATGGTTATTTGTTTTAGTATTTGGGATCAATATGTTCCAGTTGATTTTTGTGTATTCATGAACAAAAAATAATAATTAATTATTTCCTAAAATTAAAGTTTTGAAAACAGAGGAAATTGGTGTTTTAAATTTTAAAGTATGCGTGTTTTATCACCTAGTGGGAGTCACTTAATCACCTTTTCTTGGAGGGTATTTTTCCCCAGTGGCACTTTCACCAAATAGATCATTATTTGTTGTGGTGAGGATTCAAATTCAATTTGCAATAAACTTCCCTTTACTGTTTTTGTTAGCCTCATTTGTGTGGTGGTGTTTTTTAAATCCGGTATTTAAAAAAATATTTGTTTAGTTCTTTATCCTGTGTATTTTGAAACATGTGTTGGTAAAATTTTATCTTATTAATAATGTTTAAATCTTTGTTTGTTTCTTTTTTTAACCATGAAATTTTGTTTTACTGTTAATCATGTTATACTATCATAATGAATAAAATAATTATTCTAATACAAAATTAAAGGATTGTATTCAGATTGCTTTTTGGTATCTCTTTATCTAAAGGAGCTGCTATTATGTAAGAATACAATAAAATGAAATTGGTAGTATTTAAATAATATTGTGCCAATCTTACTGAAGTTTTTATCTCAAACTGGTTACATGGTGACAATTTTCATTATCCCAGATGCTCATATTTTCATTTTTTTATTTACACTTATACTCGTGAATTATTTATTTGAGAAAGCTGAAACAGACATTATTGCAAATATCACTTTCCAGTGAGTAAATTATTTTACATATATGTTTTCTCTATTACCTTTCCTTCTGTGAAAAAGTTTTCAGAATTCAGATCTCAAAAGAGAGAAAAGAACACTTTTTGTGATTTTTCTTCTGAACAAATGGGTGGTACGAGTATGTACAACTGTATTAATATTTTATTATTTTTGAGGGCATGTCAATACCATTAACTCTTTGTTGTTAATTGTATACTTAAATTTCCATGTTTTAACAAGTTTGTTTTTTTATCTCCAATGGTGCTGATGATAAAAGTCTGAAAATGGCACAGCTTATAGCGTTTTGTATGAAGTTAATGAAAACCAGAACACATTTTTTATTGATCCAGGAAAAGAGTTACACCATCTCAAATAGGAAGAAAAACAAACTAATAGGATAAAAGTTTCTTCATACTTAATGGCTATGTGACACTAATTTTGTTATTGTTATGATATTTCTCAGTATAAAATTGCTTTGAGTTGAATACAGGGTGTTATATTTGTCACATTCAGAAAATATTTTTAATGTCTTATTTTCGCTTGTATGTTATTACTTAACAAGTCATTCAGTACCGAAATGAACCACCATTTAAAATGGATAGTAATGAATTTCAGATAACAGAAACATGATGAGAAACTTAGAATTTTCTACATTATTACTACATAACATTGACATTAGAAAATTAGACAAAGCTAGTTATGATTCAATCCTTCAAGTAATTGCTGCAATACTTACCATCCCCTAGTAATTTTAGTGTGTAAATATCGATGTTTTGAAAAGGTGATAATGAAGATGTATGTGTGGAAAGTGATGAGATACATTCACCTTGGGATTGTGAGACTTGTGGACATAGCCGGCAAGTCTTTCTTAAGGAAATGTGGAAGCTCCGAGTAACAGTATGTGAAGTTATGTAAAAATAATACTAAGGAAGGAAGTATATTTAATAACTCAAGAGTTATAAGTTAACTGTTGTTTTCAAGTTAATTGCAGGGGACATTGAAGCAGTCATAGTAGAGAAGCCCCACCCAAGTTTAGTAGAAAGAAGTGTATTAAGGTAAGTTAAATGTATTAAGGAAGTATATTATGAAAAGGAAGAAAGAAAATGATAAATAAAGGATATTGAGACATTTGAGACCCCAGTATTGGCAATGTGAGAGGTGAGGTAGAGGAAGAGAGTGAAATAAAGTAAAAGGAAAAAACTTGTTAATTTGGATTGTTGTTAATTTGTACAGAATTTTCTCTTCCATTTAGTTTAAGTTTATCTAACTATTAGCTCATGCACCTCAAAAGATAGTAGTAGTATTTAGTATCCCTAGTACTTCAAATAAAGAATGCTTTTCATGTCCTCACTTATAAGTTTTGAATTATTACTTTGTAACAGAGTTGAAATGTCTTAGCACAATGACTAATGAAGTTTTCAAAAATCTTGCTCAGAAAATGAGCTCCATAAAATCACATTATTTTGGTGCAACAGGGATAATGTTCTCACTCAATAAAGCTAGTTTGAGTGAGAATGAATGTTAAGTTCTTGTGGTTTTGTGAGAAATGTGTTTTGATCCAGGATGAGATTCAAAGTTGTCACTGGTGAATATTCAAGTATCAGTTCATCCCTTTGGTATAGAAAACAGCAAGGTGAAACATAAATTAATTTGCATGCTAAGTGATCATTTACTCCATGAAACTGCAACTTTCTGTTTATTCCAAGCCTTTTGAGTTAATGAGATCAAGGCAACTGTGCCTAAAATAATGAAACATCTATTTGACTAAAGGCTCATAAGTCACAAAAAAAAGTCCACTTTTGAACCTATAAGAAAGATTTTGATTTGAATATTGAGTGCAATTTTTGGAATCTGCACATAGCAAGAATGCATGCAGTGTTAGTGGTAAGAAGACAGATAGAGAGGAGACTTCAGCAAGCTTATGGAGACCACATGGAAACCGAATTCTAATAATTGAAGCATGTAAATAAGAAAGGTTGTAAGTGCCAAAAAAGAAAAGAAATTCAAGAAAAACATTCTTGGCAACACCAATTTTGTGGCAATCGGTCCAAGTGCCTTCTATTGATTGTTTAATTGCTATGATGATCTAAAGATAGAGTAGGTGTCTACATTCTCACAAGGTTATCATGTATTTTGTAAGAACAGTTGGAGAATTCATATCAATTTTTTAAACCATTTTTTTCAATAATTTGTTGTAACCCCAGGCGAAATGATGATAATAAGGCATGGCACATACTCTTTTTTAGGTACTGTGCATGGTACTTGGAGCATTTTTGGAAACCAAATGTGGTGTTTTGAACATTCCTCATATTTTAATTATTTGGCATTTACAGTGGTTTCAGCAGTATAATTTAAATTTGGATAAAAGCACCCTTTGTTGCAACTTCAAATAAGTAATCTCTGATGATTTTTCATAGTGTTATAGTGTTTAAATCAGTATTTTGTCTCTCCTGTAAAAGTATGTTTTTGGTACTCAAAAAATTATCCATTTACATGCCTCAATTATTGATACATATTAATTCGTCTCCAAAATCCTATTTGGAACTATAAACGAAGAAAGAAGAATTTATTTTCTACTTTCAAATTCTTCAAGATCATATGGCTCTTTGCAAAGAATTGTTAGAATAATTTTTGAGGGTATTGTTAGATGCTATAAAGTTGCTGACATTATCACCTTTAAAGACCTCTCATTTTTTTAAAATAGCACCACGAACCCTAATACAAAAAGACGTGATTGTGTGTGTTTACAAGCGACGTTGTCGTCTAGGAGAACTGCTGAAATCAAGCCCAGATAAGTGTGCACAGTGCTAGAAAAAAATTGAAGAAATTGAAATTCAAAATTCTGTGAAATGAAACAGCACTTAAAGAACTAGTATTGTGAACTTGTGTTAATGTAACATTGTTTATTTTCATATACTTGGGAACAGATTTTAATTGCTATCAACGTTCAAATGGTCATTCACTTCGGTACTGGATGTCTCGATTAGTATTGACATTATATAAGACATTGAAAATATTTTGAAATGTGAAAAATACATCACCCATTCTCAACTCAAACAATTTCATACTCATGTGCGCAGCGCACTCCTCATAGCAGCGCGCCGGGCACTCCTCAAAGAGCTAACAACAGTGGCCATGGTAGAAGATAACATCAGCTTAATCCATTCTTCCACTAATATATAAATGGGTAACGCGAAAGTGTGTTCGTCTGTTTGTTACCTGATCACGACTAATCCACTGAACCGATCATGATGAAATGTGGCAAGGAAATAGTTTAGATGTCCAGGATGAACAAAGGCTAGCTTTTATTTTTAAATGTGTAACAAGAAAGATAGAAATGGTGTTTGACGATACATGTCGATAAACTTGGGGGGGGGGGAAGAATTATATTTGCTTACGCTGCCTAAACGGTTAGAGATAGGTGACAACTATGAATGGAAATATTTGTTGGCCTCAAAGAGCACTACAAAAAAGTCCGAGACAGCATATGTCCATCTACAAAAATTAACCGAAATTATCGACGAAACGTTATTTTTAAAAAATGTTAAAATACTTCAATTTAAGAAGAAAAAAATCAACCATCATCAAATTTAATTGATTTGTTTTGTACATTTAACAAAGATAAAAACGTCTTTAAATCGTAAAATTTCGACAAGTAGTTTAGATTTTATAAGAACTTTAATGAAATGGTGCAGCCACGTTATGCCTCTGATGCGAAAATTCGACCGGCGCGGCTCCCGCGAGCTACAGTCAAGTTTTGCAGTAAATTTTTTTATTATGAATTTGGAAAATTAGGATGCTGTACATGTTTTTAATACCAGTAAGTAAAAGTATTTTGTTCTTACTATATATCTTTTTTCTGAGTTAAAGAAGATTAGTCTAAGAAAAATCCCGAACGACGCTGGGTAATCAGCTAGTTGTGATATAAGGTGAGTCAGCACCAGAGCTCGCGAGAGGGGACTCGCTGGCGACACTGTGGGTGGAAGACAAAATCACTGAACCGATCGTAATGAAATTTGGCAAGGAGATAGCTTAATGTCCAGGATGAACATAATCTTTTATTTTAAACCCTCAACCCATATCCTGAGCTCAGTTTAGGATCAAGCAGTCTGCTCATAAGTGTTCTTCCTGTAATTACCTTCCTACATAGCTTGGGTCCATGAAGTGTACTCAATTGTGATCTACCTGCATAGTACTACTGAAGTAGATTCTACTGTGTATCACTTCCCAAAAAGTCTTCGCCAGTCCCCGTGTAAGATGGTTAACTAAAAGACAAAGCTTGCTGTCTCTGCTCACAAAGATGTAAGTTGACGACGATAGTAATTAACTGATCATTTGCCATGACTGGATCCCTCTATTATTAAAGACTTCCTCTCTCTTAATCTCGGGACCTCTAAGTTACGAGTAGATAACGTCGGATGACATTTCTAAGCTTATCTCAATATCTGGTGCCAGGTGCGAGGTCACATCAATCGACATGACCCTATCATCACGACACTGATAATAAAATACCATGGTTATAAAATTAAACACAGTCATGAAGTATGAGGAAACTTTTATTCTTTTAGTTGTGTTTTTCTTCATATTTGAGGCGGTGTAACACTCTTCCTGGCTAAATAAATGAGATAGGTTCTGGTTTTCATTAAATTTACACAAAACACTGTAAGCTGTTCCATTTCCAAATTTTATCATAAGCTGGAGATAAAAAACCAAAACCTGTCAAAATTTGAAAATATTTATTAAAAAAAACTACTAAGAATAATGATGTTTAATGGTATAATGTACTTGCATGCAATTACACCGTAAAAGTATATACCGCTCATTAGTTCAGAAAGAAAATCTTACAAAATGAAATTTTCTCAATATTGATATCAAATTTTAGGAGCAATTTTCTCATATAATTAAAGGTAATAGATACGCATGCTCGAAAGTTAAATATTTTCACAACAGTTTACTAGTTTTTTCAATTCATTCATGCATTATATGGCATTAGTCACATAATGTAGTAAACAATATTGTGCTCCGTGCGTAGAGCATTGCTGTGCGAAACAGTGAGTACCTACTACAGTAATGAAAGCAGTCGGTTAGGGTTAAGTGACTTCTTTGCGTCATTGGATACACATGCGATCACATATTTCCGTGGATGGATTGTCGCATGAAAAATAAAATCTGTACACACAGGTAATATAATCAAGAAGATTGTATGATGCTTTGAGGGTAAACACAATTTTCGAGTTCTTTAATATGTGAAGTAAGGTACTCGGCGCATGACATTTCTTGTATAAATGGTTATTAATGAACAATCTTGTAATATAAAAACAAACAAAAACGCGGTTATAAGGCACCTCTTGAAACCCAGTCTTCGGTTTAGTGTTACGTTGTTTTTTAGTTTATTTTGCCATCACGGTTTTGACCATCTCGCTTAATGTCATTGCAAGGTTTCTCTTTTAATCTTAGGAAAGCGCCATTTAGCCACCTGCATTGGTGCTGGTGTTTCTGTCACCACCTCAGGGAGGCTTTTATTTCTAACTCCTTTGTCACAATTGTCCTCCATGTTTGTCCTTTCTTTTGTCATCTGCGAAATGTCTCACATTTTGTTGCCGCGTCTTCTTGTTCTGTCTTCTTTTTGTTACTCTTTCTTCAATACATCTCCTGTGGTTCCTATCTCATGTGAACTGTCATTTTAAATCTCTTTCGACTTTTTCTACTAAGTCCACCGCTATCATATACCTCCACGTCACCGTTCCTTTGTCACTTTTGTCCCATCTTAGCTGCCATCCTTCTAATAAACTTCTAAAAAGCTTTTACTTCTCCTTTCTTTGCCTTTACAATATCATAATCAAAATACACTTCATCAGGGGCATAGATCATCCACTGAAGCAAGCCAGCTCCTTATCACCCGTCAACACTCACAGCTCGCTCCTATACTTTTTACACTCTTCCAGACTGGATCTGCGCCAGGTGGTTCGGGGCCGCCTTCTCGCCCTGGAACCTTGTGTTCTACTCTGCAGGACTCTTGTCTTCCTTAAAATGTGTCCCAACCGTTAAAACTTACTCCTTCGGATCTCCTTATTGATACTGTTCGGATTAGTCTCTCTTCAAAACCTGTCGTTTGTGATGTTTGTTCACCCAACTCTACAGATGTTTCTAAGGTACCGATTAACAAAGGCTTGCAGTTTAATTTGAATTTCTGCACTAACCATCCAGGGTTTGCAGCCATTCAATAGCACTGCTGTTGCGCAAGAATCTAATATCTTAAACTTCGTGTTCTTGTGAGTAATGTGTTGACCGCCATAGCTTATACATTTTTCAAATAACCCCCTCTTTTTCTGAATTTGTAAATTCCGTAACTTGTTTCACACGTTCACGTCCAAGTTTCACAGATCTCGTTGCACTAGAATTATTGCGTAACTTGTGCATTTATTAAGTTTCATTTGTGATGCAGGTTGTTTCACTGCTTTAACTGGATTGCCTAATCGTTTTGCTTGTCATTTTATTTGTACGCCAATAAATATGTAACATATGCAAAGTCAAAGTATTTCTGTAAGTGTGTAAGGCTTCTCCGCTTAGGTTCTAAACATCTTGAGTACTCCTAATGTCACTAAGCAACAAGGGTGATAGTAGAGATCCTTGAAGTACTCCTGATACTGTTTTAATGGTTGCGGAAGCTCTCCGTCATGCATCACCCGACGTTTAATATTTTCAGCCATTATGACAGACCTCGTATTTGCAGGGCTTTCCTTATACTGTTCCTTCTTAATGTAATCGAACGCCTTCAGAAAATCAATGAACGTCAGATACATTGGAATTTGAAGCTTAATTGATTGTTCTATGATTACTTTTAATATTTGACGAATTGGTCTGATGTTTATTATAAGTAGTAAAAGATTTTATCGATGCAGGATCACTTTAGCCGAAACTCTTTAGCCGAAACCTGTTTGTTGCGAATCAAAAGCTGTAATGGTTCTGTTACGTGCCGTAGAACTATTTATTAAATGTTTTTCTGACAGAAGTGTTTTGCCCTTGTTGCTGCAGTTCGAAAGATCTCCCTTCATTGATATTTTAATGATAGTCCTTTCTTTCCAATTACTCAGGATGTATTCCTTGTTCCCAACATCCAAGAAGAGTGAATATAACATTTCTTTTGCGTCTGGAGGAGCAGCTAACAATATTTCCATAGGTATGCCATCTGGACCGGCAGCCTTGTCGTTTTCCATTGATCTTATAGCTAAAATAATTTCTATTTTTGAAGAAGATATAATATTAATTTATAGCGTATAACCTGCACATTTACTGTGCTGCTTCAATTAAATTGTTGTTTAGCATTTCTTTAAAATGCTGTGTCCATCTTCCCACTGTTCAGATATATTAGTTTGAACCATTCCATTCTTATATGTTATTAGAGCGCCTGCGCACCTATCGGCATGTGGCATTTTTCATATAATATCATGCAGTTCTTTCATGTTACCAAAACGCGTTCTTGTTTATGCTCGTCTGCCATGTTGTTCATCATGCTACGGTAATCCTTTCTGATAGATTTCTTGACATCTCTATCACACGATTGATGTGTCTTTTGTTGACGTTTCTTCTGTGGTTCACTCAAATCGCACCCCTGGTTCATTCTCTTCTTTACTCCTCCCCCCTCTTCCATTTTGACTCATGTGCTGTTTGTTATCCACTCTTTCCTCGGATTATTTCTTTACCCCAGCAATTCCTTTCACGGTGTACTCCTTTTACGAAGTTTCATGTTTTTTCTATATTATTTCCTTGGTTCTATTTTTTTCTATATCTGTTACTGTGTGTCAGATTCTTCCCGTTTCTTTAAGTTATATTTTCTTTGCCCAGTCCTTTTCCTATTGTTTCTGTTTGTAAAAAAAACTCTCCTAAAATCGTGTATCCGATCCGATATCTGCACCTCTTTTATTTTGTGCGTCAAGCAGGGATTTCTTTCGTTTCTGGCGTATACGTACATGTCAATTTGACACAGCGATTGACACTTTGCTCCTGGAGCATTTTCTCATGTTGTCGTCTTTTGACACAATTTATGTGGAAATAATGTGCCTCCGACGACTGGGCCATGGTTACTGCAAAGCTCGACTTGCAAGACTACGCTTTTATTCCTTTCCGGGAGTCATGTTTACACCCTTGCCTCCGTACATTATTATACGTTCCAGTTAATAACATAACTTTTGTAGTGTTTATTACGTAGTGGGTGTTGTGTGTGACTTTGTATTTGGTTGCAGGCAATGATGAAACACATCGATCAGCATTTTCGCAAATTAAACCGTGTGAAGAGGGAAACGTGATGAAGAATACTGCAGTTGAGGGACCCGTTAGTTACTCGCCACATGCTGCTGCTATCAACTCAACTATGTACAACCATCAATATACTACGTGTTCAGTTCAAAACGATCCGTGCCAAATCAGCCTTTTACATTTAATAGGTAGAAATGATCTGACTGGAAATGTGCAAACCCATTCTGCTGAAAGTAGGTATTTTTCTTCTAATGTATCAGGGGAATCATGTAACATCTCTCGTCATTTTAATACCCAAATGCTAACACAGGCTGGTAATAATCAGTACCGTTCTGAAATTTATATTCCATCATTACGACCGAAAAGTGATTTGAAAGTACATGTGTCCACATACACTAGTGAGAAACTGTTCAAATGTGAAATATGTGAAACTTCTTTTAATAAGAAAGGTACTCTTACAGTACACATGCGAACACACACAGGTGAAAAAAGGTTCCAATGTGAAATTTGTGAAACATCATTTATTCATAAAATTTCTCTCACGAGACACATGGTAACACACACTGGTAGAAAACCGAACCAATGTACAATTTGTGAAAAATCTTATAACGATAAAGGTAATCTTAAAATACACATGCGATCACACACTGGGGAGAAACCATTTCAATGTGAAATTTGTAAATCATCATTTAGTGTGAAACACTCTCTAAAGGCACACATGCGAACCCACACTGGTGAGAAACCTTTTGTTTGTGAAATTTGTAAATCGTCATTTATCGGCGCAGGAAATCTGATCAAACATATGAGAACACACACTGGTGAAAAACCGTTTCAATGTGAAATATGTGCAACATCATTTAACGAGAAAAGTAATCTCACAAAACACATCCGGACGCATACTGGTGAGAAGCCATTTCAATGTGAAATCTGTAAATCATCTTTTATTGATAAACATACTCTTCAGCGACACATGCGAACACATACTGGTGAAAAACCGTTCAAGTGTGAAATTTGTAAATTATCATTTCTTGACGTAGGAAATCTGATGAAACACGTACTAATTCACACTGGTGAGAAACCTTACTTGTGTGAAATTTGTCAACTTTCCTTTAATCGTAATAGTAATCTCAAAAGGCACATGCGAGCACACACCGGTGAAAAACCTTTTGTTTGTGAAATTTGTAAATCATCGTTTAATCATAGTGGTAATCTCATTGTTCACATGCGCATACACACCGGAGAGAAACCTTTTGTATGCGAAGTTTGCAATCTTTCATTTAATCGTAATGGTAATCTCAAAAGACACATGCTAGCCCACACCAGCGAAAAATTTGCGAGCAAGCCATTGTGAAATCTGTAAAACATGCTAAACGATGCTCATTCCAACTCGCACAGAAAAGATTGTGTTTCATGGAAAATTCTGTGAACATTTCGCAGGTGTTTTATGCTGGCAATGAACTGTACTTTTGTGACTATTAAAATTTCATCTATAGTAGATTGTGTGCTTTCAGAGACATAATGCACAACATTGATGACTTAGCATTCAAGAAGTGAAACCAAATTCCCCCAAGTACGGATGTGTAAGTAGAATCCCTATGATATAGGGATTATACAGTAAAAAAAGATTTTAAATTTACAAGAAATGTTCTCTGTTCCCATACGTATTTATATCTGCAATACTGTTTTGTACTATTTCTCTGTCATCATTGCACATTAATACAAATCTTTCCTTTGTTTTTGTACATGTTGTATAAATATATTGGAATCCACATAGTTATTTACTATGTAAATTTCATGGTAATAAAAGCAAAGCACATCATTTGATTTTGTTCTACTACTGTAGTTATTGTACATGATATTTTGTTATTTTCTGAACATTTTAAAATATTTATTTATTATTATTTGAGTAATAGCTTTTTAAAATAAATTCATGAATTGTCAACAATTTTATATTCAACAACCCTAATGAAAGGTCCAAGGCATAGTTATGTCACAATTTTTGTTTCACGTTATCTATTGAGAATAATGTCTTCATGTCTAGGTGACACCAAGGTAATATTGATTTTTTACCTAACCTTCTTTACTACAAGCTGTGGACTGAGAAAGACAACATCTGTCAAAGGTAGTCTAATGAGACGGAGCATAGTCGAGAAGAGTTCAAAAGCAAAATTATAAAAATATATGGTTAAACTAAACTTAATACTATATGATACAATGTTTATGATAGTTTGAGGTATATTTCCATTAGTTACATTTCAAAAATGAATTCTTTCTCAAATCAACAGTATCAATGTAAGGTTATTTAATGTAATTGTTATTTGATATCAAAATCACTGTCACAATTACGTTAGTTAATAAACATTACTTTCTAAATCACAATTTTTCAATAAACATTACTTTCTAAATTCCTATTCTTTAAACCAGCTCCGAAGCAAAAACACAAAGTTATTATGATAATGCAACGCAAATACTTTGATCTTCAAGAACTATTGCGCCTTTTCATATGTGATTACAGGCATGAAGCATGTTTAAGAGCAATCATAAGACTACCAAGCATGGTTGCCAAATATGAGTGCCATGGCTTGTAATATAGATGGCTATGGTTTTTCTATACGAATCCGAAGATAATACAATAACAATTTTAAATATACCATATTGTCCATTTTTCAGCTATACAATGAGTATGTTTGGGGAGTTATGGTATTTCGTGTTGCTTCACAGACTTCAATACTGAAAAATGCTTCACAACGAAATAACCCTTCTCAAAATAAATATGCAGATTGTTTCAGGAAACAGGACAAGTTTTATTTTTGATAAAGATCAGTAACATGTAATAAAATTATTTTGGCGCCAAACGACAGCTGGAGCACGTTAGACAATTGTCAGCTGATTCCCTGAAAAATAGTACAATGTTCTTTAACTAAAACTTACGACTCCAAATTGTAAGTCTTGCGGTAGCACTTCAGTGTTCAATTCATCCACTCAATTCGGACGTCGAGGAAGAAAACTTCACCTCAGTAATTCGTGGAGTTGCTTGTTGATGTTGCGGCTCAGCGGTCAGAGCGAGAGCTTGGTTCCAGCGGTCCTCCCGTGATGTTTCGGCGTCACAGTCGAAACGGGCAGCGTTTCGGCTCGGCAGTAGTCTGAGCGATCGGGAGCAGAGCTTCGTCGTCCCAGCGATCGGTGTTGTCCCGGAGAGAGAGAGAGAGATTCTTCCAGTTCAAGAGCTCAGGTCTGACTAATTTCCAGCTCTGGATAACAGAATTATTACACCTCGGCAACAGCTAGCTGGAGGAGGAAATCCTATGTTGGCTTTCTAGTATCTTCTTAATAAACATTGGATTTCTAGAATCTTCTTAACAAACATTCACGATACGCTGAATATGTAAGCGTACTTTGAGCCCAAGGAGCTAATAGTGTTTATAAGTTCATTTGGCCTAGTCAAATGTGTTGGCCTAGAATGTAGAGCGTTCGGGTATAAACAACCGTCGTTTGTCTTGCAATGTAAACAATGAATGTTTGCGTGTTTACTGGGGGTTATTTTATGACTACGTAGAAGAAGTGGCAATGTCTTCTACAAGTACGAAGCAATGATTGGAATGGAAACTGAACTATCAAAACTGTATTAATTATCTGGTTGTTTTGAATGTGCATGGAAACTAAATATATATAAATAAACATAGATTAATGTGTATACCAGTATTTTTTTAAATCTCCTGGTAAATGAAAGCTATTTGGTTTGCAAAACTCTATGTGATTCTGAATTTCTTTAACACCCAGCAATAACACCCTTTAACACCTTTTAACATTCTTTAACCAGCATTTTTTAATTATAAACTGAAATGTTATCGAAATATTCTTTATAGGGCTATAGATGTCTTTGTGTTGCTGTCATGTGATTTCCGCTAGGTACACATCTGTACTCTTATTTGAACATGTTCTTGAATTTTTTTTTATTAATATTATTTCAGTTTGAATGAATGACCCATTGTGTTAGATAGAATGTTCCTGTGCCACTTATGACACACATGGTACATTAACATTTGTGTGTGTGATCACAACTGTCGGATTCCAATGAATAGATTTGTAGAAAGAAATGTGTCCTTCCTACAATGCACATCTTCTGCACTCAACTTCTTTCCCTGTTAAATGCTCTAGCCCCATCAACCTGCTCGCACGCACTTAGTTGTTGATGATTCAGGAACACAGTTTCCTATGAACATAGCTTACTACAGCATCACAAAATGCACGCCGTTATACAACACAAACTCTCGCCATTACTGTTTACGCATCGTACTCCCACGGCATGGCCCATCTGTATACAAGAAGTCCAAAGCACAGCGTTCCAAGGCCAACACATTCCAAGGCCCGGACAAGGAATAGAAAACGAACGTATCGTTCGACGTAAATAAATTCCATGCATAATTCCTGAGGAGTAAAGTGTCCGTGAGCACCAGTAAATAAATAACTACCCCATAACGACACCTGCAAAAACCACACCCTTCGGAGCAAATTAAGTCTAATATGACTTAGATCTTCATCTATCTTCACTTTGATGAACCACCCTTGGCGACGAATAACAACCATTACCGCTATACGACTTCCAGCGATCACAGCTACTCGAAGTCCAGCCATTACTGCTGTATAGATCCCAGATGCTCAAGTCACGCTTGCCAGACGTGCTCGCTCGTTCTAAGCACCAAGCTTCACTAAATACGTGCGTCCACAACTTGGAACACGCCTATTTAAATACTGCGACAAGCTAAACTCATTAAGACTTCGACGACGCGAAGAACTTCTGCGCCAGCTACGAGAATCTTCACTCCCGGAGCGGCGCACCGCTTGAACTGGAAAAACCGCAAGACACCACTACCAGATTCCTCACGAGAAGCGCTCCCCTTCATACGAACGCGAGCCCTGCGGATCGTCACCTCCGACGCCACGAACCTCTGAGGGGCAAACTACACGGATCGCCGCTATAGACGTCCTGCAAGCCCAGGCGACGTTCAGGTTTCCGTATTGTCATACGGTGTCTTCTTTTCAAACGCTTTCTAGTTCATTGTATTTAATAAATTGCTACAAGGCAAAAAGTTGAAAAAACCTGTACATTTTATTTATCTTGTGGAAGCGGAGATTTGGTTGTGAATTCGACCACATCTCCACACTACGCAACAGATTGAATAATTTTGATCCAAAAATAAATTGTCCAAGTATTTAATAACATCAATTTATTACACATATCATTGAATCTATAAGTTAATTTTGATCCCCAATAATTTTTGGAATTAATAAGTGCAGTGTTTGGTCCAAGTTTGATCTTAACCCATTAACTTCCAAATTATTTTTTTATCCATAATTCGCCTAATATCTCTATAGTTAGTTATAGGAGGTTACAGGACGATAAAATAAGAAAAGGTCACTTTTACATTTCGTTTATCGATAATAAGCCGATCTATAAATAGATCGCTTGGCAGATTCGTGATGCATTAAGTATGCAACACAACACACAAAACGTATTTTTATAGTAAACTGATTATAAATAATGCACTGTATTGTTATAAAACTTAATTTCCTCTTCTGTTGAAAACGATATATTTTTCTACAAAGTGTGGCCTTGTTCAAAACATTTTTGACATAGTAACATTGCGTTTTGACAATGTCAGAGGTAATCTCGGACTGTTTTGAAATTGGCTGCGTCTTTGAGCCTTCCTTTTTCCTACATAATGGTCCATTCCATCGAAGCGCATTTCTATATGCACACTTCTTTGAGATGTCAAGGAGGTGCACCGCATAGTCGACGAACATACGTAAATCTTTCATGCTATCATCACAATTACATGAATGTTCTGACTCTTTCACAATTCAAATCAAAGTTTTAACAATATCTGGTAAATTCTACAAGAAAGCCATGGCTTGTAAGCCAATCTAATCACCTTCCCTTTAATGAATTATTTTTGCCTATTGAGACGATAATTTCGTTGACCTAGAAATTGTGTTCCAAAATTTCAAACCGCTGAAATGATGCATAAAGGTGAATAATTCCGAGAAATAATTTATGTTCATCAGGAAGGAAAGTAAAATCTTGGAAATTCTTTGATGAAGTCGCATAGTAAACAGGCTCTAACAAAATATTCTCTAACGTGTCCTCATAGGGTCATCTCCGTTAGTTGCAATGGAGTCAAAACCTTATTTTTTTTTCAATTTATTTTGAGTGTCGCGGGTGCCAGGTTTTTGTTTACCCTCTAGTTTTGTGTAACCCGGGCCCAATTTTTGTAAGGTATGCTCGCTATGAGTTTATTTCGTTTTATTTAGTCTTTCTCCTAATAGTCTGAAAAACAATACGTCAAAAATGAATGAGTAAATCCGCACGCACATAACTTATAGAACGTAACTACAGTACATAAACATGGTTCTTTTTCATATTGTGCTCTAGTGGAGGTCTTGGAACACCATTTTTAGTCAAGTAAACTAACGCATCAACTGTAACTTCATCGTCCGTCACTGAATAATAAAACTAAGTGACCTTACCAATGCAAAAGGAATGCAAGTAAAAGAGGGCTTATCGTATATATTTACACGGAAAATGTTCACACCGAATATACACTATATCGGAACAAAGGACACAACCACTGATTATAGAAGGTACAGATAGTTCACTCCTATAAACCCAATGGTTACTTTATATGCACGCCAGCGCGTCATGGGGAAGGCCGAGAACTATCGTCAAAATTGCACTCAACACCCCTCCCTTTTTCTCGTTTTACATCTCATAATTTTCATCGAGTATCTGTTGTCATATTCTGCAGAAGCCTACAAACAATTAAACTGCAGGGGAAACTCAGAACCAGCAATTCTAAATGCGTGATTAGAACTAAAACACCCACAAATCAACACCAAGAAGAGCTCGAGTTGTTTCAATTAGTCGCAGTCGCCACATGAAGACCATGGGCTTGCCGCCAACGTCAGCACTCACTACGCAAGCAACCAGTTGAACGGGTGGTGGGGGCTAGTTAGTTCTGCGCTTTGCGACGAATGATCCATCTGTATCTAATATAATCTGTGATAACAACCACCCTATGACTCTTTTCGACGTGCATAAGCTGGGAGCGGCAATGCTCCTCTAGTTCCCCATACCCGAAGCGCAGAGTGCCCAGCGATCTATAAATAGATCAGCAGTTTTTGGAAAGTCATATCTCGGGTACCATTTCACTGAATTACTTCTATCTTGTATAACAACAAAGAGAAACATGTTTAACAGTATGCAGAAACCCAAAATTCTTGAAATGAAAAATGAACTCGGCTCATGTAAACATACAACTGCGCAAAGAGCCTGACGACGACTTTATTATTTTATTTTTTAAAGTATCAATAATCATACTTAAAACATATGTATTAATTCTTACACATCTATCAAACTTCAAAATACTTAAAACATAAGTTCAAATTTTTCAAAGTGAAGTTAGTTGTAAGAAATATATAACCATTCTGGCTGATCTATAAATAGATTGCTGGGCATTAATGGGTTAATTTGCAACAGTAATGGCTTTTATACCACATTATGCATCTAATTTGATGCATTGGCAAGGTGACTGAACCATTATCATCATGGAGGGAAACTTAACTTTTTTAATTGTCAATTAGTCTTGCTGTCAAAAATGAGAATAATTGTCATATATTCATTCATTGGGATTACTCATCAAACTGATAATTATTCAATATAACATTAAATTCAGCAGTTAAATACAACTGATATTTAATATTGAACAGATAAGAACTAAAATAAAATGACACATACTGCTAATTATTAAGAATTAATTATATATATATATATATAGTACCAGATTTGTATAGGACAACTGGAATTAAAAGGAGATATCAATGTAATAAATTGAAATTTTCTTTCAATCACAAAACATTTAATGAACATACTGTGCACACAATATCAAAAGAGAAAATGAAATAAAACAAGCTGGGTAACTAAGTGTATCATTACAGAAACAACACACACAAATAAATGTTATATCAACATCATAATTATATAAACGAAGTATATAGCAATCATCTTTAATAATCTGGACTTCAATATTCATATGAGTACTGTATAATAATAGAAACTTGCACTCTGAACTTTTTTATTTTTCAGCATTGGTTTTGCCATAAATCATAATCTGTTCCTATTCAGAATTGTTTAACAGGACTTTACGGCCTCTAGGAAACACTCACAAAAATGTTTCTTCAGTATCTATAGTTAATATAGTCCCACAGTCATTACAATAATAAAGAAGCATTTCAGAAATCAACTCCTTTAAAATGTCTAACTGATTCACACAAAAGGCAAGAATTCTTTCTTAAAATCATCCACTATGCTGCAGGACACAACACATGCACAACAAGGATATTTCAGAAGAAACATTAATTTTTCTATTTATGCATTGATCAACATAAATTCAAATGTCATTTCCTAGCCAACTGTCTCTTATTACACTACAGCCATGTCACACACACTTCACATTTCTGATGCCCGATTTTGGGTCTAACTACATCACAAACAATGTAGTAGGAATTGGTAACATTTTTAGTTTCACTCAAATAACTTAGAATAATTTTCCTCTCAACACTCTTTCAACTTGGTTATATTTACTCAAGTTATATTTACATTTGTGTTACAGAAAGTGTGTTTGTTGTTGGAAGTGTGTGCTTAGTTGCGTGATTGTGTGTGTGGTTATTGATTACTTTGTGTGTGTGTGTTTGGATTGTTTTGTTTTTATTTGTTTGTGTTAAGATGGCTCTGTTTAAGGTCAAACACTATTCCCTGAAAGATAGAGAAATATTTAAATATATTATTTCCCAACATATCAATGTTTTGGAGAACAAAAAAAGCTGATAAAGTATTCAATTAGACAAAAGACCAAGCATAGGAGAGAATTTTGGACGAATTTAATGCAACACCAGGAATATCAGAGAGAAAGTTGTATTTTTACACTAAAAATATCTGAAAAGGTAAGTTTTATTTTATTTTATCATGTTTTTGCTTTAATCGTACTTCCATTTGTTTGTACAGAGAACCACGAAGCAATTGAAGACTCTGTGGAATAGTATGAAGAAAGAAGTTTGATATCGGCTCAAAAGCAGGTAGCTATGGCCACTGGTGGGGGGACCTCCAGTTCTGGAGATCAAAGTTGACCCAGATATCGTTGAAATAGTCCCCCTTTTAATGGAGCAAACTCCATGCATTATTCATTCGCTTATGAGTGTGGAACATCTGTATAGTAGGTACTTATATGATTAATTATGACAGCTTTCTCGTGCATGTAACATGGAAAGATCCTAATATCGTATTAATTTTTTAATTGTACAGCATTTAAAAATCAACACTTGAACTTATTGATATGAAATTTATTTTAATTCATATAAAGTTATATTTATGAACCATAAAGTGATTATATTATACAAGTTATGATTTGCCTCCCTACTTAGCCAAAGTTAATTCTTTTTCTTTTTTTTTTGTATTTGTTGGTTATGTATTTTGCAGTAGCATGTGTGGAATCTTTGCATATTTCTTTTGAGACAGCCACATACCGTCATGGCCATGTGTACTTTCTTTTTCCAGAAGTAAAACAAAATTATGTGGAAGAGCCAAACGTGGAAGATACTCAGTGGGAGGAAACTCCTATAAGTAAAAGGAATAGGAATGACAGACATTCCTTGTTATTAAAGGTAGTTAGGGAGAGAGCAGAAATACTCCAGTGACATGATGAACTATTATTTCTGAAGAGGATGGAAGTGAAAAACAAAAAGTTACAGAGAGAGCAAAATGGAATTGAAAAACATCCAAATTGCAAATGAGAAAGAATTGCATATAATGCAAACAATTGTTTAAAGTTAAAATTTTTAACAAATCTTTCAAATAGTGAATGTTAGCTGTTTCTTCTCCTGTCATCCCTTTTACTGGATACTCTTCCATTCTAGCATGTCCCTCCCTTTTAACTTCTCTGTAAATTATAAACTGTTGTTTCTCTCATCTGGGAGTGTTTTGTTTAAAATAAATTTCCAGTTACAGGTCAATCTGTTTCAATGTTAAGTCTTACAATATACTGTAACATCTTATTAAAGTACTTGCTACCGGATTGGGTTATCTTTAATTTAATGCAGAGAAATATTTCACAGCATATATAACTGCATAAGACGTAGACTGGTATCTGATAATGAAATTTGATTAAGTGAAGATTTTGAATTATTAAATGAGTATTTCCATTGCTTTGCATTGTAGGAGAAGAACTTGTTCACTTTTAGGCATGATCCACCTATTTTTAAGAGTCCAGTATGTTTTGTTGCAGAAAATTTAATATCGCCAGTACATGACAGATGACAGTAATAGTACTATTTAGTTGTCTAGATCATCCTTGTAGCACCTCTGCTCGATCAGAATCCTTTGATTAACCCTTGTTTTCTGGTTGACATCCAGTAGTTCTGAATTGAGGTATATTGCTCACAATTGGTTTCTATATTGATGCAAGCTTTCTCTTGTAAATGTATTAAACTTCTTCCAGCACATTATGCAGTAATAATTTGATGAAAACTCAAAGTTAAATGTATTTGTAGCCATCTAAATGTTCAATATCAATCAAATGACAACACAACATATTACACTAGCAATATTTTACATTAATTGATCACCAAGTTGGTTGCCTTCATGTGTGATCAAGATACCTTAAACATAATTTTGAACTAATTGATGATGCAATTGCTTGAGAATGTGCACGCATTAGATTTGTATGAGGATTGTTCCCCAAAACATTGCATGTATATGCATAAGATGATTAAAGTAACATTCTTTACAACTTTGCCAATATATGAAGTTTAAAGTGCATAACATTCTTTCCACACTCTTAATAAGTCTTGCAATTATTAAGGATTGATTTATACTTTTAATAATAATTGGTTAACTACATCAAGGTCAATATAAAAAATCTAAATACTTCTCAGTTCAATGACTGTGGAATGTGAGAAAATCAATGCAATGTGAAAAAACTAGTATTATCTTTTCATTAATGTTTTTTCTTAAAATTGCCATAAATATTAAATGCATACATAACCCCAACAAGAATTGCTTCCTGTGCAAAACAAAATGTCAGACATAATATCAATTTCTACAGTTCCAACTGTATGAAGAATAACTCATATATGCAATGACTCTCATGAGGACACAGTGAAGATGCAGTATGGGAGGGAAAATTAAAATATTACAATAAAATCAGGAAATAAGTAATTTAATGTTCAAAATTAAGTATAACAACCTCCCTCTGTGCAACAAGGCCATCTGGCATGTTGTCCATTGCTCATAGAACAGGAACTTCATTTTCTTCTCCTCTTCCTCCTTTTTCTCTTTCTTTTCCTCCTCCTTCTTCTCCTCCTCTCCTTCTACATCTAGTAAGTACGTGTTTGGCAAACACAGGACCCCTAGCTGATTCTGGCATTACTTCCACTTGTGCTAGGCTCCTTCCTTTCTCTTTCCTGACCTTTCGTGGTCACCTCTTGTTCTTTTCGATTCCGACGTTAGTAGGTTGCGAGGATTAGGGTATCTTTCATTTTCGTTGTATTGTTGTGGATTTGTATGTTTTGAGATATTGTAATTCAGGAGGGTTTTTAGTGGGTATGGTTGAGTATTCGGCAAGTTCCACACGCGGGGAGAGTCATGTTGGCTCTCCTTAGTGAGTAACTATTTTCCCTACCTGTAAAGAATTTTAGGACTCTAATGACCTCGATGTCGACGAGCCGTAAAGTCCCACAAAACGTCTTCATCTTCCTCCCACTGGTCTTCATTTAATTGGGCCATATTATGGAGCACAACACATGCAACAACAATTGCAGTGGCTGTATCTAATCGACAGACAGGCAGACAAATCTCCTCTTCAAACCTCCAAATGCCCTTTCCACGACATTCCGTGCCCCGACAATTCGTTGTTCACATATTGATGGTGGATCCTTCTGTTCTGGAAAATACGGCAGTCATGGGAGCTGCCTGGCCATTTAGGAACAATATAAAACAATTTCATATCAGCTCCCACAACAGCCTAAAGACATGCCGAAATTATTTGGTGTAATTTCATATTCAATTCAAAGTAAAATTTTACAATCAATGTTTCATAAATTCAAAAATGTACATTAACTTTAAGATATTGAGAAATTAAAAACAAGTAATACACACCTGTACATTGAATGAAAAATACGACTTCCTATTCCGGTGCACTTTCAGAAACTACCCAAATCTGCAACTGAACAGTCTTGTGTACAATATACGAATCATTCCACCCCAGGAATTACTGGATCACCAAGTTGCCCCCACATGAGTTCAGCAAAGGCCAGTAGATTTGAAGCGGTATTCACAGGTATCTTAACATAAGTTCTATTCAGAAGGGCAATCAACATGGCGACTCTCCGAACAATTCGGGATATTGTGGGCTGAGACACTCCACTAACGTCTGCCAGAACTATCTACAAAAACAATTATTTAAATTGCCTTACTATATAATGTACTTCATCTGTAAACCTCACAAATACTTACTTGCAAGGAGGCAGTGGCATAAAACTGCAGAGTGACAAGCAATTGTAAAAGAGAGGTTATAGGGAGCCCTCTATTATTTTGGCCCTTTATAATAACCGAGATAACGGCGCCCCTCATGTATCTGTAAACGTTTCTTACATGAAATAGTTGCGGCACACAAATCACAAATTATGTAAACCTACGCTTTACATAATTATTTTTTCGGCGTTCTCTCTCGAATCTCTTCTTTCCATGACCTCGATCATGTACTCGAAGTCCATTATAATATCAGACAATCTCGATATCAAATAACCATCTCAACAAATCTCGCCAAATACCAACAATAACCCTAAAATCCAATCTAGAAGAGCAAAAACAATATGGCGGCCAGATGAAACAGCTAATCAACAGAGGTTCGGACCATATTTATTCGTCAAATACGGTGTGGGGATATAATGAACGGTTTTGTGACCATGGATACCGTACACAAATAATCATTGCTTATTTGACTTCTATGAAAACAGCAACCGACGACTGGAGGGATGGGGTGGGGAGGCATGATCCCTCTAAAACACACAGAGTGAGTGTATATTTCAAGAAGGTTGACGCATTTGAAAGATTTTTAAGCAGTTATTAGTACTGCAGTATATTTGTAGAAACGATTTAGCAACGTACAGCGTGTCACACCCAGTTTGACTCAATTGTAGAGATGGTGATGGTGGTGCCTTCATGGTTGTAAGAGTGGATGTTTATGTGAGTGACATGATACGTTGACGGTGGAGAGTCGTCTTCAGAGGTCCATGAGTTATGTATGGTGATTGTGTTTTAGTGCAGAGGTGCTCCCACGGTGGGCTTAGGGGGTTGAAGCCTCTCCCCTGAAGAAGTAATTTAAGAATTATTCTGTTAAACGAAAAAGAAAAAAAAACCTACAATCGAAACTACATAGTGCACAATTTTATGATCAAAATTGATTTATAGACATACCTGAAGGTTATGCAAGTTCTACGACTCCGAGTAAACTATTACCCTTTGAAATTTTTGACGAACTCAGGTTCCATCCACGAATTTTTTGCTCTACCAGGATCTCTGTAAATCTCACAACGTAAACAGAAATATCAGCTTACAATCATCCGGCCTTCTCAACCTTTCTCACGAGGTTAACACTTCCTTCATGCAAACATATTTGCACAACTCTTACGCATTGAGGCGATATCAAGAATATTTCCCATTCATCCAAATTTTTAGTACCCTTGGGAGGGGTTTTTCTCGGGTAGGACTCTCAGATATAATTCATAGGACCGATTTTCTATTAGAAGAGGTTTTTCATAATATGTTTGTTTCCATGCTGCTATATTACTAGACAGTTTATCATTCATTGTTAAATATAAGTACTTAATTTAATAATTAGTAGTTCTTGTAGCGTTAGTATGAATAATTGTGTGCTCATACGAAAAATCCGATCAAAATTCGTTATAAAAATTATACGAAGATGTGTAATTAAAGAGTACCTAATCTGCTTTCTTCCTGAATAATGTCTGTGAGCATATTTAAAACAATTTAAAAAATAAAACGATTTAACTGCTGTTTGAACGGAAACATTAGCTGCAATGTGTGGGTCATCCCAAATTTACTGTTTTGTCCAGAGATATGTCATCTAACCCCCAAAACAAATCAAAAACAAATTGAAGCTTGATTTATTAACACTTTTTAATTTAAAACTCATACTTCAATATTTATAGATCATTTTCAGGCACTTAGAGCTAGTGCTTTGGAACATTATCAAGAAATTGGACTTTTAATCATATAATTTTGTCTAGAAAATTTAAGTAGCACTCTTCGATTCAAATTGGAATAAAGGTAAATTTTTAATTTTTTTTTTCATGTTGCGTCAATTTTGAACATTTTTTGTTTAAATGAATTTTTGCCCACTCGGCGAAAGCCAATATCTCAGGATTTAACGATGCTTTCAAATTTTGGGTTCGATAGAGAGGAACTGTCCCAGCCGTATTCAGCACTTGTACTTAATGTTTAAAAAATCGCAGCTTCAACGCCATCTTTCGCCAGTAATTTTGTTCTCACCTTGAAAAAATGTTTATGTACCTTAAAAAGGTAAATATATTTTTTTCCCATAAAGGTTTTTCGCAATAAAGGTTTTGCTTCTAGCATTTTCCCCGTTACACAATTTAAAAAAAAATAACTTCGGAATAGTACCAAACTGTATATTAATAACACATATATGACCTAAACTTATAATTTTCTTTAGAATTTTCAAATCATTTCTGAGGTTGTGATGTTTTTTGAACGTACAAGACATTTTTTCTTTGTTATGACCCCCCTAAAATATTAGTCTCTATCCGCCCCTGACCAACGATCAGTGATTGGCAAGTGAGAGATTGAACTAAAGATTAATAGGCTTGTTTGGGGTGACAATGAATACGAAAGCGTTTATCAATTGGAAATATAATCAGTGATTCAAATAAACAAGTGATTTTTTGCGACTATGAATACCGCCCTTAGATTTCAAATCTTTGCCTCTTGAAAGAGCAATAGTTATTACGAACTCTTTTCCAATCCTATGATTGGACCTGCAGCAGCAATGTATAAAATAATCACCGATCTGAAGAAACAGAAGTTTATTACTCTGACAATTTCAATAGGCTAACATCATAAGTGGTACTACATAAAATATAACTCAAGCACAATAAGAAAGATATTGAACTAACCTCACAAAAGTCAATAGTACTCCACAATCAACCGTATTCAATACATAAGTATTGATATACTACTTCTGAAAATAAAACTAATATTTCAATCAATATCTCGTATAATGCGAAGACAATTATGAATTATTTAGTTCGTTCTCGCTTAAAACAGTAATATTATATTAACTGTAAGAATGTATTAGTTTCACGTGCATATTAACAGTAAGTACGGGTTTTTTATGAACTGCAAACACTCACCTCTACTCATGTTCAATAGGATCTGATACAGAGAAAGTGATCACGGTCAGAACGGGATGAACAATTTATTACAGCGCATAAGACCATTTTGTTCACGTGATTTCAAGAAAATTTAAAGATTAACTCTACTGACTCTACTTCCAAGAAACACGGAACACAGTCTGGTGTCTGCTGTTGTACTCATAATATTGTTTGTGCACTGTAATGGCGGATGTCTATGCTTCCGAGTGTGGACAACAGAAAGCGTTAGTGGCGCGCCGTTCGATATATCCAAGGTGGAAGTCAAGGATTTGGCAAGGTCATGTATCTATGGCCGTGGTATTTGCCACAAAGTTAATTTAACAAGGTTGGACACGCTCCCATAACTCTTTGAGGTATCGGCCATTTTGCGTCTAACGCGAGACGATTGTGTGAGCGTCATAGAGGTATAGGAAAGAGATTAATCGGCCCGGCAAATGGTGAACCCAAGTTCGTCACTGCCACCAGGTAGCATTTGCCTGAGGATTAGTGTGTGTGGAATACGCGTATATTGGCAAGTTTTAATCATATGAACGTCTTAAAAGAAATTTACTAGTCAAAATGCCTTTCTGTTTTGTACCCGGTTGCACCAGCAACTATCCAAAGGACAAAAATAAATAAGCTGTAAGGATAGAAGAATCCTAGCTTTTTTCCTGTACGTAAGGTTAGCTTTGTTTATTCAATTTAAACCTCTGTAAAACACGAAAAAAGTATTAGGAACTTTTTTGCTTGATTATTTCTGTAAACATTTACTCTAATAATATAGATATCTAGCTGTATAGACATTCATTATGTGTATAGATTTAAAGTAGTATATGACAAGGCATTTTCACAATATTCAGTTTTTTTTGTTTCCTTAAACATTTTTCTCTTTTAACAATCTATTAATACAAGTGACATAACATTGTTTTGAGCTAGCATAATTGAAATTGGTTAGAATCTCATCCCTGAGACATCTTTCCTTGAGACAACCTTTCCAGCTTATGACCTTCCAAAAATCAAATTTTTTAAATTTTTCCAGTTTTTGAAGGTCATAAAATAACCTGATAAAAATATGGTATTTACGAGATAGAAAGATTTCCATGATTATAAACTATTGTAAAAATTACAACTTTGCGATTTAACTGAGAGCAAAGATATTATTTTCCAAATTTTCTAACACTTTTCGCTTTGGTATATACAAATAATCAACTTTAAAAACCCGGAAACACAACAACATGCTCTTACAAAATATAAATAATAATTTAGCGACTAAGTATTGATTATAATAAATAAAATTGTTATAAAAATAAGCATGATAATTGTTTATAATTTTGTTGACAAATTTCTGGTGTCCTCACAATGTACTCACACTGTATCAGTTGTGCTTATAATACAGTAGGGATATTTTGACAGAAAACATTCATGAAATATATTTATTTCGAATTTACAGTAATTATTTTTATGCTATTAAATAACACAAACCTTGGGCATATTATTTAGCAATGTCTCTGTCGGCAGATCCTTGTCAATCGAACCCAGTAAGTTCTATAGTAAATAATAATATATATGAAAATGCTGTACTCACACTTTAAATAGTGATTACAGCAAGATATAAAATCTTGAATATTACCTTTCAAGTATGTGTAGTCATGACTGCAAAATTACAAACTAAATTTTTAATTGATAAAAAACATTCTTGGTGTGGAATGATGATGTAATTAACAGAGTATTTAGATAACTATTGCTTAGTTGCCACAGATGAACTTGAAGCCTTTCATGGGGTTAACTAAAACGAAACTGTAATCCCCTTAGTTTACTATCATAAAGAGTAGGTTACGTTAATTAGAAATAGCTTGATCATTTAAAACATAAAACACCAGTAATTTATACTTTAAAGTTCTTTATTCAACCACATCTCACAAGAAAATATAATAAATGATGCTGTGAGTCAGTGCAATATATTTTCTTAATGTGTGATGTGATTTGATATTGGATTTTACATTGAATGGAATTGTTTTCATTGTCATGAAAGTTTACCTGCTATCGAATAGGTGATACCACAAAGCGAACAGTGACAAAATTTTATATCTTAAATACATATATATATATA
>NNCF01128537.1:89181-131000 GCA_002313205.1 Laupala kohalensis | reverse complement strand
TATATATATATATATATATATATATATATATATATATATATATATATATATAATAGACGTTACTTGTTGAATCAGTACAACTAAACCAGTTTATGAGATACGGTTTTTTAAACCACATGAACAACACGATAATTTAATGTGGAAATATACATTAAATTTACGTTTAATATCATGTTCAAATGTTCAGTTGCTCTTGTAACAATTTATCACCTGACGACGACAACTCAAACCACGAGTCGTAATGTGAATATAGAAAGCACAAATTATATTGTCAATGTACAAAAAAAGATCTTACGTTAAACTGATTTATTTATTTATTTATTTATTTATAATATCAAAGTAATCACGTATGTTTGCGTAAAAAGTGAAGAAATTATTCTTTACAATGTTGAACCTTCCAGCATAATACAGGTACTATAATTGATTCAGAGATTAAAATAGACACAAGCATATTGCGTTTTTTAATGCATAGGAACTAAAAATTTAATCTATGAACTTAATTAAATAATGCAAGACTTACGACATTTTACGGACGAACAGTATATATTCTGTGATTAAAAGGTCACAGCGTTTCGACTTTTGTTTGGAGTCGTTGTAACGCGGTATACAAATTATAGCAAGAAATATAACAGAGTAATTGAACACGATATTACACATAAATATAAACTCAAAATATGATTTAAAAAAGAAAGAAACTACACAAACATGTTATAATATTGTATTGTAAATATCGAATAGCTTTTGTGAGTCCGGGCGTAAATTTACATTCCTGTATTTGTTATAATTTGTACCACCTAACGACGACTTCAAGCCTCTTCATTCCTAACCCTTCGCTGCACGGTGGTCTTCCGTGACCCAAACTGGTTTTGTCAGATAAATCTATAATAGACCATACTTACCAACTGGATCAATTTGTTCCTCCTAGTATTTAAAGCATAAGGAAGAAGTAGTTCGCAAATTTACAGCTAAATCTCAAACAAATCTGCAATTATGTATTCTTTAATTCACAGTGCATTACCCACTGATTTTTGTACATACGCGGTTTTGCGTAACTATTAGTTCTGCTAGAGTGTAACAATTGTGTTACGAATATTTTCATCAGTTTGGTACAACGTGAACTTAGAATTATTACTTTTATTTAATTTTTAAATTTTACATATTTATTATTTTATAAATAACAGTTTGTTCTTTCTGAGACCCGTTGTCCAACTTCTCACTTTTGGCATTTCCAAGAATCGCTTCGCTCAAATAATAGTAGGTTCAGGAGATATTTCCATTGCAGTGTTGAGAGAGTAATGTTTATAGTAAAGGAAGACAAGAACGTAAGGTAGACAGTAAATTTCCCCTTGTTCTGAATGTCAATTACGCAGAACTTAATACATAACAAAGTTCTGCATGAAGAGATGGAAATAAGGCAATGTTTTTCTTTTGCTAAATCTGTTTCAAAAGGTGATATTCCTCTTGCTTTCAAGGTCAAATATACAAAACTTTCTTGTCTTCAAGAGGACCTGTATTCTAAATTATACAGAGATCCCTCTCCATCACTACTGATAGAAAGAGTTGGCTTTTCTACGACATGAGAACTACCACACTGCCAAATTTAATACTGTATCCTGGTTCTCAGAACTTTATTAAGAATGAATTAGTTACACGAAAATGTCAATTAACGGAGTATTGTATTGTTTTTGTGCTACACGTTATTTTATTTAAGAATTATTCGATTCTTTGTAGCCTCTGATTTCAGATTTAATCACGATATTTTGGTACTATTTTCCAGTTTTATTTCTGGTTCATAATGGAGTTTGTACATTATAAGACATATTCCTTTTTTTCGTCCTACGTTAATGAAATACTCTTATATTTTAGAATTAAATAATTCTTTACTTACGCATCTATATTTTTTTACCTTCACATTTTTAAGTATCTTTTACGTCTCTTAAGTTACGTTGAGTAATAAGATCCTCATGTTTCTTGTTTCGTCAGTACCTCTCGTTGTTTCCTTGGGTTTTTCAAGAGGCGTTTGTCGCCTCTTTGGATGTAAACATGAGAGAAGCAACCCTTCGACATTGTTGTCAATTTGCTCACAACAAGCAACATAGGTCAAGAGGATAGTCTGTGGGCTGAACGCTCGTTTATGCAAATGAGTGACATTTCTCGGTCGTTGAGCTTCTGTGAACTATTTTCTGAAATCTCATACGTTTATTCAAAAAAAGGGAAATGAGAGTAAAAATTGTGTTGATAAACAAGTCATCAAGGAATGCACAGGAATTTTATTTTATGTTTCCTCGTCAGAACAATTTCAAATAGCCTCACGTTATCAAGTCCACTCGACTAAGACGGACGATCGATATGTGACGGCTGGTGGTGCATCCTATGCTGTTCCCTTCTACATCCCCTCTCGCAAGCGCTTCCCTTTCCTACGAGCACCGCTCCATTTTGAAAGTCGTGGGATTTCGAGTCAGTCCAATCTAAGCAGATTTCAACCTGATCCAGAACACCGACCAGGACATAAACATAGCCAGTAACGAGACGCAGGTTGTCAGTCCTCATCTGAGTATAGTATCTAGTCTAGTAAAAGTGCTTAATTGATTTGAAAGTGTATTATATACTGTAGTGTAGTTAACATACGATCCCTCTAAGAAAATCAAGGTTTCGAAACTAACGCGATTATTTGAATCGAACATTTATCGTGTGAAAGGATATACATTGTTTGTAGCAGTGTATGTTCCGTGTGGAAGGCATGGTGAAATATTTCTTCGTGCTTCAGAAAGGTACCTAAACACTCAGTTTAGTTTACTCTTGCATTCAGAAAGACGTTAAAAAATAATTGATAGACAACGAATAGACTTCGAATGGGAAATTGACTTCGAAATAAAAAAAGAAAAATACATTTTTCACCATTACTTTTATTTATTTGTATCTTATTGCTTATGTTTATGTAAGTGCACGTAATGAAAAATTGGCAATTCTCCAGGTCAACTTCTCCGAGCGAATGTCGGTTCGGTACCATCAGTTTCCTGGTAATCTCTTTCCTTTTCCTAGTATCGGTTAGGTGGGAGAGAAGGTCTCATGGGTTCAATCGCACCATAAAACATGAAATAAATAATAAATAAAGTCTTTATCGTATCCCCATATTTAGTAAAAATGGCCATTGAGTGGCCATCTGTTAGCTCCAATGGCCATTTGACGATAACAAATGGCCACCAATAGCTACTTTTACTAGGGATTTCTATTAGCAAGGAGCTTCTGCCTCTGGTGTCACGACCAGAGCGTGAACGATACTCCTGTGAATCATTCGATCGGAAACGTCACAACGTATCACACCCTACGCCCAGTGCCTCTGTGCGCTTTGAGTCTTCGAACGTGATTTCACCGTAGTCTGCATCGTCAGAAGGAGGGACCCAAGTCACGGCTACCAGCACCAAACGAGATGCGACCGACACAAACTCCAAGGTTGGACTTCGCAGCAAGCATCTAGGAGAATGCTTCAGAACTGATCAATAATTGCATTTTCGTTCTATTGTTATGTATTTAAGGGTTTTAACATAATTACGATACTTATATTGTATCTTAGTATGAAATATCTTCTAGTACATTCAGTGTAAAATGTACTACAATTTCTAAATTTCATTACGTAATGAGATTTAGGTGAAATGGCGGTAGAGCAGACCTGAACCAAATCACAAATAGATTGGAGTCAATTAAAAAAAAATCTGCAATAATGCGATTGAGCTAGTCCTTTTCAAAACTCGCATTATCTATCATTTTTCTAACTGAGCTCTTGGTATCACAGGGTTTTCGAAACAGGGACTATCCGATTGTGAATTAATGTCTTTCCATTAGACACTACCATTTCAATATTTAATATTGAAAAGTGTGTTGTTTCAAAAACTCGCTTTATTTTAAGGGAGTGCCTGGTAGTGTGTTTCCAGAACCCACATTATCCAATAATCAATAAGAGAGTGTAATTAAGGTGAAGAGATATTGGAATCTTGTCATTTCAAAAAACATCTTTCAGTCTATCATGCGCCTCTTGTGTCACGTGACTGTTTTGATTGTCTTCCATTTTCTTCTCAATGTTAATGAACTTTAAAGCTTTTTCAAGACCAGGAAAATTATACCAAAAATGTTATTTTAATGACTCAATTAAGAGTACATAAGCTTACAGATGAAGCATGTAATGCTAAATTTACAGAGACAAGCAGCATTTTCACAGAATTGTGTAAAGTGAAATTTTCCGTAAAATCTGAATCTGCTTATATTTTTGTTGTTGCAGGTTTTCTTATGGGGCGAAATAAAAGTGTCGTGCAGTGTGGAAATGTGATTGAATTAACAACCAAGTCTCCGCTTTCACGAGATAAATAACTTGGACAGATTCCGTTGAAATTCTCGCTTAGCAGCGATTTATTAAATACAAAGTAAAGTAAAAGGAAAGACGCCGCTTGACAGCACATAAAACCTGGGCGTCGTCAGCTGAGCGTCTGTGGTTGCTGGCCCGTATTGGTTTCGTTCTTCCCTCAGAAATCCTTGGCGTTGTAGAACGATTGGCGAAGTCTCGCGATCGTGAAGATGCCCTTCTGGTGAGGAAGTCGGTCTGGGTTGTCGTCTTTCCAAGTGGCGCCGAAGTTCTTCAAGTTGAAGGATTACGTGGCGGATTTAAATGTTCATGTCCTTGCGGACTTGCACATTAGATAAAGCTAGTTGCTTTAAACCTTTCTGAATTTAAATTGAATGAATTTCGTTTGACTTGAAACTACCGTTTGTGAACTCAATTAATGCACGTTTGGCTGCTCGACTGAACGGCTCGAAGTAGCGAAGCGAAGTGCTTGTTATTTGTAACTAGGGCTGGCTGCTTAAAAATGGAGATAGTTGACGATCTTCATACTAGTGGTGATTAGCTCTAGTGGAGAAATAGTGTCGTCACAAGGCGTCATAAGGCGGTCAGGTGCTAGCGAGCTTGCTTGGCGTGCTCGTTAGGAGATAATCATAGAACTTATTTTATGTCGGGTTCTATTCTCTGTCTGGGCCTTGGAATTTGCTGGCCTTGGAATACGGTATGCCTTGGAATTCGGTGTGCCTTGGATATCTTATATTTCAGATGGGCCGTGCTGAAGTGTAAACAGAGTTCATTCTTTTCTTTTCAAGTGAATGTTCGTGGTGAAAGTTATATTATCTTGCGGTAAATATTGTAGTGAGCTGTATTTAGCTATCTCTGTAGGAAGCTGTGTTCCTAGGTCATCAGCGACTAAGTGCTTGCGAGCAGGCTGATGTGGGCGAGCAATTAACAGGGGAAGAAGTGTATTGTAGGAAATGTAGGAAGGACACATTTCGCTACAAAAGTAATGTTCTGAATATCTTAAATTACTTCTTGAAATGTTTAAAAGTTGATATTATAATGAAAATGACCTACTGTTTGCGCCAAACGGCCATTTATTTCAAGTGGTCACCAATGGTCGTTTAGATACTGTTTAGAGATAACCCAATGGCTATTTTTACAAGAATAATCTGAATTTTGGAATGGATCATCTCAATTAGTGTTGCAGGAATCACCGGTTCATGTGACGCCAAGTTAAGAACAATTTACTGCACCCAGTGACTATTGATCATTGCTCATAATTATGAATAACAACTCTTTAATTTACTTTTTACAGAAAATTATGCATATATTTCTCAAAATTATTTTTGTCTTTTATTAGAAGTGTGCCCTCCTTTTAAATCGAATAAAATACAAAAGCAATATACTGTTAACAGTTCGTAACTCTTTAATTTCTTTTCTCTATGTCGATGAAAATTTTCCTGCAATTTATTAGTGGCTCACACTGAAGAATGCCTTTCCAAATTTCGCAGCTCGAGGCATTTTCATTGAGTCTCTGCGCTCTGCGACTGAACTCAGAAACGCTTAAAAGTTAATAAAAAATTGAAATCAAAATTTAAAACAATCGTATCGTCTTGGACTCATACTAGAGAACACGTGTGGAATATTTCGAAGTTGTTCACTTCTTAAAACTCACACTTTGTATATTTATTTGGAAAGGGGATATTCTCCCCCCACAAATAAATATAGATTGGTGAACCCGACTGTGATGAGAACTGGTAACCCTTCTGATTCAACGCGATCAAACGTTCGCTCAATCTTCTGATTCAATATAATCAGCTTTTCTTAATGGTGACCCCCTCTTACTCCACGTAATTAATTTGTGCCATAATTCACTCACTGAACGTGTTATCGAATTATGAACCCCGAATTGAGACTTCGCGAAAATTTTTGTCCAGATGGAATAGAATTCCTAATATAAACTGTTTTCGCGCTCACAAGGTAGTTGTTACAAGTTTTTCACTTTAATCAATGTTAATGTAAGTTCTATTTTCAGCTTATTATGTATGTATTTTATTGCCGTATATATGTAGTATAGGCGGCTTAAGTACTTCACTAGTTTGTGATGAAGATGACGTTGGTACTCGTGTTTGATCGGCAGCGTGTGTTTGTTGACATGAGGCATTTGAAGTTTTGCAATGGGTTGAGAATAGGTGAATTTTCTGTTTTGAATGCACACGTAGTGCTGAAATGTCGAGCTTTCTTGCCGAATTTATAGTGATACCAGCACATTTGATTAGATTTCATCGCGCGTGGACGAACAATTTGTTGGTTTCTCCGCATTTTGCTAGTGATGCCGGCAGCTGTCACGTGTAGATTTTGAAAACAGTAAGGAGTGAAACATCGTTTTGCTTCGCTACCAAATGTGGTGTGATACCAGCAAATGTGCGATCGCGTTTCGGATCGTGGACTGAATTTACGTTGTCCGTTCTGTACATTACGTTGAGATAATGTTTGTAATTCGGTCACTTGTTTGGCTAAGTTGTCCAATTTTTGTAAAATATAGTTCATTACAGGATCTGCAGTTGCTGTCGCGTTACAAATACTCGTAACGTCGGAAATTGGAACAGGAGTATGAACATGAGCTGCTGCTACGGTTTCTGTAGTGACTACTGGGTCATGAGTGTTCGTTGTGTCAAGACTTTTAACAGGAATGTCCGGTGCAACATGAGTAGCTTCCACGGTATTATTAGTGGGGAATGCTGCAGCAATTCTGTCGGCAATTTCCGCTTGTTCTGACAGGTCTCTTGCATATCCCGGTGTCAAAATAATTCGAATTCTAGCTGGTAGGGCTTTAAACCATATTGCTGCCAAAGATGAGTTATCTTGCAGGTCGGTTCCGGAGAGATTTTGAAGGTGGCGGGGAAATTCTGACTGTGTGCGATCACCGATTGCTTCCGCAGATAGAATATTGTCAATTTTAGTTCGCGGGTTGGTGAACCGATTAATTAGGAACTGCTTCAAATTACTGTATGCGTTACTGCTGTTAGGCACCAGTAATGCAGTGTCAATCACATTGATTACTGAGTTATCTAGACTACAAATGACCGTTGCGTGCTTATCGGAAGAGGAGTGGATTCCACTCTCATTAAATAGAACTTCAGCAAACTCAAACCAATTCGACGGGGAGTCTTTCCAAAAGGGTGGAAGTGAGAAAACCATCCCGGTCGGGTTTTGCGAGTTAGTAGCGAGAAGTTGCACGTTTGCGTTTGACATTGTGAAATTGTAGTAAATTTACTTGTATGAATTGAAATGACAAGTGACAAACTACAAAATAACACAAAACTTGTATGAATTGGAAAATAACAAGTGACAAATTATATAGCACAGAAAATGTAATGAGAATAAGCTGAAAATAGAACTTATATTAACATTGATTTGATTTCGGACAATGTAGTATAGGCGGCTTAAGTACTCCAGAGTCTTCTCTTCTGTTCACATGATGTTTTGATTCCTTTAGTCAGCCAATGTTTTTACTTTGTGGTTTTTGTGTTTGCTGCTTATATGGATGGGATATGTCAAAATAATTTAATAACTGGTAGAAGAATTTGTTGTACTTGCTATCTACGTTAGAGGTTTCATAAACCTGAGTCCACGTTTCATTATTTAGAAGTGTATTTAAATATATGGTGTTAAATATTCTTCTGTTACTTACAATGGGGGGCTTTCGGGAGTTCATATCAGTAGTAAGTGAGAGGATCTGTGCGTTATGGTTACTTAGTCCCGTATCTTATGGAGAGGCAAGATAAATGTGTTTGCTCCTGACAATTAGTATTTGGTCAATTATTGTTTAAGTGCTATTTGTTGTTATTATGGGATCATTTATTATGGTTTCCAAATTAAATGATTTCATTAGGTGGATGAACTTTTCTCGTTCATGTTCAATGATGATGTTGTTTGTTTGTAAAAAGTCAATGTTCAGATCTCCGCAAATAATGATAAAATGGTTCTTGAGTTTTGTCAGTTTGTTAAGAACTGTTTCTAGGTTTTTCCTGAAGGTTTCAAGATTTCCATTAGGTGCTCTGTAAATATTTAAAATAAATATCTTTAAAGCTAGGATTTCAACTATAGTACATTCAAAGTCTGAGTCCTTAAATAAGTAGTTAAAATCTGTGTTTTGTCTGGATTCTATGTTAAGTTTTAGGTAAATACAAGAACCTCCATATGCGTGATGCTTATTTTTGTCATGTTTATCTATTTTACAGCAATAAAATACTGCTAGATAGTACCCTAGTAGAGATGTGAAGTTAATTTGAGTGTCTGACAGCCAATGTTCAGTGGAACAGTACTATATACTTTAATATAGTAATTTGACATAATTTTTTAGTTTTTATGATGCAGTTTGGAAAGTCTTCGTCGACTACCTAAAACTATTTTCACAAATGTAAAAAAAAATTACTTTCTGTGCAATATGTCCCATAAACGACACTAATAAATGGTTTAAATGTACCGAATTTGTCATTACGTAACGCAGAATCAAACGAGAAAGACAGAACAGTCCGCAAATGCTTGTTAGAGACATGTTATGGAAAACTTTAAAAACTAAGTACTTGTACTTTTGTGAAAAGTGCCCCTGGAAGTGATACAAAATTGCGGCAAAATTCACCTTGCCGAGGCACCGAGCAGTGAAGGTTGCATACATGCAAACTTTTAATGTTTGATGGTATTCCGTGTCGACGAACGACGTGTGGGTAACCCGCGTAGAGCATAGCTCACTTGCCTTCTGGTGACGCTGTTCAAATCCTTGTTGATCCAATTTCTCTTATTTCCCTACAACACTAATTCATCATCATAGTCATCCCCGTCATTAGGCGGCCGTTTGGGAACAGGCGGTGGTTGTGTACGTTCAACGACCAAGGTATAGAGAACCATCCACACGGTGCAGCCTGAGTAGTGTACTCGTATAGTTTCAAGTACTCTAATGCAGAAGCAATTCTGACACGATTTCATTCATTCATAAATGATCGGTAAGAGCGACCTGACCGTAACCACAGTTCCCAATTTAAAATCCCTACATAATTCCAGAACGGCAGTCGCAGGGAACTGGGACAAAAAGTTCGGAATTATAACTTATGGAACAGCGCACAACTGGGATTCCGCTTCTACGCATGCGCGGAACTGTCCGGAATTGCTGCTGGAATAAGCCTATTACGACTTCTACGGAATCACGTTAATTGTGTAAGCTTGATAGGACAAAATAAGTTACAAATGCTACAAAATAAGTTAGATTGAAGCAAGTGTCTAGGTTTAACATACACGTCTGGTTGGATGTCAGTCTGGCCACACTACTCGTGCTACAAACACATCGCCCCTCTAATTCATAAAACATGCTTAAATTATCCCTGTAACCAAAACCAGGTCCTCACAATTACTTGGACTTTGTTTCATATATTTAAGAATGTAATTTTTGTGGTGTATTTTACATATTTTTGTAAAGCAATTTTTTATTATGGGCAATGTAATTTGTATTATATTTTGGACACTATTTTCTTGAAAAAAAAAAAAAAATTAAGTCTAACTCAAGCAACTGATTCTCTAAAATTTTCTTTCTTTATATATTATATATTCTCAAAACAACTCACCTTGCCCTTGTGATTTCAGATGGACTGGTCTGTTTCGTTCCTTCTCCAGCAGACCTGTAATAGCACAGGGCTTTCACCAAAATCAGGTGCGAAATAAAAATTCAAATGATCATAAAATACATTTCTTCCTGCTAAAAAATTATGTTCTTACTTTATACTAAATACTGTATCATTTAGAACCTTTGGATGATAATTTCTTGACTGCAAATGAAAATACCAATTTATTCCACCCCTTTAATTACAAAATACACAATAAATAATAGTCTTGGGAATAACTGACCATAATTGCCGAAATATTGGTAAGAAATTTATATTAATATTAAAAAAATCAAGTCACTACTATTAAATTGCTGTGTGGCATTATAGTGACTCAAATTTAATTATTCATTTAACAGCAGGATCAGTAATGTACAACCAAGATACAATTTTCTGGAACTACATTACAATTTGTTACACAAAGTTAATCTTGAAAATTATGCAGGTAAATATTTGATGTGAATTTGGCGTTATTTTTTGATGAGTGTACAATAAAGTACTTCTGAATTCCCTTGCGTCAATGTACTTTGTCTTGCTTTTTGTGTTATAAAAGATTTATATTTGTTCTTTATATGCTTGTCTATATTCATATATTTATTGTATATTTGTTCTTTCACTATCTTGTCAAAGAATACCATTTCCTACAAAATGTGTCATCTCCCCCGCACCCCCACAACACACACTCACATGCCACAAATCTTTTGACCAAAAATATACTTTTACAATTTAACATAATTTTGCAGATTTAAGATATTTATGCACGGTTATCTCCTTCCTAAAAATTTAGCTCATTAAGACTGGAATTAATATTTTTGAAAAATAGTGAAAATTTTTAATAACTTATAGTACTATGATAGTATCTAAATAATTAATGCTGATATTACATGAAAATTGTGGTTCACTTACCTACAAATGCATGCTTGGTACATTACTGTACCAAAAGGTTTCTGCACTGTCACATTAGTGGCAATATTTAATAGAGAGGACATGATGAAAACATAATACAATAATGTAAATTTATAAATTTATTGTCAAAAAACAGTACAAACTGCGTATGACCACGTGGAGGAAAAAAAACTAATTTACTCTCAGGAAGCAAGCAAGGGACCATCCTATCAATTCCAATCAAGGGCCCTAAGGCAGAGGCGGATTAAAAAATTTCAGCAAAAATTCCTAGAGAAGATAAAAAGTTAGCTGCGAGTTATAATACTAATAGAATGTCAATATGTTTGTAATTTAACACAAAAAATTTTAATGTACAAATTATTATCAAACTATAGGTTATTCTGGGTATAGTGTTTAAAAATCATAAGAATTGAAAAAATACTAAATTCACGATTTATTGTTACAATAAACACGCCCCTAGACAAAGCCTAGAGAACCTGTATGATAAATCCGCCTCTACCAGAAGGAAAAACAGAGAAAAACCCGGGCCAGGATTGGACTACAGAATTTATGTACACAACCGTGCCAATGTTGAGTACACATAAAAGTAAATTAATATGAGCCATAAGACAACACAATCATGCAAGAAAATAGTTTTTGAAATTGTTATAAGTTGTTTAAAAAGTACTACAGCAATGGCGTGATAAAGTACAAGACGAATTTAACTTTTGTTAAAATCAATAAATTCTTTTACAGTGTAGAAGCACTGGTGCAGGAGGTAGTTTTTAACCGCGGATTTGAAGATATTCAATTTCATAATATCTTTTATATTCTTGGGCAGGGAATTATATAGAACGATTCCCGAATGGTATGGTCCCTTTTGGCAAAGAGTGGTTGACACTCTAGGGCGATGAATATTACTACTATTGCGTGTATAGTGTTCGTGAACGAGACTGTTTCGTATAAAGCAAGGGTGGCACTTCAGTAATTCGGACTTAACAAACACGACTGTTTCATAAATATAAATGCAGGGAAGTGTTAATATATTTAATTCCTTGAATAAAGGTTTACAAGAGTTTCGGGGGTGAGATTTACAAATTATCCGAACTATCCTCTTCTGAATTCTGAAAGGTTGAATACTCTGACCGGAATTACCCCAGAAGATAATGCCGTAACATAAATGGGAGTAAACGTTTGCAAAATATACGCAACGGGAAATACGTGGACTAACTGCGTTAACTAAGATTCGGAATGCGTAACACAATTTGCTTAATTGGGAATTAAGATTGTCAATGTGACAATTCCATTTGAGGTTGTCTTGAATATGGAGACCTAAGAATTTTGTATTTGTAACAGTTTTTAATTGTGTTCCGTTTAAAGAAAGAGAAACCTGGGGTAAAGATTTTGTGATACTATTGTGAAATGACATAGACACTGTTTTGTCAGTGTTGACAATGAGACGATTTGCATGGAACCAAGTCGAAAGGTTAGACAAAACTTTTTGAGCATTGGCGTGCTTACACAGTAAATTAGTGTCATCAGCAAACAGAACCATTTTGCAATCTGATGTGGATGATGACATGTCGTTCACATACAATAAGAGTATAGGGCCGAGAATTGATCCGTGGGGTACTCCGCAAGTAAGTGGAATGAAAGAAAGGAAATTGAAAATACATAATAAAGTTTGCGGCATACAATATTATGAAAAAAATAAAATATATAATATTAATATAAAATGTAAAGTACAAGTTTTAAAACTCAAGATATAATACAATACAAATAATCAAGTAAAGCAGTAACACAATCCCTGGCAAAATTTAAACCAAGAATTACAAAGCACTTAGTTTTGCAGATCAGAAAATACTAAGTCGTGCCTCTATAAACCTCTTTCTTCCTAGCAAACATGTAATTTTTGTAAGCCGATTGTAAAAATATATACATACATGAAATTTAAAAAAGAACAAAATGTGCGCAATTTGGGAGTCCCGGCAATGTTAGTTTTATGGACATAATTTTCTAATACAGGACAAAATTATGAAATGCAGAACAATTCTGAATAAACAGGACATCTGACTACCCTTTCGTAACATAAGATGAGCGGGTGGATGAGCGAGCGGGTGGGTGGATGAACGAGTGGTTGGGTGGGTATTAACAGAGTAGACTACTTGGAAATATCAACAACATACAGAAATTGCTTCCAATAAAAGGAAAAAAAGTTATCTGTTGGTTAATGCACAGTGGTATATGAATGTACCAATAGGACTAAATGGGTTATTACAATGGAACTTGGATGATTTGAACATAAAGGGACCCATGAAAAATTACAATTATCCAAAATTCACTTGTCCACATATATTTAGATAAAAGAGGACTTTTATTTCAGTTTTAAATTTGTTTCATGTAGGAAATACTGTATAATGAAAAATTCAAACATGAACTTACAGAAAAATTAATTTGATTAAACTTTAAGCATCAGTTTGCTTTCTTACAAAACTCATTTAAAAAATTATCTCTAATTTTTACTGAAGTATACAAAAATCTAACCTTATTAGTATACAACAATAATGCACTGCAGTGCACAGAACCTAGTTTCAAAATATTGTTAAATAAAACTGAGATTTTTCCTTGCTTTTGTTTGATTAGTGTGAGCACCTCAAGTTCTGCTTCTTGGGATAGTTAAAATTCTCCCAAGATATGTTTTAAGAGTCTTAAGGTGAGAAAAGAAATGGCAAGAGTGATGTCCACCCTCCAACAAGTTCCCAGAAAGATGAGAATATAACAGGCCATGTTATTGTGTCTGATAACAGGATTTGCACCCCAAACAATAATTTTGTCTTTATGAATACAGGTTTGAAGTTCAAAATTATATTCAAATTATGCACAATGTTTTCCACAGTTAGGGATCAAATAAAAAGTTTGAATTTAAGAGTAATTCAAATTAAGTAAGTCTAAATTAATGGTGCTCAACTCTACTAATAAAAAGTGAGTAGTGTTACTGCAAGGTTATTTCAGTAAAATGCCTATTTTAAAGAAATATTGCAACAAGCAAGAGACCCTGACAGATTTCATAATGCATGCTACCAATTTATACTTGACTAAATTTTTTAAGCTACTTATAATTAATAAACCAGGCAAATTAAGGAAGTCATTAGTAAATATTACATTCTTTTCACAGACATTTTCATGATGTCATCAAGTAATTCATACCCAACTTGTGAATAAGAATTACTATTACCTTAATAATTTACTTCACATTTGTAAAGTGAGAAAAAAATTAAAGCAAGTATTATAATCTAAGCAAGTATTATAGTAAGAGTCTTCATTATAGTAATTTAATATCTGAAGAAAATCCTTTGCAACTTTGTATGAAGTAACTTAAAATATGGTAAAGGTCAAAATCAAAAGTATTTCAAATGATATATTTTATAATATTACAGTATGATGTGTAGCTGTGAGTGTAAATTTATACATGATATGAATACTTATATTTCCCCACTGTCTACTCATGCACATATAATACACATATGTTTCTGTGGAAGTGTCTAGTAAATGAAAATAAACACACATCACATTAAGGGGCATGGAAATGTAATATCAACTGTATGGAAGATAAAAGTGCCTTGCTCCAAGTGACCTCAGAAGAAATTTTGGCATGAAAAAGCTTGGTTATTCAAGTGATTTGGAATACATGAAATTTAATGAAATCTCTAATCCTTAGTTTCTCAGTAGCTTGACTTCTCGAGTCTCCTCCAGTATTCTCTCATGGGGAGAAACTTTTTCAAATTCTCAAACCAACATTTTCAAGGCACATAAGGAAATTTTAGATTTGCTTAGTGAAGAAAGTGCAGATTTTTCATCACTTTAAATAAGTATGACTGTTTTCACCAGCGTGAGACTGAATGTGAGTACCCAGTCTCTTTTTACGAGTAAAGGAAGTTCCACAGATACTGCATAGGTAAGGTTTCTCCCCAGTATGAGTCCGCATGTGATTATTCAGATTAGCTTCTACAGTAAATGATGCTTTGCAGAGACTGCAACCATACGGTTTCTCTCCAGTGTGAGTACGAATGTGAACAGTGAGATAGCACCTTTGACTAATGCTTTGTCACAAATAGTACAAACATAAGGTTTCACTCCCGTATGAGTTCGCATGTGAATTCCTAAAGTCATTTTTACCTTAAATGATCTGCCACAAATATTACAGACATAAGGTTTCTCCCCAGTATGTGATCGCATGTGAAGCTTCAATTCAGCATTTGTAAAATAAGACGTCACAGAAGCAGAAAAAGTAGGGTTTCTCACCTGTATGACAACGCATGTAAACGTTCAAATAATCAGATCTACTAAATTTCAACCCACAAATGCTGCATACGTATGGTTTCTCTCTGGTGTAACTACGCATGTGTAAATCCAAGTATCTTTTGATTCTAAATGTTGAATTACACATGCCACTTACGTATGGTTTCACCCCAGTGTGTATACGCAGGTGATCAAGTTTTTCTTTACAAGCAAATATTTTCTTGCAAATACCACATTCATAAGGTTTCTCTCTAGTATGAGTACACATGTGAATTTTCAATCTCCCTAAAAGATGAATTACATGTACTACATACGGTTGGTGTCTCTGCAGTGTGAGTATACATGTGTATTTTTAGAGAGTCCTTTCTACGAAATGCTGCTTTACAAACGCCACAATTATACCTTTTATCATCAGTTTGCACTCTAATCTTGAGGCGATCCTTTTGACTGGATGTTGGTATACAACTGCTACAAGAAGATCTGGCATCTTCTGTGGTATTGTTCGTCGGATTAGAGTGGCAAAAGAGGGATCCTTTGCCAGAATGCTTAGTGAGGTGTAGTTCGTACTTCAAATTTGGAGATGAAAACGCGAAATCATTGCCATCACCTCAAAGGATCCTGATTTTTCATCCCTACTTCCTTTTGCGAGGGTTCAGCACTCTTCACTGGTGATCCAAATGATTTAATGGAACCTGAAAAAGAAGCTATACGTCAATAAAACCGAAATATCAAAAAGAAAATTCCAATAGATGTTTGAGAAACATCGAATTCGAACATTTTCTCAAAGTTACAAGTTGAGTAAGAAAGCGAAATTAAACAAAAACAATATGGAAAGTAGTTATCATGAATGCTTAATGTCGGGGAAGATTGTTTATTGTATTCACAATAAAGTCTCTTCCTCTCCAAAATAAATATTACAAGAAGGTTTTAAAGAACAAGATTTATTGCGTAAATATGTAACCGTCTTGAAACAAACAAAGGAAGAGCACAAGACAAACGGTAAAGCGTTGAAAGTTCCGTGTGGACTTCGTTCTCACGTATAGTCTGCGTTGATTACAAGGAGTAATCAACCTTCGTTGATAGATGGCGCCGTTGGTGGTAGCAGTTCATGGAGTATAGCGATCTGTGACGTGATGACACCACCAGTCGAAGTCGTATGCCTTGTGTCGATCCTTGAAGTAGTTGATATTTCCGAGTTGGAAAGTATTTCAATCTCTCGATTTGAGGTTAGACGTTTTTTACAGCGTCGTGCGAAATTTCTTCAATCACAGAATTGGACTTTGAAATATTTCCGATGTCGTGGAAATATTTCAATCACTCGATTTGGGAGATAGAATTTCTCCAGCGTTTGGCGTGAATTTGACTTTGAATATTTTCACAGACTTTGACTTTGAAGATTTCTTGAGCTCGTGGAAATATTTCAATCACCCAGTTTGAAGATATAATTTTTCAGCGGGCACAGCGGTCTCTCGTGAGGAGCTTATCAGAGCAGGTGTGGCTTCCTCGAGGGCGGCAGTCAGAATGAATATTTCGTTGTCAGCAGATATAATTTAAACAAAGACAAACGACGTTCAGGGTGACCCAACACTATGTCGCAGTTCGTTTCTTGAAATTCTCTAGAAATTTCCTAACAGGCTAGACAGAGTTCTCGGGTTTTGAAGCGTCTCGGAAGGTGATTTGAGGGGTCTCCCTGCCGTCATGGAATCGCAATTGAGGCGATCTTTGTTGCATGGAGTCTTCTAATGTTTACTTATGTCAGGCTTCCTTGGCGTCGTAGTTTAAGACTCTCTTGTGTAAAGAGTGGTATCACCTTGGGAACCAGTAAACAATATGGCCGAACATGTAACATGTATCGCGTTTTGTGTTACATGGGGGAGTTTTCAACATATAATTTGTATGAAGGTATGTACCTTTATTTATATGTAGGAATTGTGTTCCTACATTAACATTACTAGGCGACATGAATATGTGCGGATGCAGGTTGTAGTTCTCATAATCAAAATTCACTTTTGAAAAAGGCAATACAACCAATGTACGTACATAAAGCATTTTGTTCATTACCATGTAGTAGGGTTTACACAGTGAAATTCATAAAAGCCTCAATTCAAGATTAACTATGTGACACAAGAAGGATTTAACTCTTTTCTCATCTAAAGTTGGCGTCACATTTAGAGCAGTGAAGTATCAAATTCTTTTAAGTTCGACAACTTTGTGATTGTTACATTTTGTAACATACCGCTCACAAGGTTACGCAACAGTCAACCACGTAAAGCGTCTGTCCACACAGAAACCAGTGAATCCATTGTTTTGAAGCTTTGTAACGAACGATTTCAAAAGGTTGCAAAACACGCATCTACCCGAAGTGTCTATACATGCAGAATTCAGGGAATCACACATTTTGAAGAGTCTCGGAACATCAACGGACGCATTGAGTCAGCAATATCTAGAAGTTTCTGTTAGTAGTAGTTTTTCAGAATGTTAGCATTAGTGTTTTACATTACATAAATTCAAGTTGGCAGAAAAGTTAACAAATAAGAGAGATTAAGGAAATCCCCGTTCATGAAAGTTCAGATAGATATTCTAGTAATTTTAAACAAACACCAATTTTTTTTTTTTGATGGGGCTTTACGGCTCGTCGACATCGAGGTCATTAGAGCCCTAAAAACAGGTAGGGAAAATGCAGTTACGCACTTGGGAGAGCCAACATGACTTTCCCCGCGTGTGGGACTCGCCGATCAACTTGTCAGGGAAGATTGTTTATTGCTTCACAAATCTCAATACTGAGGTTGCTTCGCAATAAGGTTCTTCCTCTTCAAAATAAATACTCACAGGTTGAACAGAACAAGATTTATTATGCAGGATCGATATGAACAAGTGATCTAATCGTAAACAATAAATGACACCAGGTTGACAACCACAGGCGTTTGAAAGTTCTGTAAATGATGCCTTTATCTCGTTTGACTCACGGCTGTGGGTAAGCTGGTTGTCGTTGAAGAAGTTCTCTTCTTCGTCACGAGATGGTACCACTGGTGATCAAACCTATCGTAGCTAGTCGATGGAGTACGATATCTCAGCGTGTGACGGCGCTGCTGGTTAAGCTTCTGCGTAGCCTCGTAGGATGGCGCGTCGTGTCCTCGAATCGTGGAGTTAGTTCCACCGCTGATCGTACGAGGGCGTTTCGTGTCTTCGAATAGTGGAGTTAGTTCCACCGCTGATCGTACGAGGGCGTTTCGTGTCTTCGTACGCCTCGTGGTCACTTTAAAGGCCGAGTTAACTCTGCTGCTGGCCGCGAGATAGAGCCTTGTGATTCTTGGAGATGGAAAATAATTTAGTCACAGATCTGACGAGGCTTCTTCGACATAGAATTATTTCGGCTTCTCTCGTGACGATGATGGAAATAATTCAGTCACAGGTCGAAGGCAGCTTCTTGAACATAGAATTATTTCGACGTTTTGATGATTGAAATTATTCGGTCACAGGTTCTTGGACATAGAATTATTTCGCAGAGCTGAGTTTCGACATAGAATTATTCGCAGAGCTGGGTTTCTGGTTTGAGGTTATATCGGTCTCGATGTTCACTCGGCCAGAAATTCGTCGTACTGATCTGACCGTGGTGCTGTTGCCATAAGCTAAACTTTGACAACTGACGACGTTGGCGACGTAACACTAGATCGAGGTTCGTCTATTGAGGTTCTCGAATTTTCTTAACAAATAGGCGACGTACGCTTCGTAGTGCACGCGGCCCGTATGCCTCATGGAGTCTTCTAACGTGTATAATGTAGGGACTCTTTTCGTCGTATGTATAGACTCTGCGGTGTCTTGGATCTTGAGTATCTGATACTTCGTCATGACGACGGCGTAAACAGTATGGCGCTATTTGGTTTGGCTGGGCATCATGTATCTTTTCATGTGTTAGATACACGAGGGATTTCATCATATACGTATTTAAGTTACGTGTTTCGTTGTATATGTAGAAAGGTGCTTCTACAAACTCAATCATACCCACTAAAAACCCTCCTGAATTACAACTCAAATATCAACATATCTCAAAACACATCATTACAAAAATAAAATAAGGAAGGAAAATGAAAGATACCTTAGCGTCGGGATCGAAAAGGACAAGAGATGACCAAAGACGGTCAGGAAAGAGAAAGGAAGGAGACTAGCACAAATAAGTGGAAGTAATGTCAAACTCAGCTCGGGGCCCCGTGTTGGCCAAACACGTACTTACTAGATGTAAGTCCCCTGGTGGACCACCAAATAAAAGTATAATAAAGCTAATGAGAAATTTAGCAAATGTAGGCATAATGAAAATGCAACAATTAGAAAAAGAGATTAAAGCACGATATAAGTTCTAAGTATTTGTAAACAATATAAATATCCAGTAAAGTGTAAAATAAATTTATAAGCTACAAAAATAATTTGATAAAATGCATGTAACAAAAACGGTCAGCCTAGAGTGGCACCCGTGTCAAAGGCTGGTAATTTTCAATACGTTTTTTCCAGCACAAGGTAAAGTTATGGTCAGATATGTCATAATTTTCCAACAATCTTAACGCATCTCCTCTTAGAGATGAAATTAAATAATGCATCTTTTGTACATCCGTTAAGCCCTTGTTTCTCACAATTAAATCAGAAAACAAATTAAAAAACCTAGTAAAATTTTCTAGCTGACCAGAGAAAACAGGTATTGAAATTGGAGCAAGTCTGATTAAACATTTTGTTGTGGTGGTTCTTTGGAGTTAACAGAGCTATTGTTTTTAGAATTTTTTATAAGTGAGGTAATGCTATTCTTTGTGTTAAGATACAAACCTTTTAGTTCAGATAAAAATTCTTGGTTCAATATAACATCTGATTCCTCCATCAACTTACTTAATTCAACCCTGACCGTTTCTAAATGAGCTAGTCTGTTCTCAGCTTGATTTAAGGACACTTCACCTTTGTCAAGAAATGATGACAGCTTGTGAAGTGATTTTTGAATATATAACAACTTCAATTCAAAATTTTTCTTTGATTTTGGCATGACGACTTACAACCGGATGGCAATAAATGGTTTAGATACCTTCAAGACAAGGAACAAGGAAAATAACACTTTTCAACAGTTCTCAACCAGTTAGATTTCAATGTATTCTAACTTGATTGTAGCTTGTTAAGAGTAAATTCTTTTTAAGGTGCCTGCTCACTTCAATTTTTTAGAGGCTTAGTTTTTATATTAAAAACATGTAAGAGTAAGGAGTAATCACATGTAGTAATAATATGCACTAGTAAGATTGCTAAAAAACAACTCAATTTGTCAAGGTATCCATCTGGTTGACAGTCAAAAGTCTATTCAAATTTTATACAAAAAACAAGGAATTATGAAACATTTACACCTTGCAGAAAATGTTTGAAGGTGCTAACATGTAAGAGTATAAGATTAATCAATTCTCTACTATCAGTCCAATCTGAGATGGTATGAGAAGAATACACAATGAAGAAATTTCACTTGTTAGTTTCACAGAATAATTCAATAAATTCTACCATATACTCATCTGAAGAAGAGAATCTTCCAATATTGAGAGGTCCCTACTTCAATCCTTGGCTTTCGGCACCACTTTGTTTAACACAAAAACTCTGCCAGAAGACATCAACTGCAAGCGGCTCCTAGGAACAGCGTTTTCACAAGAGTGAATAGCAGAGATCACTTCAATAAAAAAACACCTATTGTTGAAGCAGAATTAATCTCATTGGAGCTTATAAAAAAGTAAGATTTCACTGTCATGAAGTTTTTTTATTGCTATGCCAATAATGAGTTGAAATTAAGAAATAATTTCACACTATTTATAATGTGAATTTTAATAAAATGTTTCAATACGAAAAAATGACCAACAAACGAATTTTATAAGATACAATACGTATTTTTCAGCCTTCTCCTCGTTTCTCGTAAAACGAAACAAATGAATGCCATCGTCCTTCGACTGTCGACGAAGGGCGGTAGCTGCGCGCTCTGTGAAAGGAATTCTGAAATATTTCCTTCGAGAGCGAATAATCTTGATTGGTCCCTGGTGCGCCCTGGTGGCGTAAGTCGAACCGCCCTTTTCTGCGACAAGCCATCTCGCAGTGTCAACAGCAGCGTGGTCCACTGCGTACTGATAATTTATTACTATCTTCAGAGCGGGAATGTCAATTCTGCAGAAGTGCGCAGGCGCAGGTCTCGCCTGTTCGCAAGAGTTGACTGATCGTCTCAGGTGTACGTAATCTGTTACCTGCGCGATTGTTTTAAACGTTTATTAAAACGAACCTTTTTCGAAACATAATATGGGGTCGGGCGGAGATTCGAAGCCTTGACCAAGAACCGATGATGACATAGGTATTTAGATAATTTGTAATTCAAGTAATTTCGGGATTCGTAGAGAAGACATTGAGATATTCAGAATATAATTAAGAGTTTGTGCACCGATAATGCGTTGTCAATGACCTCAAGGTCTTCACGTTCTGGTATCAGTGAAACGTGCACTAAAGTGAGCAGGAGAGAAGGAAGGAGGGAGGGAAGGAAGGAGGGAGGGAAGGAGGGAAGGAAGGAAGGAGGGAGGGAAGGAGGGAGGGAAGGAAGGAGGGAAGGAAGGAGGGAAGGAAGGAGGGAAGGAAGGAAGGAGGGAGGGAAGGAGGGAGGGAAGGAAGGAGGGAAGGAAGGAGGGAAGGAAGGAGGGAAGGAAGGAGGGAAGGAAGGTCGAGTCCTTTTTCTTCCCTGTGTGAACTAACCTACGTAAGCTATTGGCTCGAAGTTAAGGGATGTTAAGATTGTTAAGGGAATGCCCTATTTTAAGGGAATTTTTATTACACAGAATTAACTAAATGGCAATTACTTAGAGTGATTTTATTGTACTCAGAAGTCCTCCTGCCTCCGGAGATTTTTCAACTATTTTATAAATGTCAATTTGTGTAGTCCTGGGGAGAGTAAATTTCTCTGGCATTAATTAAGGGTGAAATTAGCAATGATTCCTTTATTCTCTAAATTCCTTAATTTTCTAAAGGCCTTTTCTAAAGAAAACAAACATGTTTTTTAGAACCAATTTCAGGGCTTGTGTTGAATTATAAATTATAATTAAGTATGAATGCGTTTTTCATTATTCGGAGTGGAGTTAGGTAGTTTGTAATCTTTCATATCTAAATGAGTGATTTTCTCAGCGGTACTATATTATACATAAACTGTTGATTTTAATATTTAGGACTTGAATAGCGAATCTCCCTATCTTAAGGGAATTTTTGATGATACAGAAGTTTAAAAAAATCTTAATCTGAAGTGATCATATTGACTCGAAGACCGCCTGCCTTCGAGCGCCTTTGACTATTGTAAAATTGGCTAATTGATTTTTCCTGGGGAGATAATATACAGTAGTTTTTTACTCCCTTGGTAGCAAACAAACCTTTTGAACGGCACGTGTATATATTCCTTTTGCGGTTTTGAACTGTACCGTGCGGATTAACCCGTTTTGATCTGGAAAAGTCTTAACAACCCTCGCTATTTTCCATCCAAAGGGCACGGGAGAGTCTTTCAAAATAACTATGTCACCTTCTGATAGTGACTTGGATACTGTTTGCCATTTTGATTTGTTTTGGAGTATTGACAAATAGTCAGCAGACCAACGCTTCCACAAATAATTTAAATGGTTTTTTAAGCCATGTACCTTTGCATTGGATTTTGACATTTTTTGTCATCTTGGGTGATAGGTAAATTTTTTAAGGGATGGCCTGTTATCATGTGTTGTGGAGTTATAACTTCCACGTCATCATCATTTGTAGGCGGGGTAAACAACGGACGAGAATTTAGGCAGGCTTCGATTGTGGATAGTAAGGTACGTATTTCTAGGAAGAATATCACATTTTGCCCCAAGGTTCGTCTCAAATGATATTTCATAATTTGACAGCTGCCTCGACCACGCTGTTTCTGTGCGGGTTGTATGGAGGGGAGAAAATCCACTGAGTATTTTGGTTACACAACATTGATTCGATTTCGTCTCGATTCTCTTTCCTTGAGATGAACCTTAGAAATTCTGAGAAATCCCTACTAGTTTTGGCAAAGGTTTTAGCATTGTCAGACATGATTGCTTTAGGAAAACCGAACCGGGATGAGAACCTGGTGAGACATGCGATGAAGTGATTGGTATTGAGAGATTCAACTAAGTCCAAACACATTGCCTTTGAAGAATGACAGTCAAAAACAGATATATAGGCCTTTACAACAGATTTTGAGCGGGGTAAACCCATACGAACGTTTGATGGTCCTGTGAAATCCTTTGAAACATGAGAAAAAGGTGAAGAGGGTGTGACCCGAGTTGCTGGTAATTCAGCCATTAATTGTTGGGCTGTTTGCCTTTTTAATTTCACGCAGGTTAAACAACGATTTGCTATTCTCTTTACTAATTTGTTCAACGATATTATCCAATACTTGAATTTTATAGCAGAACTCAGCAACTGTGGGCCAGCATGTAGATATCTCAAGTGATAAGCTTCTGCTATTAATTCAGACAAATGGTTATTACATGTTAATATAATAGGCTGTTTTTCCTCAAATGTCAGATGAGAGTTTTGTAACCTTCACCCGACTCTTATCAAACCTTGTCCATCAATAAAAGGAAATAACCGAAATATTTTGCTACCCTTTGGCAGTTCCTTTTCAGACTTCAACGTCCTTACTTCACTATGAAAAATATGGAGTTGAACCTCCTTAACTATTAGTTCCAGTGATTGGTTTAACAGTGTGACTGATAAGGGATCTGTGTTTTTGGCCTCTTTTGTTATTGCAGCTCTGAATGAATTGCAGGCAGTACGCTATAGTTCTAATGAGAAAATTAAACTTTGAGAATTTAGCTAACACTTGAAGCAAGATTCATTTTCCTTTTTATCGACGACTTCATTTACAATAGTATGAGAGGGCAGAATACCTTCTGACAAGGTTCTTGAATTTATTTCATTTGGCATAAATTGAACATGGCTGATTTCCTTTCCCAGATTATCAGGACCATGTCGCCACAATACTGAGTCGTTCACGGCAGATACAGACATTCCACGGGTTAAAAGATCCGCTGGATTCTCACAGCCTTTCACATGCGACCAAACCACATCTCTAGACACGTTTCTAATGATTTGAATTCGAAGAGACAGAAAGGGCTCAGTTTTAGAATTTTTATTTTTTATCCATGATAAGACAATGGTACTGTCAGTGTAAAGATGAATATTTTTAAACAGGATTGGCAGATTGGTCTGTCGACAAGTTTGACACGTAGCACTGCTCCACACAACTCCAGCTTTGGGATTGTCAAATTTTGAGTGCAAGGGGCTACTCTAGTTTTAGAACACAATAAGTTGCTTGTGTTAATGCTACCATTATTAGAAACGATATAAATGACACAACCATACGTTTTAGGACCTGCGTCAGTGTAAAAATGCAAGGAGAAGGTGGTGGAACAACCAGGTGGAATAACACAACGAGGAAAAATCAGATCTGGAATGAACTTCAACTCTTCCGACAATTCTTCTCACTCTTTCTGAAGCTCTTCTTCGATAGGAACATCCCACGGTAACTTTGCCTTCCACAGCTTTTGAATGAACAATTTGAACCGTATCGTTACTGGGTTTAAAAGACCATTTGGATCGAAAATCATGCTGATAACACTCAAAATTTTTCTTTTGGTACCCACAGAAGGGACCTGTAAAGGTTCGAATTTGCCACACACGCGCAATGTGTCATCTGTAGGATTCCACTTCAAACCAAGAGTTTTTAAGTGGCCTTCGGTTTTTAAAATCAACGGTGATTGCGCTAAGGTTTCTTTTGAAAAATATGACAGGAATTCTGGGCTGTTGCTAGCCCATTTCGTTACAGGAAATTTACCTTCTGCTAATATAATTTATTTGTTGGGCTATTCCTATCGCTGATTTGACATCATGACTTCCGCTCAGTAAATCATCTACGTAGAAATTATTTTTTACAATATCGCTAGCTCGCGGGTAAGCCGCTTTGCTTTCCTCTGCTAATTCCCATAAGCATCTTTCCGCACCAAATGAACTGTTTTTAAAGCCATACGTCAAGGTATTGAGAGATAGAATTTGGATTCTTCTTCCTGGGTCGTTACACCAGAGAATCAATTGATTGATGATGAAATTGTCAGATGGTTTTATTTTAACCTGTCTGAACATTTTTTGAACGTCAGCACTGAAGGCTACTATATTTACTCTAAATTCCAATAATATTTCCATTAAGTTTCGTTGAATTCGCGGACCTCCCATCAAAAGATCATTTATTGCATATCCGGTTGAGGTACACGCAGAGGCGTCAAAAACAACTCTCAGTGGTGTCGTGATAGAATTTGCATTTCTCACTGTGAAATGAGGGATAAAATAATGATTTTGTTCGAATACGTCATTTCCTACTCTCGTGGCATGGCCTAAATTTAAATATTCATCAATGAATGCTTTATAATCTTTTTGTAAACCTTCGTTAATGGCAAACCGTTTTTCTAACATTAATAATCTCTTTTTGGCCAAATTATATGACTTTCCTAGCAATTTTGTTTCCTGATTGAACGGTAACGACAACTGAAAACGCCCATTAGAGAGTCTGACAGTGTTGTTTTTTAAATGTAACTCCGCTGGGTCAACCGATGACGTCTCATCGTTCTGATTGAAGCCCTCTAATTCCCAAAATGATTTTAACTGTTCCTTAAGGGCCTTATTTGAATTATTTTCTTCATGCATTGTAAAATTACAAGAATATTCTTCGACCACATCTGAAGCTATCGACCCAGCAATTATAAACCCCAGTTTTGTACTGATAATTGAGGGAAAAGATTTTAAATTATATTTTTTGTTGAGTAATATTTGAGAAAATACCTCACAATTCAACAACATGTCAATTGGAGCGGATTTAAAAAACTGAGGGTCTGCTAATTTGACCTTATTAGGGAAGGAAATCGAACTGATATTGATGTCCTTAATAGGCAGATTTGCAGATACCTTGGGAAGAATGACGCACATGATTTTACTGGTATACTTATGGTTGAAGGAAGAGATAGTTACCATCGTAACAGCGTTTGACCCAGTTTTCAGTGAATTAACCGAAGACATTTTAGTCTCTTGTTTAATTCTAATCAATTGTAATTTTTGAAACAATCTTTCAGAAATGAAATTTGACATTGAACCGGAGTCAATGAGCGCTCTTAAAGGAATATTGTGACCGCTAGCATCTCTGACATATACAATAGCTGTCGGTAAAATGACTGCCTTTTCAATATCAACAGAACACTGTATTACTGTTTCAGTCTGAGGTACGCTTTGCTTTTCATTCGAGTCCTTTTCTTCTACGTGTAATAAGGAATGATGCCTTCTCTTGCAAGAGAGACAGGTTTTCTTTGAACAAGTATGATCTTTTTTTAAATGGAGTTAAACAATTAAAGCAATAATTGTTATTCCTTACGCAGCTTTTTCTTTCCCTTGGAGATAAATTTAAAAACTTTGAACATTTGTATAATCTATGAAACGTTTCTGAACATAAACATTTAGAAGGAAACCTATGATTTGCTGAATTAATCTCATGGTAAACTACCCGCTTTCTTTCCATATTTTCCCTTGGCCCGCGCCAAACTTGATTGTCTACAAAGGCGGTTAGCGGTGTATGACCACAGAGTGTTAGACACTACTCGCCAGAAAATCGGGAAGAGTAGTCATGTTGTACAATATAGCAGTCATCCCAACATACGGAACAGTGAATTATTGAGTTATCAGTTTTACAGTAAAGAGCAATGGTTACAAACCAAGTAAATCAATCAAGTTTTCAAGTTACAGAAAGGCAAGTGAAAGATCAGTGAACAGTCGAATTATCAGTGTTGCAGTAAGAAACAGTGATTAGAAACCAATGTGAATCAGTCAAAGTTGTAAGAATACTGAAAGGCGAGTGAAAGAATATTGAATTTGAATTATCGTTTTGTATAAAAGAACAGAGAATAACAAAAAACAGTGAAACATTTAATGTTATAAAGTCATTGAAAAGTGAAGTAATGAGTTCTTCAAACTGTGTGAGTATAAGTTTTGCTCCTCTTCAAATTATCAAGTTGGCAGCATCAAGGTGGTAAGATTCCACATCCCACGATATGCTACTATCCAGATAAAAAAACTGCATGACAATAAAATCTCAGGTTTGCTCAATAAATGCTGGTCAAATCAATCATGAACCTATGAGCTCCAACACACCAAATCATTAAAAATCTTATCAAATCTAAAGTAAGCTGGTAATTTAAAAAATACTACAGAGAATAATTACAAACAGAGAATGTAAACCATTTCAATTTAATATTGTATTCTTTAATGTTTTCTTCTTCTAATTGTAATTATTTTATATGATCATGCTTAACCAGAGTCAATTATAAATATGTATAGTCTATTTTTCGCTCTTACAATATCCCCTTAGAGCAGGTAATTTATAATTCATTTCTTTATAAAATTTGTTATTTATTTTAAATATTTTCTTTTTATGTATACCTTTCAAGGTAGTGGTCTTTCAGAATTTAAATTACCTGGAATATGGTGTTTTGATAATGTTGTTGAGCTACCCGTCATTACCAACGTGGCAATTCACACAGTGACTGCTTCTTGTTATTTTTTCTAAACGATGCTAGTGCGGATAACCAGCATTTGGATTAAGAACTGTAATAGCATATTTACCATTTATTGAAATATGTAAAAAAATAGTATAATAAAAACTACCCATAACGTCTCGGAGGTAATGCAACAGATTTCCTGATCAGACATTGATCCTCCACAGGAATAGAAGAACCCTTGATTAAGTCGCTGGTTTTTCGTAATATTTTATTGGTCGGGTTCCGGGGCAGCTTCTTGTAGGAGGTGATTGAGTATCCAGATTCAAAACACAGTTTATCATTTCATCCTCAGTAAATACAATTAAATTAAAGTACTCATTGAAACCACAGTTTATGAGAGTTGCACTACAATCAAGTTCCCTATACACACTACTAAATTTATAACTAAATAAATTACCAATATCTCTATGACATTATGAGCTTTCTTATCTACTAAATGAACACCTGTGGGTATTGGACTATGACTTACCAATGTATTTAAAAATTTGGAAAAAATATTTCCATTATCAGGTAACGATGCTCGAGTTGTAGTAATTTGTTCTTTTTCATTCCCAACAAGTGAAGATTTACAAAGTGAATCTTCCAACTTTTAATAAATTACAGCATTTTTCAGAGTTATAGTTTATATGCTTTCTTGTATTTATTTTCATTAAAAATTGCAATTTTTAATTCATCAGAAAACCATTGAGGAAATCTATTCGACTTTATAGTTATCTTTGGCACAAATTCACCAATGTTAAATACTAGTTAACACTAACAAGCACATCAAAGTCTATATTAACACCCATATATGTAGAAACTTCAAATTTCATATTTAACAATATTATAATCAGCTCTTTTTAAATCATATACTTTATCAAATGTTTTGATTGGCTGGTAAAATCTCCATGGAAACGAGATAAAGCTACATGATAAAGATTCTAGTTAATAATAGGTCTACATTAATATGAACCATTGTACATCAGCATTAATAATCACTAAATCTAATATATAACCATTAGTATAAAAATTTTGTATAAGCTTAAGAAGTGAGAACCTATCAGATATGATATTGGCAGCTTCACGAATACTGTGATCATTATGATCATCTATAGATTATGAGTAATTATTAGAAGTTAATCATTTAAAGTCATGTATAATTAAATTATCTATTAATACATGTTAACTATTGAAATAATTCACAATTGAAGATTGAATGTTAACTGTAATTCATCATATTATCCAGAAAGTGATAAAGTAGTTACATAAGTAGCTCTGAATAGGAAAAATCATCATCATAGAAAACTTCAATAAAAAAACAAAGAACTAACAACTAATTGCTCTGGTCTTACAAGTACCAAAAAAACTGGAGGTGGGGTCTTAATTGCTATTAATGGCCTATGTAGTACAGAGGGTTTTAATAGCAATTAAGACCCCACCTCCAGTTTTTTTGGTACTTGTAAGACCAGAGCAATCACATCGTACAATACTATATTCTTTTAATCTAATTTCAGCCCTTTTGATATCACTAAGAATAATAATATCAAAATCAAAAACACAGTTGACACATCCTCTAACTCACCCAATCTTGCCTTAATACTATTGATATTTTGATAAAAATTGAAATATTCATAACATTATTTTGAAGTCAATCCTGGTTCCCAGATAAATTAGAATCAGGTGTATTCAACAACTGTTGATAATCCACATGTAAATTTTACACATCGATTTGATTCATCATTCTCTTTAAGCTCCTCGATCACCATATTATTACCCATGTGAGACATGGGCTCTAATGACCTCAATGTTGACGAGCCCTAAAGCCCCAACCAAAAAAAAAAAAACCCATGTGAGACGTAGTCAAATCACTGGTAATTCTTAAAAATTCACCACCCATTAAGTTCTTATTTTTATAAATCTAATGAACATCTTCAGATGATAGAGAGAAACTCTATTATATAAATATAATAGCAACATACTTTTTCCCATAGCATTGAACTGAAATATTATTAACATCAAATAGTAAATTTAAGCCACTATCTAGAAGCACTTTAACTACTATTGAATGGATGTCAACATTCCTTTCTTTTAATTTCTTTTAATCACCAAGAAAGTGATTTTTCAATAAAGTGCGGTGATTTAATGTCTTTGATTCTGCTCAACATCAATGATTTATTTAAGAATAGATGCTTGGTTATAACTAATAGTGATTTTTTCATTTATTTCAATGTTTGTCCAACATTTTCATAATATTCTAGTTTCAAGATTTTCTAGATCATTAGCATAACTATTGTGGGAACGTACCCTTCCCACATATCATACGATGCACGCCATACATACGCTCCTCATAATGCCCACGCCCCATCAACCAGCTCGCACGCATAAAAGTAGTTGATGATACCACTCCATGCTGTTCCAATGAACCAAAAATGCACGCATGCGCCATACATGTTTACGTCCGCCATACGTGTTTATATACTGAACACAGCCTTCTGCATTAAGGACATGGCCAACGAATTCCAAGGCCCGCAAATCTCACACAAGGAACCATAAGCAAACATAAATGCTCTATGCAAACATAAATGCTCTACGTAAATGGATTCTATGCAAAGAACTGCGCACAAATACACGCAGTAGACACATAAATAATCACTTCATAACGACCTCTGCAAGACCCGTCCCTTGAAGGGACGTATCAAGTTTAATATGGCTTAGATTGTCAGATGTCTTTATTATGAACTCGAGACCCTGACAACCTAATAATCACAATCACGCTACGCCTGGTAGAGTTCACATCGCGGCAATCGCTCACTGAGACGCTACAAGTGAAACTTAGCCGAGAATACGTTCCAAGCTGAACCTCGCATATATCCTGGCAGCTGAGATCCTAAATACGCATTCCACGATTCGAGAAGCTCATTCAAGCGATCCCGAAGAGAATATTCGATCCTACGCTGAACTTCAACAACGCTGAAAACCGGAGACTTCATACCAATGAAATACATCTCCAAGCCTCACCAGCACTGAACCAGCGGTCTTCAAGTCCCGACGTCGAGCCTAGCAGATCGACACCGCGGACGCTACACTCCCGGAGGGCAGAACAACGCTGACCGTCGCTGCCCACACCGTTCTTCAAGTGTATAAGTGAGAGATCAAGCCCAAGCGGCACATTAATTACACCGTACGTCATACGGTGTCAATTCTATCATTATTCTAATAAATCGTTACACTTAGAAAATCTAAGTTGAAAGCATTTTTATTTATCCTGTGGAAGAGAAAGTTTGGGTCGCTAATGCAACCAGACCTTCACCCTACGCAACAACTATCATCAGTTGATTTAATTGTTTAATTTAATAACTATCATCAATGGGTTTGAAAAGGGCTCTAAAGACCTTGACGAGCCCTAAAGCCCCACAAAAAATACAACGGTAATAAAAAATGAAGAGTCATGATTACCTCAACATGCTACAATATGACCACTTGCTAGAACAGTCCTCTCAACATAGGACCGATAAAATGATTCCGTACATTTAGTACACTGAATAGCCTTCATAATGTCAATAAATTTTTGTTTTATGGGGCATTTGGTAATTTTCTTGATATTACTCGTAACTTAATACAGAAATATAATAAGAAAAATACTTAACTGTTTTCATGCATAGTGTTAGAAATTTTCTATCACCAAAATCCAATTAGTGGATGGATAAATAGACAAATTTGTATTAGTACTTTTGAATAAATAATATTTTTGTTTATTGCCAAAAATCTAGTGAAGCACAACCAATTGGCTTATTTCATATAAATGTTCATGTCATTTGACATCTGCTCTTCTGAATACATAGAATATAGAGAAACAACATCAGTTCTTTGAAGGCAATTTAATTTTGAACCAAATTAAGAAAGTTCACTCGCTGCCAATGAACCATCATACTTGATGATGTCTCGCATTAAAGACAAAACATAGTATTATTTACAGTGGTAATTATAAAAATTGCTTTTTTCTAAATTGTGACAAGAGAACTTTCTAAGTTTTATTTTAAATTAAATTGTCAGCAGAAAACTCAGGCTGTTTCTCTGAATTATGTTTAATAACTTTATTCCTCTCAAAAAGCAGTCAAAATAGAATTAAATATGTCAATGGCAAGCAAGGGAACATAACCTCAAAAGACATTGTAATTGTCCTCGACATAACTGACAGATAAATAATTAACCAGAGAATGAAGTGGCAGTCAAGGTGACCATTACTTTAGCCTACAGTTGCCGTTAACCAGAGGTCATTGAAAAGAGTTTCAAATTTATCTGTTAACTACGCTTGTCTAGAACTTTGACCAGAGGTGGTCATAAAGGGCTTTATCAGTTCAATCTACCTAACTCTTACTAAAACAACAATGATAGTTTTACATTTCCCAGCATTTCAACGAGTTTACCTCCACTACTTAATAATTTTCTTGATGCTGAAATGATTATACATCAAATATTAATTCTATTTATGCATAGGGAGAACAATAAATATCAAGTAAAATTTAAAATAGAAAATAGGAACTGAGTTTTAAAAATGACCTAATTTTGTATAGTTATTGAATAAAAACTCTTACCCCCACAAAATTTTCTATTCATCATTTGCAGTTTTTGACAGCAGTCAGACAAGAGCGCACTAATTTCCATAGTTAAATTGCCTTAAATTATCCACAGACCATTAATCCTCAACAAAGAGATAAAATAGACAATGTTTCACAATACTAGAATAACTAATTGAATGGAAACCAACATTCACTAATAAAGGTAATGCAAATTTTAAACTCAATGCTGCACTCTTACAGAATAAAACAAATAGTCAGAAAGTTACATGATTAAACGTTTCTAGACAATAATTTACCTATAAATATGGGCTGCAAGCAGCTAATATTGTCTTGTGACCATGAATTAATCCTCCCTCCGTATCCAGGACACAATCAATGAATTGTACATTCTTGTATAGTTTAGCAACTTAATCCATAAGGTGGACAGTGTGGTGATCGCACTGAACTGAAGGCATTTAAAAATATCGTCAACGCCTCCACATATAACGTAATTTCACGTCAAAGAAAAAAGAAAAGAATACATTAACAAAATACACCAAACGAATTTAAAAAATAGATCAACTGCAAACTACAGAACATCCACATTTCTTGCATTCAATTCGTAGACAAACATCCGTAGAACGTTGCCAAGAGATCAGAATAAAGAGAAGTAAATTCTCAGACATTAGTAAAAATAACTCCGACAATACAATTCTAGTTCCCTGATAAACACTAGTTTCTAACAATACAAAGAATCAAGAAATATGATAATACGTCCATCCAGTTTGCATCGACATCTTGCTCAGCTCGGTGTAGACAAGGCCAAGAAATATCGATATATCACAATATCGATATTTCGTCATAAAAATATCGATATTTATCGTCGATAGTTGCGGTTTTCTAGTCACAACCAGACTGTAGTCAACTCTTGGCTGACTAGTCAACTTCGCTCGGAAACGCGAATGGAATGCAAAAGTGGTGCAGAAGTCGACTTTGGGTTCGCGTATGCGCGTTGGGTTACTGAAATGCTTTTTGTGAGGTAAACGGTCGCAAAATGTTTAATAAACAATGAATTACTTGGCGATTCTTTTAATGCGAATCTTTTGACTAGACTCAATTCTCATCCCCAATCCTGCGCACTCTTCTGAGTCTTTGTGATACTATCGATTGTTCTGACTGCGCTCAACTCTCCTACTCAGCGAAATCAAACAAAGATCAGTCAACATTCTTCATGAATGGAATGCTCGCAAAGTTGACCGTAGTCGACTACAGTCAGTTGGCGTAACTGGAAAGCCCCACCCATTCAGGTGAGCCTGGCGAATTTTTTTTGTTTTTGTTTTATTGGGGCGTTACGGTTTGCCGACATCGAGGTAGTTAGAGCCCTAAACTGGCGAAGACAAAGCAAAGAGCAGAAAGGAGCGATGCCGGTCCTGTCGCTCACAGAAGACTTCAGAATAAAAAAATTACGTCGAGTCTATGGCTTCTAGTCATGGAGTTAAATATAAATAGAGGTAACCGTTTCTTCTGCAGATTGCCTGTGATAGCATAAGACAGAAGATACTGAGAGATGTCGACCTCTCGCTCGCACATCCACTTGAAGGCGGGAAGGAGGGAAGTCCGCAACGGCTTGTGAGTAGCAGTCAGTAGTCAGTGAGGGGAATCGAGTTCCCCCACCTAAGATGTGCGAGAGAGACAGAGAGATCTCATTGTACGAGTATTCCCATCCGAACAACCGGCACATTAGGCTATTGGTATGTACAAAAATCGGCAATATAACTTCCTTTTTTGAAATGCGCGCCAATCAGGCAGTAGGGGTCGTAACGGGGCGGGAGTGGCCTCATTCGACAGGCGTGGTTCTAGTTTTGTTCCCCACCCCGGTCAGTCGCTATCATGCGTTAAAACAATGAGAAGTGTGCGTTTGCCGTCGAGGTCTACTTTTCGAACGGATGTTCTGTGATCGAAACCCAGCGCCCCTTCCGAAATCGCTTCAATGTAACCCCGTTGACCCTTTTCCGGACCGGAAATCAATTGTTACATGTGTCACTACGTTCAGACAAACCGTGAGTGCGACAAGACGAAGAACTGGCATCCCTTGGTCCATCAGATCACTTGAGAACATTGAGAGCTTCAATCATGTAATCCCCACAGCGTTCTGCGCGCAAACATGCGTCTGCACTTGGACTTTCCGATCGCTCAGTGAGGCGAATTCTTCACGATGATCTTCATTACCACCCTTACAATTTGGCGATTGTGCAGGATCTCTCCGAACGCGACTACTATTCTCGGAGAAACGCATGTGAGGAGCTTCTCGAAAACGTTCCTGAGGACGCAATTGTTTGTTTGTTTTTTCGGTGATGAAGCCCATTTTCAATTGAGTAGATGTGTTAACAAATATAAAATACTGGGCTGACACCAATCCCCGAGAATAGCATCAAAGGCCTTGCATTAACCCAAAGTCAGTATGGGGTGCAATTTCCTCAACTGGAATTGTCGGTCCCTTGTTTTTTTTAAGAAAATGAGGTCACATAGACAGTGAATTCCTGCCGGTATGTGAACATGTTTGAGGATTCTTTTCACGACTTGATGAATTGGACAGGGGACATTTGGTTCCAACAGGACGGAGCAACGGCTCACACTTAAACGGCATCGTTGGCTGTTTTGAGGGAACACTTCCCGGAGCACCTCATCTCAATTTGGAGTGACCAGCTTGCTCCTCCGATTCGGCCCGATTGCGATTTTTTGACATCCCGCGTTTATATCAACCGTCCAAGGACCCTACAAGACCTCAAGGCTAACATCCGGGCAGAAATTGCCAACATACCCGCTGCTATGCTGGTAAGGGTCATGACATACGCCAGAAATCGGCTTATTCAGTGTGGATAATGGGGGTCGTCACCTACCTGATATGATTTTCAAAACAGTGTAAAACAAAACGTTGGATATGTACCTTGTTACTAACGAATGACCATTCGTCGTAAACACAGAAGGGGACTCGTGTGTTTCAACGAGCATGAAGATTAAGGATTAAGTATGATTCGTTGTAAAACACGCTTCAGATTCACAAATGCACATTTATTACAATTGAACAACATATATACATATTCTTTCCTAAATTTACAAAAGCAGAATTACAAGATTGATCCTGGATTGCCAAAATTGAAGTTAGTTGTTGTGAGCAACTAACACTCTGAGAACAACTTTTTCTACAGAGTTTGAATATATTTGAACATAAACAATTGTTTATGTAATATCCCCTTCAATACCCCTTTTCCCAATTTAAACAGAATTACGATATGATAGTAGACAAGAGTGAAGTGCGATCGTAGCTGATCTGCACAAAAACAAAAAGCCCATTGAACTCAAGTTTTTGAGAACATCCCCCCGTCATCTACGAAAGATACATTTATAAAGTTACCTGCTGTTTAATTGAAATAGGTTATTAAAAACCATGGAAAAATGCAGGATTTCAAATACATCCGAACAAGTTCTCGATGTGGTCCTCCCTTACGAGGAATAATACTTATTTGTTGGAATAGCTTCCTTGTAGTAATCTTGCTCCGTCTGCCTTCAGAAGTCTTGGCTGAGGTCTTCTGACGGAGTGGTTGAGTTTCCTCCAGTCCGGCCTTGTGGCTGATAGATAAGCAAGTGGCTGAAACTAGAGAATATTATGAACGAATATGTTCAATGTTGCTTTGCTGCGAGCGCTGCACCATACTTTGGACGGTACAGCAGTTGAGTGATTTCTCATAGGAAATCAATTTTCAAAAAGTTCATCATGAACACATTAATAAGTTGACTTATGAGTATAAAACATTATACGCAGTGAAATGTCTAGACGTCGCACAACATGGCGACGTGTCCCCAGAGTATCATCACGTGGTGATCCCCGAAGTAGAACTTGCAGAGTACTGAGCCGTGGAACGATACAACGCGGCACATACTAGCCGTGTCGCATGCCGATGTGTGGGTCTGGATAGCGCCGTACAACGCGGCGCATGGTTACTGGATCTATACTGGATAATGTGGCTTGAGCAGTGCTCTTTATATAGCCGGTGCACGGAACGTACATAGTGGGTACGTTCAAGATTCGAATGTCATGGAACTTGAAGTTGACATAGAGATTGTAGCTTCCACCGGATGCAAGGAACATGCACGTTGAATGCGTGCATCGATACAAGGTGCGTGGAACTTGCAGTCGACACGGAGAACATAGCTACTTGCTGGCGCAAGGAACTTGCACGTTGAATACGTAAATCGATACAACGTGCATGGAACTTGAAATAGACATGGAGTTCATAACTACCTAAGAACATCTATGTGAACATAGAAGTATTTTACACATGGAATAAATAAATATTGCGATTCTCATGGAGCACAAATAAAAATAAAGTACGTGTTGAGAATCTAGAAATGAACACTTTACGAACGTTTGGTTCGTAACATACCTACATTATAAAAAATATATAGTTTCATAAAATAGGTTTTATTGCGTTCTGAAAAACGTTATGTTGCCGCATCCTGTATAAGTCTATGGGACGGATGGACGTTATTCTAAAAACCACTTTTTCTAAATCAGGGATAACCAAAACGGATATTTCCGTTGAAATCTCGCTTTCGAATTTTTTCAGGATTACAAAACTTTCTATATACTACGTATATGAGAAAGTAAAAAATAAAACAACAAACCAATTTTGTTATTTAACCGTTGAAAAATACAGCGTGGGCTGGCGGTCCCCACCGCCCGCGCGGTCTGCTGTCAGCGGGTGCGAGAAGCGGCATTTTAGAAAGTTCCGAAGAGAAAGGGAACCAAATCTTAAAATGTATTCTAAAGAGGGAAGGGTACTTGCCATTAGTGGCGCGGCGCCCGGCACCTCAAAGAGAGTTTTGGGACGTGCGTGAAGATAAATATTTATTCTTAGAAACAATTGGCAGAAGGCGTGAGAAATTGAGATATTCAATTTTCGCATACCACGGATAGATTAGCAGCCCGCACAAATGTGACCGCGACAATACAATATAACTTTAAGAAATAATTAAGGAGCGTCACGGAAGCACGTCAAGGAGACGGCATCCCTTGTCAAAGATTTTAGTAAACAAAGTTGTAAAATTCTTCAAAGGAAGGAGAGCTCAGTGGAGGAACAGCTGTATCGGGGGTGCAGCGCCGGATCCTGGGAAAAGCAGCACTTCTTAGAGATAATTACGACAGTCTTAAGGAGTTTCAAGATGGGCTAGTCATTCGCCGAACTCCAGATTCTTTGGGTCGGCGAAAAAGGGTACAACAATGGACCAAGACGTGGGAAAGGTATCCACCGAGCACCAAAGGAAGGAAAACCCAGCGAATCCCATTGCTTGGTTTTTAAACATACGCCATGAACATTTTGGCCCATCCGAGTAGGCTCGCGTAAAATGAAACGAAGGCAAGGATTGGCCCTTGGAATCCACGTGACACATCGGAGGGCGTGAACCGTTTCAAAATTTTGGATAGAAGAGGGGATTTGAATTATAAAAAGGGGTGTGCGGAAACCTCAGGAGATTCAGATATTATTATTTGTACGGAGAGATTATGAGATTATTATTTTGTACGAGTATATTTTGAGACGAATATGCGAGTCTCCGAGATTACGTATTCCTAAGTTCTTTTAAGAACAGTGAGGAAATTAGTTTATTTCCGGGAACGGTTTTCGTTCGAATTTAGTGGGCGATGGCAGCATAGCGCCGCGAGTCAGCATTTCGGCTGTCGAATATTTTCTAGTACGTCTCGTGATAATTTCGCTTATTAACGAGTGAACTTGGTTCATGGACTTGTGACATTTTTTTATATTATTACAATCTTGCTGCATCGGAATAGATTGTAGAATGAACCATTAACTTTAATGTGAGAGAGATTCTCCGTGGTGAGTTTCAGGTGTGAGCCAGAGGTCCGCGACTCGGGACACAAGGCAATTTCGTAATTTGCTGTATTAGCCTTATTCATGGGATAACACATAGTAAATTTAGAAAAAAAACATCCATGATAACTAGAATGTACTGATTTCCGTACTTGGTTTTTGGAATTGGACCATAAATATCAAGTGAATACAAATCATTAGGTGAGTTTGGAATAATACTCAACATCTCTCCACAAAATGTTCTATTTGTATGCTTGGATTTTAAACATAGTAAACATTTACTAATTGACTTCCTTATTCTCCGATACATATACTTGAAGTAGCAGTTCTGCCTTCAAATAGCATGGACCTTGTCCGCGCCATAATGTGCCATTTCCGTATGCATCATCATAATAAGATCCTCAACCGCGCACTCTGGTATACATACTCGATATTTATTGGGGATTTTCTTAACTCGATAAAGTAATACATCATTTACCAATCTCCACTTTTCTGGATCTCTATTGAATTCTCCATACAATTGATTCTCCTGATTCATATTCCCATACAAAAAAGTTTTAATTTCCATTAATCGTTCATCTCCATTTTGTAAGTTTGCAAGTTGATTCAAATTATCAAAAGGTATCGAAAATACATTTAGATCAATTACGGCAATAATAGGTTCATTTACATCTATTTTATTTGAGTTAGTAAGATTACGACTTAAATAGTCAGGCAACAGGTTATCTCTACCCTAACAATATTCCACCGTAAAACTAAACTGTTGTAACCACAGAATCCACCTATATTTCATGTGATGACATCTTTACATAAAAATTAATGCTTTATGGTCTGTTCTGCTAGTGAAATGACGATATGCTAAATATTGCTTGAACTTGGATATTGCCCATACTATTGCATTTGCTTCCATTTCTGTCGTCGTATATCTCGTTTCCGCGCCTTTGAGAGTTCTACTCACAATGAAAACTATTCATTCCTCATTCTGTATTTTCCGTAGTAATACAGCTCCTATTCCGCTTCTACTGCTGTCTGTTTGCAATATAAATTCTGAATTGAAATTTGGATGCGCTATCATAATGCTATTTAAGAATATGAACTTAATATCTTGGAAGGTGTGGCATGCACACCTCCATGTTCATATTTACCGCGGTTACGGCCACCATCGGAGCAGCTCGGGCCGCACCGGCAAGCGTCGCGCCAAGCGCGCAAACGGAACGGGTTTGCCCCTTTTGTCCCCACCACGCTACCGGCGCGGAAGCGCGCCGCGCAGGGCCACCGCTGCCTCAGCTGGCGGGAAAACTCCGCCATCGCCGCCTCCCAGGCGACAGGTATATATAGGGCAGCCGCGCAGCCCTAAAGCGAAGAGGATTAGGAGCGAGCCAGAAGAAGTATACTACTCTCCGCCGTCTACTAGCTTCACACGCCTACGCTGCCCACTTCGCTCTCTACCAGGACATCTCTTCGGATCTACGGAACAACGCCACGCACGGAACCTCTGGATAACGACCACCCGCATTCAACCACGGATTCTTCTTCTTGGATTGTTGAATAACGGGACGCTGGAACCTTTTGACGACGACTCCGCTACGATTTTGGTACCTTGTAACTACACGGACTTAGTCATCCGCTGTAACCATCACTGAATAAAGACTTGTTGTTAAGTTTACTCCATCGTATCCATTACTTCCCTTAACGGGACACAACAGAAGGGTTTTTCCATACGCTGAAACCATTTCCATTGTACATTCTTACGTAGTAATTCGTATAACGGAGCCATCACAAATGCAAAAACCGAGCGTAATAATTTCATACACCTAGGAACTTCTGCAATTCTTTTTTGTTTTCTGGAGCTCTTATCTTATCATATCAATTTCTTTGATTTTATCGTAAGACATTTTAATTTCCTCCCTAGTTATTTCGTAACCTTCAAATTTTATAATATCTGTACAAAACTGAGATTTCTCCAGATTTAGATAGATATTAGAATTTTTTAATATTTCAAAGAATTTACTCAATAATTTTAAATGTGTTCAAAAGTTCTAGACCTAAGCACTATATCATCAACATATATAATACAGTTGTCTCCTAACTGATCCCCAATTACCATATTTAAGCATTGTACCAATGCAGCAGTTGCATTTAAGATGCCAAATGGAGCTCTCGTGAAGCAGTATGTAATCCCCTCGAATTGGAATCCTAAATATTTCTACTATTAAGTTCCACATTCATTTGCCAAAAACAACTTCTCATATCCATGCGTGAATAATATGTACTCTTACCGAATTTTGCCAAAATTTCACCTATTTTCATAGGTTTATCCTTCAGTGGAGTCATAAGGGTGTTGATGCGTCTTGGATCCAAACACAAACGCAATGTTCCGTTTCCTTTCTTGACAATTACGATTGGATTAATATACTGTGTATTTTTCTTTTCAATTATTCCATCCGGTAGCATTTTCTTTATTAATTTCGCAACATCTGCTCGATAAGATACAGGGATTGGATATTGTCTTATTTGAAATGGCTTATTACTTTCAATTTTTATTTCTAATTGATATTTGTTAATAGGTTGTTTACCTTTAGTGAATATTTGACGATTCTCCATTAATAGACGTATAATAAATACATTGTTTCTGTTCCTCATTTATGGCATTAGTTTCATTCACTCTACTTTCTATCTGCTCCTTTGATTTATCGAGTTCTATCGAAATCAGTTCTACGACATATTCTGATGTTTCTACATGTACTGGATTACTGCCATTCTCTTCCTTCCTAAACACGATTTTATTCGCATTTAAATTTGTGCTACAATTATGATGTTCCAGCGAATAAGGCGGATGGTCTAACACTGGGATGCTGTACTTGGCTAGAAACCTCTTGACAGACAATGCGAAATGAGCCGGCGCATTGTCTTGGTGGAGAATCCATGTGTTGTCCTTCCACAATTCGGGTCGTTTTTTCCTTATTCTTTCACAGAGTTTAGCAAGAACGTGAAGGTAGTAATGTTAATTAATAGTTTGACCTTCAGGAACGAAGATCAGATGGAATCAGATTACCGATGTTTTCGACATTGTCATCCGTTTTTGACGTGGAAGGGCAACCTGAGCGTGAATCATCTTGAACGTCTTCTCGGCCATCGTGAAAACGCTTAAACCACTCAAAAACACGTGCACGCGATAAACATTCGTTGCCATACACTTCTTTCAATAAATTACAAGTTTCAGTAGCGGTTTTTCCAAGTTTCATGTGAAATTTCACAACAATTCGTTGCTCTAGTGTTACACTTACCTTTTTTCCGGCGAAACAAAAAAACAACTCGAATGCGAGCGAAGCTTACGGCTATACTGATTTGTTTACAGAAGCGAGAGGTTCTGCATTCGAAAGAGAAAGTTTCACGATAGACAACTGCCGGTCGCTGGTGTTTGGGGCATGCGCCCTTCTTCCGCAGCAGTGTCAGTCTCGTTACTTAATAGTCACACCTCGTATGTATGTGTGTATATATATATATATATATATATATATATATATATATATATATATATATATATATATATATATATATATATATATATATATATACACACA
>NNCF01128537.1:59606-76083 GCA_002313205.1 Laupala kohalensis | reverse complement strand
CCACCCTTGCTTTATACGAAACAGTCTCGTTCACGAACACTATACACGCAATAGTAGTAATATTCATCGCCCTAGAGTGTCAACTACTCTTTGCCAAAAAGGACCGCATCATTCGGGAATCGTTCTATAAAATTCCCTGCCCAAGAATATAAAAGACATTATGAAATTGAATCTGTTCAAATCAGCGGTTAAAAACTACCTCCTGCACCAGTGCTTCTACAATGTAAAAGAATTTATTGATTTTAATAAAAGTTAAATTCGTCTTGTACTTTATCACGCCATTGCTGTAGTACTTTTTAAACAACTTATAACAATTTCAAAAACTATTTTCTTGCATGGTTGTTTTGCCGTATGGCTCATATTAATTTAGTTTCATGTGTACTCAACTTTGGCACGGTTGTGTACATTAATTCTGTATCCCCATCCTGGCCCGGGTTTTCTCTGTTTTTCCTTTGGGTAGAGGCGGATTTCTTATACAGTTTCTCTAGGCTTTGTCTAGGGGCATGTTAATTGTAACAACAAATCGTGAATTTAGTGTTCTTTCAACTCTTATGATTTTTAAACACTATACTCAGAATAATCTATAGTTTGATAATAACTTGTACATGTAAATTTACAAACATATTTGCGTTAAATTACAACATATTGACATTATATATGTATTATAACTCACAGCTAACTTTTTATCTTATCTAGGAACTTTTGCTGAAATTTTTGAATCCGCCTCTGCCTTAGGGCCTTTGATCGGAATTGATGGGATGGTCCCTTGGTTGCTTCCGGAGAGTAAATTAGTTTATTGTCCTCCACGTGGTCATATGCACTTTGTTCTGCTGTTTTGACAATAATTTTTTTATTATTATCATCATCCATCAATCATCATCATTATTATTATAAATTTATTATTATTATTAATGAAACTGCAAGATTTGTAACCAAACAACTACATTTTACAACCTGTAGGTTGTTAACATTTAAAGTCGCTGTTGTGTATTTTTAAAATAAGTTTGATTTTCACAGTCTTAGTCTTGGCTTTGAGTATATTTCTTATTCGATATGAGCAAAAACTGGTGTGAAAAAATTTGGGTGTGTGTTCTATGTCAATTCAAAACAAGAGGATTACGTATGTATATATTACCCCTAACATTATTTTCCTTTTACATTTCACTGTAATTTCACTTGAGTGAAGGTTGAAAATACATAATCTATTTTTTTTTAATTATCAAGTAAGAATGAGTGGTTGAGCTGGTTAAATGATAATATTGTGTAACATTTTTCCTTATCTTGCTTATTTCACTGGTGAGTTTTTTCCCCTAAGACTTCATTCATACCGGGCTTGAAGTATGGTGTCTCTGATACATCAACCACAATTTGTTGTTATTCGCAATACAATGTTTTTCTTATGGAAAAATATCCTTGGTGTTCTATTATAAATGTATTATAGAGTGCGGGATACACAATATAAAAATTGTGATTGTGTAGAATCAGGTGGGGTAATTGTTAATGAGTTTAGGATGTTTTTCTTTCATTCCTCTTTTTGGATGTCTTAGTTCGTAAAAAATATTTTTTTATATAAAAGCAAATAACTTTCGCATTTTGATGTAGCTTGTTACTTTCCTACATCATACATCTTTTGTAACGAAAATTTCTTGTATGATATTTCCCACACTTACTCATCTGTTTACCACTTCCTCTGATATAATTAAATGAATTTCTTCAGAGAATGGAATGAGTGACAGAATGGGCATAGCAGTTGGGACTTGAAATTGAAATTTGACCCTTTGAAAACCACGTTTACAATTTTATTTAATATTTGCATTTACCCAGTATTCTCATTTTACTCCTGTATTTTAAAGCATAGACTGTATAATGGGGACTAAGAGTTTCATTAATTATCAAAACATTCTAGAACCGAAAAGTCAGTGATGGGTTATCCCAATCCCCATTTAATATTATTTTTTCACATTTTATTAGTTATTTTGCTGAATAAACCCTTTACATAACCACATATTAAAACACATTGTAGTTACATTGAACTTCATGCTTCAAAACAAATTATCAAACCAAAACATATGAAAACAGGGAGAATGTTTTTTTAAAATGGAGTTTTACGGCTCGTCAACATCAAAGGTCATTGGAGCCCTAAAAACTTGTACAGGTAGGGAAAATGCAGCCACGCACTAGGGAGAGCCAACGTGACTCTCCCCACATGTGAGGCTTGCCAAATGACTCAACCATACCCATTAAAAACCCTCCTGAATTACAACATACCAATACATATCTCAAAACATACATCAAAACATTGAGGACAAAAAATGAGGGGGGACAAAAAATGAGAAAAATGAAAGATACCCTAGCCCTAATAGTGTTGGGATCGAAAAGAACAAGAGGTGACCAAGGAAGGTCAGAAACGAGACAGGAAGGAGTCTGTCATAAGTAAGTGGAAGCAATGCCACACTCAGCTCGGGGTCCTGTTCTAGCCAAACACGCACTTACTAGATGTAAGTCCCCTGGGGGGACGGAGAGTTTAAAGCAGTACATTCTACAGTACTTTGCCAGAAGTATTAGAATGTTTAAACTACCTACTTTCCCTCTAACTGAAGAAAAGGTGAGGATTTTTTTAGAGGAAATTTGTCATCAGCTAGAACAAATTTAGTTTTTTATTATGAATATTTTCAGTGTCTTCGAATTCATCTCCCAGTACTTATTTTCAATGTAAACATAAGATTTTTTTTTCACTACTCACCCTCTTATGTTCTGAGTAACAATATAAACTGTATTACTTCTCTTGTGGTTGGCTCTAAGTGTATTGCTTCCTCTGGAAAATTGTCTTGCATATTTTCAAAATATTTATCAAATCTTTTAACATCTCGTAGAGATCAAGCAATTGTTACAATTTTTCTTCATTTTCTCTTCCTTATACTTTTCTTTTTTATCTTTCTTATATTTTACTTTGTGTCAGCTTTTACCATTTCTTATCAATCCACTTCTTCAGAGATCAATCATCTTGAAGTATATAGGTAGGTATAACCACTTAAGAGCAAACCCCATATATCTAGTGAAAAGACTAAGAAAAAAATAACAGAATATAATTGAAACTGCTACATGTGATGAAATTCAAGTTAATTCAGATAAGCACATGTATGATTGTACTATATAACTGTGCGTAACTAATAGCATATAAATATGTTTAAAATTACTGCTACCCTGGGAAAATGCAGGGTAAATATAAACAGGGAACTGGGATATCTTCAAAATTCTTATAACATACTACCCTTGTTTTTCTGTTACCTGAATAAATTTTTTGACAAGAACAAATAACAAAAATAACTTACATTTCAGTGAATTATCAACTGTACTACAGTTAAAGTAGTGTAGTAACTTCGAATTTCAATCTTCTGGTTAAGTCAATTTTTATTAGATTGAATTCCATCTACAGGGTTCGAAATTTTTGTATTTCCTTTACAGTCACAAACTTCTAGTTTTGACCATCTTTTAGTTTCTCAGACTACCACAGCACTTATATCTGTTGTTAACATTTGTCCCTCATTTACTACAACCCTGCTTGACTGTTCAGTTCTGAATTAAGAGCTATATAGTGAAACAAAGTTTTAGAAGGTGAAGTGTTTTAAATACCCTAAACATGTTCCACAAAATGAGTCACTTATTGATTTATTAAAAAGTGATCATAATAATGTTATACATATTGCTCAAAGAGGTTATGTTTCACTTCATTTATAGCTTTTAAAAGAAGAATCTGAAAGGTGAATAATTTTTATATGATCCGCTAAGAACATAAAAAATTCTTATGACTAATATCTTGAATTGCTGGTTCATAATTTGGCTTTGTTAGTGATAAATCTTTGTGGACTAGTTATTCAATTAATTAATATTGATTCCTTTCTCTTTGCAGCATAGAAGTCTACAGCACTCTTTGCATTATGTATGAAGTTTATTATAAGTTGTTCAAATTGTATATAATGAAACAGTATTAGTATGAGAGTTATCGGCCATAGTGATCATAAATGAATGGTTTTTTTTTTTGCATTTCGCCAGAAAATAAGAACATATATTTATATTATGCCGAGGTTTCAACCTTTATTGGGATCATTATCAAGGTTACAAAACAAAAACATGTCATCCAATCAGTACAGATTAATTAAATAATACACTTAAACAACCCTAATCAGTAAATACCTCCTACAAACTAACATCACTCCACACAGCTTACTCTCCTTACCTGTAAACCTTTAGTATACATGGTTAACTTACTCATCACAAAATGGTCTCGTGTATTAGTATACACATGCATTAGCTCTATACAGAATACTAACCCAACCAAACTAAACATACATACCATCCTTACATAAAATATACAACAATTTTTAATATTTACTATACATTATCATTATTAAAACAACCAAAATTAAGGAATACAATTTAGATGACTTAATAATTAAATATATTCACAAATTTAAATAGATAATGCACCTCAAACTAAGCATTTATACCAATCCCTACATACAAAATAAAATTTATCACAATAAATATCCCAAATACAACATACTACTTGCTAAACATTGAACGAATTACACTATAAAAAATTAACTATAAAAATCTACAATATGTAATACATTTACCACACTTACATACAATATAACAATTTACTTTTGTAATAGCACTGACATCTTATGATTACCAACTCCCATATAAGTATACAATTTATTACCATTTGTAGTATATTTAACATACATTACTTCTGAACAATCATACATATTACACAATACAAAACAATTGCCCCCCCCCAAAAAAAAAATTATACTCATATTTTTAAATTGATAACCCATCAATGACTAAACATCTGTATTGACCCTTACAGACCATATACCATTTATCACAGTTAATATCCTACTTCCAACACACAACTTGCTATACATTTGAAAATATTAAAACCATGGATATCGACTTAAATTTAAATATAATACATAGAATATACTGTTTATCCACATTTATATTAAAATATACATAATAACACATTAAAATTAATTACACACTTTTGATAATGTTACAATACATTGTGCTTAATTTACCTATATCAGTTTTTTTTGTCTGAGTTGTTATTAGATATTAATCATTTCTATAATTCTCCTTTTTTTGACATTATTTGCTCTATCCAGAAACATGACATAATTAAATTTAAATTTATGTCCCATGTCCATGGCATGTAAAGCTAATGCACAATTAGGGATTTCCGTTACAATCTGACTTGTGTTGGTTGATCCTTTTGTATAACATCTGGCCGGTCTCTCCAATATAGGTTTTATTACACCCTCCACAAGGTACAGAATATACCACACCAGTTTGCTTATCTTTGTGAATTGGCTGTTTAACATTCGTAAAAAGCTCCCTTCCAACCATCCTCTTCTTTTTGAAAGCAATTTTGAAATCTTTAGGTTTAAAAATGTTGCTTAGTGGCTCTGAGAAACCCTTAACATGTGTCATAGATCTATTCTTAATCTCATCATTCCTAACCTCCTTGTTATTCTTATTGAACCTGGAACTGTATAAAATGTTATTGATTAAGCCCACAGGAAAACAATTTTTGATCAACAGGTCTTTTATAATCAAATTATTTCTATGAAATTCAATGTCACTTAAATTTAAAGCTCTATGCTTCAAACCAAGTGCTAGATTGACTTTTTGTCTCAGGATGGTGTGACTTCAAATTGAGGTACCTATCTGATCTATTTGGCTTACACCACCAATCTATCTTAATAATAATAATAATATTTTATTGAACCACATAGATCAAAATGATGTATGGCGAGTCATAGTACTAACAACAATAACAATATTTACATATAAGAATAACATTATAATAATTTTGATATATTTAACCATATTCATTTAACTTAGGCTAGATAGAAATTAACATAAAATACAATTATTTTCTACTATTACAGAATATTAATATTTATTTAGGCCAGTGTTATTAGATATCTATGGTAGGAATTCTATTATATTACTTTTATTTTATTAATTTATGTCAAGGTCTATATTTATGCTAAAACAGTGGAATTTGATGTTGTTAGATCGTTTCCCGTATCATGGGTCACATTCTGCACCTTTGTTATAATGATTACCTACAACAGATTGTATGTCATACATTAGTTATTGTCATTGAGGAATTATTGTACACTGTAGTAAGTTTCTGTTGTAAGAATTGTTTGAGTTTTGTTTTGAATGGGTTCAGAAGTATTGATGTTTTCAAGGTTTAGTGGTAACATGTTATATAGCTGTAAACCTGCATTATGAGTGCTTTTTTGGCTAAGAGTGGAAGTTATCTGTGGTAGATGGATATTTCTGGCACGTCTAAATGTGAACATGAACAGTGGAATTAAATCTACAGAGTGGTCTTTGTCTAGTAGATACTTTTTTTTACAAAGTTCAAAGTTTCAAAAATGTACAAGCATGGNTATTGTGAACATGAACAGTGGAATTAAATCTATTGTGGGATCCTTTGTCTAGTAGATCCTTTTTTTACAAAGTACAAGGTTTCAAATATGTACATGCATGGCAGTGGAAATATTTTCAACTTTTCAAATAATGGTTTACACATAGAAAGTTTATTAGTGTTGGTAATTGTTTGTATTATTCTCTTCTGTAAGCAAAAAGTTTGTTTTGTTTCTGGTGCTTGTCCCCAAAATATTATTCCATATTTTAGAATGGAATGGACATTTGCATAGTATACTGTTCGAAGGGTATCTGTTGTGCAATTTGCTGTTAGAACTCTGATGACATAATTTATATTGTGCTGAGTTTCATATTCAGTGTTTCTAGGTGACAGTTCCATTTCATGTTATTTTGTATAGTAAGTCCCAGAAACTGAGTAGTTTGTTTAAAGATGAGGTGGTTACCATTATATTTGATATTAGGTGTGTGCTGTTTAGAAGAATGAGGATTATGGAAGGAAACTGCAAATTTGTCAGTGTTTATTATGCGTTTATTTTGTTGGAGCCATTAGAGTAGGGTGGTGATAATGGATTTGGTAGTGTAAAGTAAGTTTTCAGCAGTTTTGGCATGGAATAAAATGTTTGTGTCATCAGCAAAAAGTATAATTTTGTGGTTTTTGATGATGGATGGGATGTCATTAATATATAGAAGAAACACTATGAGTCCCAGGGTGGAGCCCTGACGAATTTTGTGAGTGACATGCATGGGCAGAGACCAGTGATGTTTTATTTGATTTTAATGTTGGTAGGATACGTGTACTATTTGCTGTCTTTCAGATAAATACGACTTTAGCCAGTTGTATCCTATTCCCCAAATTCCATAATTTTCTAGTTTTCTGAGGAGAATTTCATGATTAATTATATCAAAAGCTTTTGTGAGAACAGGGATTTCTTTCTGCTCTAGTGCAATCAAAATTTCATTGAGAAAAGCAAATAGAGCAGTTTCAGTAGATCTGTTTTCTCTCCATCCATATTCCTAATCAAGAACACACTGTGGGAGGAGTTTATGAGATCTTACATTTTAAGTGATTCGTGATTAATTTTTAGTTATTTATTTATAGCAACCAATTCCTAAAATCCTTGGAAAATCAGGAAAGAAATAATCAAAACATGCAAAATCTGTGCACTGGTCATTTTATTCATAGGAATCATTCAAGGGACCTCAGTTTTTGTTATAGTACATTTAATTCTGATATACTGAAAATATAATCATGAACCATGATATATTGACATAAAAATTAAATATTTACTTTCCCTCATTTAATTTGATAATGTATGCAAGATTAATGGGTAAAAATTGAGGTATTTTTTATTGATGTATTGTTTAATCACTCATCTTATTCTTCTTCACTGATTGTTTAATTTAAATGAATTTCTATATTATTATGTATTCATCCCTTTATTGTTATCCCAAAATATACTTTTTTAAGGCGGAAAATAACAAAGAATATATTAATTTTTGTTTTATTTGTTCTGTTGAAAATTCCATTACTTGTTTTGAAATCCTTGTAGATACTGTAGAAAAAATTATGGCCAAATTAAGAAATGTTTTCAGTAGAAATACAAAAATTAATGGATAAATGACCATACCCTAAATGTATAGAAAACAAGAAAAAAAGTTAATAAAACAGCCATTAAACAACCTGAGAATACCCACTTATAATTATTTCACAGAGAAATTACAAATAGTATTATGTATATTACAAAACGATTTACACAGAATTATTATTAAAAACAATTTGAAAACAAAGACAAAGCTACTAATAAATAAAGAAACATGTGTTGACAGTAAACATATATAAAATTTACTTGGAAAATATCTATGATGAGTTTATGAAATGTCCTCTGGAAGTAGCTGAAATTTTCAATTCTATCAAAAGCAGATCTTAGGAATAGTGTGAAGCTAGAGATATAATTACCATAGTCAAACACACACACACGGAAAATAACTTTTTAGAAAAGAATAACTGTGACTATATAGTTGAAAAGTGGAGTTGTTCTTTTTTCACATGTCCATTATTGAATTTAGAAAAATAACGTTGTTAGAGAATGGGAAAGCTCCTGGGTCTGATAAAATTAAGTCTGTCATAATAAGAATTATATTAAGTAGTATAAAAGAAGTGTTTGCTTATTTCCTTAATCTTTGTTTGAGAAGATGAAGTTGAATTAGTGTCGGGAGGAGTTTAAAAAATCAGTTTTCGAACCCACGAAAAGTGACAAGACAAGCCCTAGAACATTACAGTAAATATTTACCGAATTTAAGGAAATAAAATTGTTAAAGAGCATTTGGTAAATTTCTTAAAACAAAATAAATGTTCTAGTAAAAAACAGTTCAGGTTTCGTTGACAGGTCCCAAAGGGGTTTGCGGAGCTCTAGTTCCAGAACCATGCTGACTCCAAGTCATCTAATAAGAATGAATCTAACAGACAGCAGGACAGACAATAGTCAAGTGCTGAATTCTCCAAGGATCTGTTTTGTCAAGTCTTTTATTTTAATGTATATAAAGGTCATGTGAAGAGGTAAAACTCCTGCAGTTACAAATGCAGGAAGATATAAGTACAATACAGTTGTGTTTTTCTAAAAGCTTTTCATGATAATGAGTCCAACATCTAAATTCATTATTATTAATTTATCTCAAAACTCTTACCTGTAATAACCATTAAAGTGTCATTATTTAAGTTATAATTCTAATATCTATTGTAATTGCTCAGAAATAGAACAAGTCCAAAATATTAAATACCAAGGATTGTAGACTGAAATAAACATGGAAAATCAATTTTGGTTATCCGAAAGTAAATTGATGAAATACTTCAAAGTACCTACTTTATATGCTTAAATCTTTCTGTAGTAAAAAATTATTTTCAAAAAGTATTTTGCTTTAATAAACTCTAAAATGGAATGTGCAATTGAATCTGAAGACTATTGTGGTTCTTCAAAAATGTTTTGTCCCTAGTATCTAAAAAGAAAAGATCAAAACACCCAGTACCTCATTAAGAACACTAAAAATATTACCCTTTAGAAAATAATACATAAACAATTAAAAATTTAAAGCATTTAAAATATTCCTATTAGGAAAGACAAACAAAATTAGTTAGGTATATATAGTAAAACTCTATGTTATTATAATTTACCAAATGTACAGTTCTTTTTTGCAAAAAAAAAAAAGAAAAGAAACTTGCCTTACCATAAAGTATTCTGTGCCTCCTGAAATCAAAATGTGTCNGGGGGGGGATTCAATAAACTATAAAAAATTATTTATTTGATTTGATGCAGTACACTTAATAATTTGTTATATTTGCTTTCCAGACGCTAAACTTGTTTTCTCATTTTAATATATATCACATTGCATGTTTTTTACTGTCCAATTCTGACTATGGGCTTTTCCCTTCCTCTTGTACTATTTAAATTCATGAAACATGTATAGTACCAAAGAGGTGTAATAACCTGGGGGAAAAAAGGTTTCAAAACAGTTACTTTATAAAATCTAGAGCTATGTTCAAACATAATGTTGAAGTTAATAATACATGGTTAGCAACAGCGTTTTTTGACAATTAATTAACTTTATTAATATTATATATATTTTTGGTTTATAATGTATTTTGTTGTTGGAATATTTGAGATTCAGAAGTATAATTGTACGTCTGTAGCCACTGACACGACCGTCACGATACAGAGAACCACCACTTGTTGACGTACAGGTTGTACACTCACACACACAAAAACGTTCACACCTCGCAATGGAGCAAGATTACAAAATATAACTTTTTTACGTTAAATTATCATTATACAAATTGACACTAGATTTTATTTATTTATTTATGATTTTAGCGCATAAACCTGGATCTCTCCAAATGAAAATGTTCAGACTCGAGCGTTCAGAACGTCAGGAATGAAATCGGACGTGTGTCAAGCCCATCTGTTAGCATCGGACGCGTTCGGTTGTCCGATTCGGAATCCTTATTCTTATTCCTGATCCGGAAACCGGACGCGTGTGACCGGTCTAACAGATTTCGGGTGTTCCGCATGAATGAGTAACCAATCAGCGTAGAGTTCTACTGAAACAACGCCGCAGTCTGGAATAATCTCTGTTCGCGTTCAGTTGCATTTTCGTCTGTCCCAGTGAGGCAGGGCAAGAAGGGGAATTGATAAACGAAGTCGACGTTCACGTGAGCAACTCTTAACTCTAGTGCAAGATATCTCTACCTCAGAACGCGTTTTTTTTTCAAGGAGAAATATCTCAAGAGTTGACTTCACTTGGTCAGAGAAAGAGGTAAGAATGATTGGCATTTCATAAATTAATTGGATCTTCCATTTTTGTATTCACTATTACGATGTATGATCCTTCCTAGTACATTTGTAGTGCATTTTTTAAAACAAGATGCCATGTATTCAAGTAAATATATTTACATAATTGATGAAACATTTGACGATATCACAAACCTCTTGACGAAACATTGTGTTCTCACGATGAAAAACAATGCAAATTACCAAGAAAGACAGTCTTTCTTAGTATGGTGCATTTGTCATAGCATTTGCATTTCTTTTGTGTAAATACAATGAAAATATGATTTTAGCAACTAATGTTAGAAGCTTACCCTTTGGTTCCAAAGCTTAAATGAGTTTTATAAAATATAATCATACTTAAGTAATACCGCTAATTACAGAAAACGTGAGTACCATTAATTACAGAAAATGTTTAAAAAATTCTTATCCCTGCGGACATTTTCTTCTGTGGGTATAACATGATTTGTTTCGTCATTAGGATAAATATCCTATATTCTTTTTCGTTAGTTGATTATCAATGATCCAATTACTTCATGGCACCTATTTTCAAAGATTTTTTTTAAATTCTGTATTTTTTTTCTGGTCTCATTGTTTGTGTATTTGATAAAAGTTCGTAAGCAGTTTTTACTTTTCGTCCTACCTGCCGCAATTTACTTGAATGAAAGACCGTTCGGAACTCACAATTTGTAATCATAAAAATTCAATAAAATATTAACTTTCAAATATTTAAGAAAAGTTTCTTTCCTTTAGGACCGTGAAGTAGATAAAATTATTAGCTATCGATGCACGGAATTTAAAACTTGTTGAAATCTTACTTAGGTCCAATTTCACCAAGTTCGTTTAATGTCTTAAACGAGATTTTCTGTGCAGTAAATCGTGATTATCAAAATGCGCGTTCCACCATCTTCGATTTACGAGAAAATCGCGATTAACGCTTAAACGTTCGGGGACCCTTCGATTACCAGCGCAAATCGCGATTTTCTTCAGAACTGCGAGAAATATGGCGTCCATTTTGTTTGTTTGCTCGTAGCTCGGTTTATAGGTTATGTTCAGTGGCACGAGGGAGGCCCGCTGCTGCCTATGGTGTCCTTAGGTGGCGGTAGTGAGCAACATGATGCGTTTTCCTCCCGTCATTTGTCTTCAAATTACCCATAATGCACTGTAAAACTACTACCAACCCAGAGATTCTTCAGAAACATTGAGCAACTTAATCGACGATTAGTTTTGCTTGGTGAAACGCATAAAATGTAATCGCGATTCCATTTACCTAATCACGTTTAAGGAAATCGCGATTATTCTACATTTGGTGAAATTGGGCCTTATAAAAGTAAGATTTTCGTAAAAAGTTTATTATAGTTAGTTAATGAGATTCCTTAACGGCAATTTGATTTGTTGCTAGAAAGTTGTCGGATGTTAGCACAGTTTCCTGTAATGAAATGAAACGTAACAAGCAAATTTCATTTTAATGTAGAAAAATTAAAGCAAAAACAATACTTGAATTTTCTCAAATCTTTGATATATTTGTTGTTTAAGTTGTTTAAAAGTATGTACATCAAACAGAATGCAATAGAATAAATAATTGTAATATCTACATGCATTTGTCGTGTATTATTAGGTACTCAAACTTCAAATGAGTATTTTGTGAGATTAAGAGAATTTGATCGCTCCTTGTCTTTTCGTGCTCCGATTTAAGAAATACTTTAAAAATAGCCAAAGCAGCGGCAATAAAAATAAGTAGCTACAAAATAAAAAGGATAAGCCGGAGGCTGAAACTTAAAACCAGCGTTTGAAAGTATCTTTTAATCCCAAATATATTTTAAGGTACATAGAGAAAGGATAAACTGAACTGATTTCTCCAGATCTCTTTGTATTGTCGCACTTTGGCCCAATTTCACCAAATGTAGAATAATTGCGATTTCCTTGAACGTGGTTAGGTAAATGGAATAGCGATTATATTTTATGCGTTTCACAAAGTAAAACTAATCGTCGATTAAGTTGATCAATGTTTCTGAAGAATTCTCTGGGTTGGTAATAGTTTTAAAGTGCATTATGGGTAATTTGAAGACAAATGACGGGAGGAAAACGCATCATGTTGCTCACTAGCGCCACCAACGGATACCGTAGGCAGTAGTCGGCTTCCCTCGTGCCACTGAACATAACCTATAAACCAAGCTACGAGCAAACAAACAAAATGGACGCCGTATTTCTCGCAGTTCTGAAGAAAATCGCGATTTGCGCTGGTAATCGAAGGGTCCCCGAACGTTTAAGTGTAAATCGCGATTTTCTCGTAAATCGAAGTTGGTGAAACGCGCATTTTGATAATCACGATTTACTGCACAGAAAATCTCGTTTAAGACATTAAACGAACTTGGTGAAATTGGGCCTTAAACGTTTTGAACTATTACTTTTAGTTTTTTATACAATTAGCCTTATATGCTTTCCGAAAATAAATTACTCTTCTGATCTTTAAAATTGATGAATTTTTTATAAGCTTTGTCAAAATCTGATAATTTAAAAAATATTTTTGTAGAGATGATCGGGAATTCTGATGAGACATTTCAGTTTTTGTTGGTAGTTTTCAACGTGTCCGTCATTGTCAATTACATCATTGGTATACAGAGTTAATGGCAGGTCATTCGTCTTGCGAAGTGATGCGAATTCACAGTTTATATATCTTCATAAGGAGCTTCTATTTAATAAATTAGATTGCCGTTACTAGGTACTATTATTTAAAAAACTGACATACAAATAATTTAAATATAAACGAAGATAATTAGACTCGAATTATTTCACCAACATTACTCGGTATAACCATGAAAAGGTGGGCAATGCGGCCCACCTTTTCATAGTTTAGGAGTCGTTCCACAGGAAACACTACCTGACACCTTGAAAAAATGATTGTAACAAGATTGTATTTAACTTCACCCACCACAAGTTTCTTCCGGATCAATACATGTATTCTTGAATCCTATGAATCTTTAACTGTTCTGCTCAACTCAGACTAGGAAGCAGCTGGGCTCTTTTGTTTCATTAGAAATCATGAGCAGTATTCCACTTTTACTTCATGTCTAACCGCAGTTAACGCAGGGGTGCCGCCCCTTCTATATGCCGTAGAATTCCCTCCAAAACTCACTTAGTGCCATTGACACATTTGCATTTGCGATTTTCCCGCTCCGCAATCGCCCCCCTCCGCTTGTGCCACCGCTTACGGAGCTTCACGGAGCGGGCGTCAGCGAGCAGTATGGGGGAACGTGACTAGGGGGTGGAAGAAACAAGGTCACTACGGGACGAAATCCGGTATGCTTCGCGCATGTCTTGTACAGAGCATCCGTGCAACTGCCCGCTACCTACTCACTGCTTTTATTGTAAAACACAAAGCTATATGCAATGAAAATATTTCAAGTAATATTTATTGTTTACTGTGCTGCAAAAACCACGGTGATTATTTTCGTATTTTCTAAATATTAGAAATAGACTTATACACGCATGTCAATATACAGTAATAGTGAAATATACTTACATAAGAAATAAATAACTTACGATCTTTTTACGGGCGATTGCGATATATATTGTGCTTATTAAAATATATTGCTGCGTTCATGTTTCTTGATACAACTTGTTATGACCTAACGACAACGTAAACCACGAGTCGTAACGTTGTATATTTTCATAAGAACAATATATATATATCGCAATCGCCCGTGAAAAAGTCGTAAGTTTTAATTTATTTATCAGATGGACGCTAGTATCATAATTGACGTTAATAGTAGAATACTTACATAATTATTTAATTGAAATATCATTATCTTTTAAAATGTTCTCTTACCATGTAATTACCATGTTATCATGTCATTTAACCATGTAATTATTGATTGATAACTACCTTCCAAAATACTTAACATGAGTGACTCAATGTTTTTTGTACCAAAACAGTGAATTTTAAATAACTAAATAAAATTTTAATTTACCCCTTAAATAAGGTTAACTGTAGGACAATCTTTCAACTATGTTCAAAAACTGTTAATATCATATAATTTTCACGATTAAAAGGAAATTGTACAGACAAAATTACACAATATCTTGAAATTTCCCTACTCTGACGAGTTCTATTAGGTTTTTAGGAAGTAGAATTTAGTTCGTTACAAATACACGGACAATCAAAAACACAACATAATGCAAATTCACAATATGACACATTCACCACGACTTCACAAAAGTAGTGCGATACAGAGCTCAAATTCAGGAACGAATATTACAAATAAATGAAATGTAAAGATTTAGATGTGAAAATGCGCATTTCTCTCTTTTTAACTAAAACTACACCAAAACATTTGACATTGTATAATGAAAATCTTAAAAGACTAAAATACAAACAGAAGAATACGCGGAGAAATCAAAAATAGAATAGAACACGAAAATAAGAAAGCTTCAGAAAATTCTAAGAAGAAAATCACATGACATTTTATCCTTGACCCCAGCATTGTTCATAATACGCATGATAGTTTAGTTAGTTAAAATGGCACCCAAAATATTGTAGGTTTAATATCTTGCTGTAAATACGACAGTTGGTCTTGTTCAGAATGGACGCAACTTCAATAAATTCAAAAAACAAGAATATTTTCTGTTTTGTATTGATTCTTTTGTATTGTAATCATGTTTACTTCTAAATAAATGTTCTTGTGTTGCTAATAGTATGTATTTCTCAATGAAGCTGGTGGTCATACGCTTAGTAACGTGCACATTTTACGAAAAATGTTAATCACCTATCATAATAAAAAAGTGACATTGTGATACTACGAATATATTTTCAGGCAGTAAAACGAAAGTTTTGAAGTAAACATTTACCTATTTATACTATTGCAATTCGAATACGTTCACCAAGTATTGTTCGTAACGTGCACTACTTAAGCCATCATTCCCAAGTCCAAATGATGCTCCACAAATATAAAATGTCTCGACTATTCCGAAGTCGGAATTATTCCATGAAACAGCTCGAAGTACATGGGATGAAATATTTGAATCTGAGTGGAATTTCACGTTAAATTCTTAGTAAAGTTCTATGTAAAATTTCTCTGAATTAACCTCCTCAGTCAATTTAACGTAATGTAAAACACAGCAGAAGCACAGAAACCAGAGTAGTTAGTGATCAGTTAAGTCGGTCCATTCCGGTCCATCCGGTCCTTTATAACTTTGTCCCCACTTCTCGTCGTTATTACTCCGCCTCCGTTGCTACTAAATTTTAGGAAAAAATCCCCCCTACTGACGCTCGGCGATGATGCAAGTCCCGACGTTGCTCTTTTGGAGAACTTCATTATTTTTTTATTCAATCCTTTTTTTTTCGTAGCATCGCTTCTCTCGGACGAGACATGTTTGTTCATTTTTCTATCTAATCTTATCCCCCGCACCTTCAAATGCTTCTCATCTGCCACGCGAGTCGATGTTTATTCTAATTGGACCGAACCCAAACACTTTAATCTTAACTACTCGACCGCTGCGGTTTCTTGGGTGAATGTCCCTTTACGACCTACTCAGCCTGTGCGCTATTGAAGACTACCCTTTTGTATACATTTCGAGATTCTCTGCTCCTTTGAATTTATGATCGTTTACGACAACACTCACGCCATCGCTACACCTGTTTGGGTTTCGAAATATATTGACACATTTTGATCTTTATGTTAGTTAGT
>NNCF01128537.1:34755-59480 GCA_002313205.1 Laupala kohalensis | reverse complement strand
TATATATATAAATAATATCCTTCACCATGGCCTCTCTTTCTCTTCTCTTAATATGTCAATTATGGAACTGACTCATCGTGTATTTACGTTTGTCCTCGTCATTGTGAAACTGAGCAGGAATCACTGGAGGATGTGTCACTTCCATTAATTCCTAGGTGTCATAGATTCGCTTCCTTATGTCTTCCACCGCAGTCATCAAGGCATCGGGAGTGTGGAGCTCCTGCGCTGAACCGTTTAGACTGCTTAGGTCCTCGCCACTTAACTTTCTATTCGATCCTGTGAGGTAATCAGAGCTCTCGTCTCGGTAAAAGGGGCACTCTGCTAAGACATGATCCACCGTTTCCGGTATTGAGTGGTCGCATCGACAATGGGGTGCTTTTATCAAACCACGATCATATCTTTTTGCATTGTACGAGCCGTACCCAGTACGAGTTCTCACCATCATCGGAATTGGCTCAAACCACGCATGCCTCCGGACAAATTCCACGTTTGGAATGAACCTAAAGGTATCCCTCCCGTATTCATCGTCATTCCAACGGATTTGTCATTCCTTCACTAACGCGGCTCTTATTTTACCCTGCGCCCCCTTGGTTTCCTTGCTATAGGAATCGATGCCAAGGACCACCTGTTTCCCCTTGCGGAGATGGTACATGTTGCTTCGAAGGCGAACCTCAAGGTCCAGTGGCATGCAGCCGCTGAGTACCTGAAGTGCCCCCGTCGCTGTAAGTCTTGACGCTCGAGCGATTCCTTGCATTGGTCCCCGTTGGGCCGAAAGAAGCGCATGCTTTACATGTGAATGACCGACTCTGTGTCCCCAGGCGGATGCCGCATAGGTGACTATTGGTAGAAACGCTCCTCGATATATCGTCCGGAGAGCGTTTGAGGGTATATTGTACTCGGCTATGTCGATCCTTCTCAGCATGAAGAAAAGTTTGCGACCCTACGCAGTGACATGAGGGAAGAATGACAGCTTCTTGTCCAGATACAATCCCAAGTATCTGACCTCGTCGCTGCTGCGTAGATTTGTACTACCAATCTTGATGATAGGCTGCCTCTCTGAGTGGAGTTGCCGCCCAAACATCATAAACTGTTTTCTTAGAAGACAGTGTCATCTTCACCCTCTCGCACCACCTTAAGACAATATCAAGGAGTTTTTGCGCCTCCACCTCTAGCTGTTTCCGACTGTTTCCAACCGTGATGGCTAGGTCATCCGCGTACACCGTCACCCTGGCCCCCTTCTAGGTCTTATAGGACTTCGTCAAAGACCAGGTTCCAGAGTACCGACCCACTGTTGGATCCTTGCAGGTAACCTCTGGTCTGGAATTTGGAGTATGACGTTTCTCCCACTGGGAGAGAAACTTCTCATTCTGACAGGAAGTCACTGTACAGCTTGTATATACACGGATCAATCTTCAATTTTCTCATTCGCCTCAGGATTACTGGCCACCAGGCATTGTCGAACGCCCCCTGTATGTCCGCGAAGATCACCAACTACTTGGTACGTGATTGGCAGTCTTATATCAAACCCAGCAGGGATGCTATTGCGTCGTCCGTACTCCGCCCGGGTCTGAAACCATACTGGCTCTGAGATAGAAGGTTGTGTGACTCGGATGTATTTCGAAATTCTTTCGGTACAAATTTTGTCTAGGTTCTTTCCTAGGACCGGAAGAAGACAGATCGGCCTGTAGGACCAAGCTTGATCTGTTTTTTCGGGGCTTTTCTTGAGCACTACCACGAGTGCCCGTTTCCACACACAAGGGAAGATTGCTTCCACCAGGCATCTGTTGAGGATCTTCAGATACTTGGCTCGGCAAGTAACTTGCAAGGCCACCTTAATTATCACCGATGTGAGTTTGTCCTGTCCGGGGACTTTTTGGGGCTTAAGTGCCCGAATCGTTCCGTCCAGTTCATCCTTAGTGATCGGAGTAAGGGAATCCTTGTCTACATTTCCCCATTTCTGCCAGGCTTCGAGTCTCTCCGCCGTGCAACAGTTTCTGTAATCGTGCCCATCCTCTGCACAATGTCCACATGCATTCTGTCGGCAGAACCGAGAAGAATGGCCGTATCGCTGACAATTGTAACAGCGTGACGGGTGCAAAAATTCCACCACTTTGTACGAGAGCCATCCCGCATACAGGCGGCCCTTTCTTGTATAGTCAGAAAATATCAGGGGCATCTCTACCATCTTGTTAGCGACCTGTTCTCCATGGTCTTTCCTACACCTCATTCGGAAAGCCACCCGAACTTGTCGCTTGAAGTGATCGTTGTCGACCACTTCCGCGAGGTTCTGCTGGTAGATGTCCATCAGCACCTACTCGTCTCCCACGTCTAAGGGCACGTCGAACAGTGTCACCTTCAGTTTCCGCTTCTGCTGTTCGCGAACGGCGACAGTGCTACTACCGGTTAACGCCTCTTTGATGCTGATAGCGTCTACAGAGGTCGCGGCCGTAACCACAATCCCCTTACTTCGTAATAGTCTAACCCGATCGACATTCACTCGCCGACGCTTGGTTTTGAGGACAGTCTCCATCGCCGCCTACGTCTCCACAGCCGATTTAATCTCCGGCCCCTTGGGGTGGATAAAGATACAAGTACTGCTGCTGCTCGGCCTCGCAGCTACGGCGGTTATCTTAGGAGCTTTTGCTTGGTCCGCGTAGGTTTGTGGTTGGGGTCGGGGAACCTCCTCCAAAGCCTTCTTCACCCTAGCGCAAACGTATGCTACTAGTGACGTGGTGAGCTTCTCCACGCCTTTCGATGACTTGATATTCGCTGCATACCTTTTCTGCATTGTAGAGAACACGTCATCCAAGTCGCAGGCAGTGCCTCGAAGCCACTGCATCTGCTTCTTGGTGACTGAACCCTCAATGCTTCCAAGAACTCCAGTCAAAGCCGACATCACACCGTTATGGAACTCCACAAGTTCCATGAGGTCCTCCTCCACCTGAGTGCGGCCACACCTGGGAGGAAGAGGCGGAAGACCTTTCTCGTCGAGATGGCTTTTGCGGGGTGCAGAGGACTTTGTCGTGCTAGGAGAGTCGCTCGGGCTTCCACTGATCAGCGCGGTGTTCCCACTTGGGTCGCTGGGGATCACTTGACGGACTTGGCACGAGGCCCGCGGACCGTCGCCTCTAACAGGGGGGTTCGCATTAGCGACCAGCGAGGCCACCTGCCGCGGTTCCGTGCTTGGAAGTGACACCTTCGGTACAGAAGGCGAAGGTGTACCGGGGGGTTCGCCCTTTGGCTGGGTCAGCTCGACCCGAAATCACAGCTTTGTCCCTGCGCTCCTTTCTTCGCTTCGCGCGTTTCTCTCGCGCCTCCACTGCTGGATGCTGTGCTTCCCTCTTTGTCGGGGTGCTCATCTCGACGGTTTCCCTCTTACCGAAGTTTTCTGGTTCCCCTGACTCGGTTTTCCCCCTTTTGTGGGCGGCCCTCCCAGGTGCTTCCTTCGCACCCTCTACCGCCAACTCTAGTGAGGTTCTTCGGGGCAGCGTCTCACTCTCGCTGGCATCAGAAGAATGCTTGGTGTCGGAAGGCCAAAGCACATTCCGACACCCGGTAGTGACCATTCCCTCATCCCATGTGCCATTGCGAGCGGATTTCCTTTTGCCATTCTTTACCCGCTTGGGGCTCGGAGAAGGCATTGGGGTCCTCTCAGATTTTTGCCAGCCGTCCTGCTTCGGCCCAGGTTTCCACAATGGCTCGAGCATCTCCAGGGTTCATTTGGCCTATCCCATAGGGCTCTGACCCCTTTGTAGGCGTGGAGCACACCTGTCGAGGGTTTGACTGCGTTTCCGCATGCCCTGGGGGGGGGTACTCCATACTTGCGCAGGGGCCTTCACTTGAGGCCCTTTAGATGCTCCTATCTTCGTGGAAGCAGCATGGGCCTCGTGGTTACCCGAAGGCTTCCCCGTTAAGCTTTTGCTGTCCCTATCCATTTTTATATATAGCATTGGGCAGCCTTCTTCTTCTTGACCGAAGCCACAAGCGTCCAGCTGCGGGCACCGTCACCAGCTGGAGTCGGAGGTCACCTAGCTCCGGGTCTCCTACTGTGCCTGCTCCATTTCTAACTATTAAAATCTCAAGCGACTCCTATAGCTTCGACACGATCTCTCCGGAAGAACTGCGCTATCTAGGATCCCAACCCAGTGGTTTCGCTAGATAGATTATAACCGTGTTGCAATAACTGATATAATAATCAATTTCATTCACTTGAAAATTCAAGTCAATGACATTCAAGGAAAACGCCGTGAAAGAAATCACCCGCCATCTTCTTCGCTTCATAATATACTTATTTCTTAACACTTGTGGCAGCAGTCGACAAGGTCGCGAAGGAAGTAGCGAGGATCTTCACTCCACGCCCGCCAGCGTGTCTTTGGCCTTAAAATTACACAGGTTGGCGGAATAAACGCCCCGCAAACGTGTCCTAGCACCAAAACCCCTTAATATTGTCACACTCCCCCTACCCAGCTTTTACCTTCCATATCGTGAGTTGCTTATCAAAATATATAAGCACATCCTTTATTTGTTTTTTTTGAAGGATAGTTTTATGAATATTTTTTTCATTCAATTTATACTAGCAAAAGGAATTTTTTATGTTGCTAGATATTGTTGCTATTAGGGTTTGTAATATAACTTCCATATCAACAGATGGAATATTCATACACAAAGATAAAGAAATGAAATTGCAATAGTTTGGATGTAGCGAATTCCTAGTAATTTATATGTTACAATAAACTTCAGACACCCAGTAAAATTGTCACAAAACTGCTTTCCTTGGTCAAATACCGGTAACAACATTCAAGTGCTTCATTGCAGAAGCAACAGATTCTTCCATAATAATGTTCAATACTGGAGAAATATTAGAACAAAATAGAGCTCCTATCTCGATCACGCACCGCAAACTAAAACACTCCAGGGAAATCAATGAATAGTCAGCGTCAAAGTTCAATGAACATCTTTGTTTTCTAAAACTACCGTCTGTTGAACCGTGCAAACTTACCTTCGCGAGGTAAAGGCAGTTATCCTTTGTCACTTCTTGGCTTGCGTGAATTTGATGAGTCGTCACACGCTTTGATACACACAATGTGACCTCTCGACACATCCCACGCTCGCACCTGATTCTTCTCGATCTCGAACTGTATGACCTTTTATGATATATTTATCCACATCGAACTTAAACATTTAAAATATCATGGAAATTTACGTCTGGACTTCTCCCCCCAGTGGACACGCCTTGTGAATGTCGGATTTGGGGCAACCGTTTCGTATAACTTCTCACTTCGAATACCGCGAGTCAGATAGGTCTTCGCGGCTAATGGTATACATCCCAAACTTAATACATCTTTCTTTTAAAAAGTTTCGTCGAGGAGAGTTGATCCAACTCCTGATAGATGGGTACAGAGAAAGCTCACAAGTATTCCTTTTCTATTAGCTTCCTTTTTTCTCATTTACCTTGTTTTCACCTTTATCACTCTTTATCTGCTCTAAAGGCCTTCTCTGTATGCTGAAAGCTCACCCATGTGTTCACCGTGCATAGCAACCCGTGTCGAAGGGAATGGGTGTCCTGGTGATGAGATAAATCCGTGCAACCCTACGGAGGTCCGAATACTAGTGACTAAAATTCGTTTACTTTGGCATCGGCATCTTCTAGACGGGCGATGGGGTACAAACCCACCCTTGATCAATCGACTCGGACTAGGTCTCTGACTGAACTCCAGGGTGAGGGGGGGGCGCAGTGGTGACCTCCCCATTGGTTCATGCAAACCTGTGTCCCTGCTATATCCCCAAGTCAACCCTAGTAACCCAATGCGGTGTCCCTTTGATACACACAAATTCAAGCACACACGGATACACGGGTGTGGCGGGTGGGGAGCATGGGGAGAGAAAGTGAGACCTCCTGCAAGGATAGCGACGGTCTGACCTAGACATTTAAGTCAGCCAGTGTGTGCCGTCTTGTGAAAGCAGTAGACGTGGCATTTGGGAAAATGCAGTATGTCGTGCACCAAAGGAATGGTGAATATATGCGGGAAGCACGTACAGACATGCATATAAACGTCAGTATGTCACAGAAGGATATTGCTGTCTTAAAAATTAAAGTTATCACACACCAGTCTGAACTTGTGCAAAGAAGTAATCAACTAGGAAGATATTGCACACGAATCAGATCTAGAATTAAAAATCATTTTTTGAGCTGAAGGCGTGATGAACATCCATAGAATTAAAAGGTGCATGGAACGTTCTTAACCCTGCGAGTTGGGAATATGTGCCGAACCCCCTGCGCTTCTTTAAGTGCCAGAGGTTCGGTCATATATTGTTCACTGTAAGTTCTAATGTGATATTTGCGTCATTGGCGGTAAGCCGTCCTACGAGTCGTCACCATGCTCGTCGCCTCCGTTCTACGGAGTCATCCCTCCAACTCACATCCCTGCAAAAAATTTATCATAAAGGTGATCGAAACAATCCGGCTTACGGATAGTGTTTCTCTAAGGCTAGCCGTCGGTACTTGATTAAGAATCCCGTGAATATGACATGAATTTGCAACACTACCAGCGCAGCAAATCCCGTACAGCTCTATTAGCTGCCAGGCTAATTTGGAGAAACTGCAGATATAAAAAATGTGCTTTGACGATCCTTCCGCCTTCATATAGGCAATAATTGGGTGTAAAATAATAACACACACCCAATATAAAGTGTTTTCGTCTAAAACAACTGTCTGTTCAACCATGTCCACCCAGGAATCAAAGTCTGTTGGGAAACGCACTTCTCGAAGTTCATCTCTGAGTCACCCTCGGTAGAAAATCTGGATCCCCAAGGTCCCGTAAAGCTGGACCATTCAAGACGGATTGTGACCTCGTTTAGTCCACATCTTATAGTCGACATATTTCGTCCCTTTCTCTCTCACCAAGAAGCAGAAATACGTGACATTCTACGTCCGACATTGATCCTTTATCCAGCAGTGCACGGCGAGCCTCCCGGGGAGGGGTCAATGAGAAATCTGAATTTATAGTCTGTAAGAAAAAGTCCAGACATCGCGAAAAGAACAGATAATCACCAGAAAATGGCTCTTCTTTCTTGGAATCTCAATCGTGTTCGTTTGTTTAGAAGACCGAAATCATTTACTGTCCCGTCGTGCTCCTCAAATAGGATGTCTCTAGGAAACCCGTTTATTACCCAAACACTCTCCGCGTGACAATACCTTTTATAGAGCGGACTTGGATGACGGTCTCCTCGTGGCGTCGCTGTGCTCATAAACGCTGCAGTCTATGCCCAAGACGTATCGGCAGACAGCGTCTTTCCCACCACAGAATGAACCTTACGTCCCTCATATGTACGGTATGCAATATTTATATCACCTCTGGGGAGTCTTTCTTTACGAAGGATCTTGTTAGTCTGATGGACTAATTGCCGCCTCCATTTCTTATAGTTCGGGACTTAAATGCACATAACCAGAACTGGGGTTCCTCTAACACCCACCCGAGGGGTGATACAATTGAAAAACGTGGATAGCAGGGATATCGAGCTTCTCAGCACTCTTCCTGTTTTAACACTCTAACTCTTTGTTTTTTTCTCATAGGTTCTCCTGGGGAATGCTCGCGCGATAAGTGTTCCTTGGATTTTTCCAGTTGCAGAGAAGAGGAATTTAACATAATATTATCAGTGACGAAGCTAACCGCTTCCCTTTCGTCTCCGAAAGATTCAGCCCCAGGTCCTGATTCAATACATAACGCTATGTTAAAACATCTCGAGATAGGCATTAAATTCCTTCTGAAACTATTCAACCGTATTTCGAAAGAAAATACCGCCCCTGCTCAATGGCGTAAAGCCATAATTATTTAGCGTCTCAATCCATCCTTCATTCGTCCAATATCTCTAACAAGTTGCGTTAGCAAATTCTTAGAATGAATGATCAATCATCACCTAGTTTGGTCTCTGGAATCGCGAAACTTTCTGACCAATATCCAATGTTGTTTCAGAAAACAGGTTTATGCTGGATCACCCTGTTGCATCGTCATCCACCATCTTATGAGCGTTTGTATGGCTGTGGTCACCGTGTGGCCATCTTCTTTGACTTAGAAAAGGACTATGACACCACCTGCAGGTGCAGAATCCAACGCACATTGCACTCGTGAGTTTTTTTGTGTGTGTGTGGGGGGAAGGCTTTAGGGCTCGTCAACGGCAAGGTCATTAGAGCCCTTCGTAGGGTTTTGGAAGTCATCTTTTTCTGTTCCTGGGGAGCTTTCTATCTGAACAGTCTTTCTGCATTAGTTTTGGTGATCAGTTATCATCCAGTCGTCCCTTGGAGAACGGTGACCCACAGGGCTTAATCCTGTGCGTTATTTTATTTGCCGTAACCACAAAATTAATCGTCAGTGGTTTGAGAATCGGTACATGCGTCTCACTTCATTTCCATTGCCATTCATTTTTCGTACAGCAGCATCTGTCATTCAGAGGTATTTTGAATTAGTTTTTAAATAGGTTGCTTGTTTACCGGCTTTTGCTTTTGTTCCAAAGTAATGCTGTATACATTTTTTCAGGACATACCATGCTCACAATAATTCAGATCTCTTTCTTGTTGACCAACGTCTTTCTTTTGTTGACTCCGTTACGTTTCTGGGTCTAACGTTCGACCGCACACTGGCTTGAAACAAAAACATCCGTAATCTCCACTCCTGTTGTAACTCATCCCTGAACCTCCTTCGCTGCTTAAACACATCATCATGGATTGTAGATCGCACTTACCTTCTTCACCTGTATATAAGTCTAGTTCGGTCAATATTGGATTATGGCAGTATTGTTTATGCCTCTGCTTCACCATCTTCACTCGTGCCCCTTTTCAGTATCCATCACGCAGGAGTTCACATTCCAACTGGTTCCTTCCAGTTGGTTCCCTCAGCAGAAGACTCAATTTTTTTCATGTATCTTGCGGAGTGAAACTGATGGAGGATTCCAGATTACCTCACTCGTCAACACACCTGTTCACACGAACACAGAGAAAATCAGCTTGAAGACTTCTGGTCTGGAACACGCTCCTAGGAACAGCATTTTCACAAGTGTGAATGCAAAGAAGATCACTTCAATAAAAAATACACCTATTGTTGAAGTAGAATCAATCTCATTGGAGCTTATAAAAAATAAGATTTCATTGTTCGGAAGCTTTGATTGCTCTGCTAATAATAATTTGAAATTAAGAAATAATTTACAATGTGAATTCCAGGTAAATGTTTCAATATGAAAAAATTGGCATAAAACGAATTTTATGAGATACAATACGTATTTTCTTCCTCGAGCTCGTTTCTCGAAAAAGAAGCAGCCTAAAACAGATGAAAGTTCATCGTCACTCGACTGTCAAGGTCTAGCGACAGCCACGCTCTCTGATGCAAGAATTCTGAATTTATTTTGCTGGCCTTCGTGTGCCCGGTCGCTGGAGCTATCTGGTGGGGTAATTTTAAACCACCCTTTTGCGAGGGAGTTGCAGCTTGGATACATTCGCTGTTTACACAACGACCTTGAGCCGGCTACTGAAGAATATTTTACTATGTCTTCAAGGCGGGAACGTCAATTCTGAANGCACCTGCAAGCAAGAGGTGTTTGCTCAGACCAGGTGTCTCTGATATGCTACCTGCAGGTTCATTTCGAAACATAATATGAGCCGACGGCCGGGGTTCGAAGTCCTGACCGAGAACCGACGAGAACATAGGTGGTTAGAATAGTGAGTCAAGTAATTTTCGGGATGAAGAGAGGACGTTGAGATTGTCAGAATATAATTAAGAATTTACGCACTGATAATGCGTTTACCACGACCGTAAGGTCTTGACGTTTTCGCATCAGCAAAATGTGCATTTGCGGGAGCAGGTTGGAAGGTAAAGAATTCTTTCTTTCCGGTATAAACTAACCTACATAAGCTATTGGCTCGAAATCAAAGGATTTGGAGATTGTTTTAATTGCCCTATTTTAAGGGAATTTTTATTACACAGAATTACTAAATGGCAATTACTTAGTGATTCTATTGTACTCAGAAGTCCTCCTGCCTCCCGAGATTTTTCAACTATTTCATCAATGTCAATTTGTATAGTCCTGGGGAGATGATTTTACAGTAGTTTTTTACTCCTTTGGTAGCAAACAAACCCTTTGAACGGCACGCGTATATATTCCTTTTGCGGTTTTAACCTGTATCGTGCGGATTAACCCGTTTTGATCTGGAAAAGTCTTAACAACCCTAGCTATTTCCATTCAAAGGGCACGGGAGAGTCTTTCAAAATAACTATGTCACCTTCTGCTAGTGACTTGGATACTGTTTGCCATTTTGATCTATTTTGGAGTATTGACAAATAGACAGCAGACCAACGCTTCCACAAATAATTTAAATGTTTTTTTAAAGCCATGTATCGTTGCATTGGATTTTGACATTTTTTGTCGTCTTGGGTGAAAGGTAAATTTTTTAAAGGATGGCCTGTTATCATGTGTTGTGGAGTTATAACTTCCACGTCATCATCATTTGTTGGCCGGGTAAACAACGGACGAGAATTTAGGCAGGCTTCGATTGTGGATAGCAAGGTACGTAGTTCTAGGAAGGATATCACATTTTGCCCCAAGGTTCGTCTCAAATGATATTTCATAGATTTTATAGCTGCCTCAACAAGGCTGTTTCTATGCGGGCTGTATGGAGGGGAGAAAATCCACTGAGAATTTTGGTTACTCAACATTGATTCGATTTCTTCTCGATTTTCTTTCCTTGAGATGAAGCTTAAAATTCTGAGAAATCCCTACTAGTTTTGACAAAGGTTTTAGCATTGTCAGACATGATCATTTTAGGAAAACCGAATTGGGATGAGAACCTGGTGAGACAGGTTATGAAATGCTTGGTATTGAGGGATTCAACTAAGTCCAAACACACTGCCTTTGAAGTTGACAGACAAAAACAGATATATAGGCCTTTACAACAGCTTTTGAGCGGGGTAACCCCATGCAAACGTTTAGTGGTCGTGTGAAGTCCACTGAAACATGAGAAAAAGGTGACGAGGGTGTGATACTTTCTGACAGTTTTTGAATTTATTTCATTTGTCATAAAATGAGCATGGCCGATTTCCATTTAATGGACTTAGTGTGCCATTTAGATATCATCATAGGCGATGATAGAATTGAATAGAAATGTTTCGGAAAGGGCTGTACCATTTTAAAACAACAATTGTCGTAGGAAGGGTCGTACCTTCCTGAACTACGATAAAATAATGACAATGAAATGTTGTGGAAAGGGTTGTACCATTTTTGAAACAATTGTCGTAGGAAGGGTCGTACTTTCTTGAACTACGATAAAATAATGACAATGAAATGTCGTGGAAAGGGCTGTACCATTTTAAAACCACAATTGTCGTAGGAAGGGTCGTACCTTCTTGAACTACGATAAAATAATGAGGGTGTACCTTTTAAGTATCTACTGGAGGAAAAATATTACCTCCTCCGGTGAAATACCCGCATTCCCTCACCCCACTATGGTCCCTAATTTAACCAAGTACCGACTTTCGTCTCTCAACTTTCAAACCAGGACACTCCTGCTGCCGTGCTTCATAGAAGTGAAAGTTATGTATTCCGAGCATGCGTCCATCCATGAATTATTTCGTGGGGGCTGCATTCCACTACCATAGTTCTACTCGTTCTTTTCGCCTCCATTATTGCAGCGTGTACACTGCGGAGAAATTTTCAATCCTTGAGGCGCTGAAGCTTATTCAGCTATTTTCAATAAGGCGAATGGTTCTATACAGTGCCTGTAGCGCTGCTCTTTGGTCTGCATCTTCATTCTACATCTGTGATGGCCTGACACGGACTATTCAAAATCTAATAATTTTTGAACTTTTCTTTCTTGGGTTCCTGAGCATGTGCGTATTGCTGGTAACGAGGAAGCTGATAAGGCAGTGGAGCGGGCACCGCAGAAGGCAGTTCCTCACACTTCAACCATTCCCACGTCAGTCACAAAGCTTGCAATTAGATTATTTACTCTTAAGACATAGTAAGCCGAATGGTAAATTTGCGTCTTCAAGATATGGTCTTCCTCCCCTACGAATAGACGTGAAGTGATCCTTTCACGTCTTCGTATTGACCACTGCTATCTTACCCATCTCTTACACGATGAACCGCAGCCTCTGTGTGACTTGCAAGACAATACTTACCGTGGAACACTTTCTATTGGAGTGCCCCTCATAAAGTTTCAGTTGACGGAGACTCAATCTACCCAATAGATTGGACGATATACTAGGGCAAAAAAACGGACTCTTACGCCTTTCTCGATTCCTACAGTAATGTGGCCTTTCGCACACAGTCTGGTCATTATTTTATATATGTCTGTAAATTATAATACTGGTCCCAGTACATTTTATTTATTCCTTATAACTTTTTTCTTCTTCTTTTTTCCTTTCTTTCTTCTTTTTAGTTGTTAGCGTACTAATATGGAGTAACGTGCCTATGTTTCAATATTCTTTATTATTTCCTTATTAGAAACTTGCTGAGTACCCGCGGCTTTGTTCACGTCAATTTTGCACCCTGTCTGCAATTTTATACTTTCCCACGTTCCCATTTCTCCAGTGAAAATGATACTAAAAATGTTGATGGTTTGATAAGATTGGTGTGCATCATCAATCCCCACCCGATAACTATGGACCCGATGCAATTTTCATTTTTGTATATTTCAAAATTAGTTTTAAATTATTTTTACTCGCACATTCATTCCCCCAAGGTGTGCAAGTGGAGTCTTTCTTCCATGAGAGCTGAATTTAGACTCACGATACCGGGATTTCGCTAACGACTCGGTGGCGCCGAGAATTGTGGACTCATTACTGGTATCTGTCATGTTAGACAACTTTTTCATGGCATTCACTTTCCTCGGAGTTCTGGGGTTTGTACGAGTGGATTGTGAACTTTGGCGTCTCCGTGTTTGTCACTACTAATTTTAGCGGCCCCGAAAACTATATGAACAATAGAAATATCCGTCATTTTAACATATTTTTATTTTCCCATCCCAATTTAATAAAAGTCAGAATTTATTAATGGACGAGCCCAATACATTGGTGTGGCGTGTACCGCAGTGTCTCAATTATGGCGCTGCTGGGTTTCTGGAACTATTTTCACTTTATTTGGAGCTTGATAAACATTGGCTATGATATCGAGTACGACAGGGGACAGAGGTAAGGATAGATGACATAGAGATCTCGAAGGCAACAAAGGGATGGAAAAAGGAATTAATGGTAAAATTGAGCGAGAGCTGGCAGAACATTTGGGATAAGACAAATGGTGGACAAACATTTAGGTTTATAAAAGAGGAAACAAAATTAAGGATATGAGATATTAACTGGACATGGGGATCTAAATAAAAACTGGAAGAAGCGGAATTTGCGAGCCGATGATGTTTGTTTGTGCCGAAAAGGTACAGAGAATGAGGAACATATCTTGGGTAAAGATGGGATTGGAGAGAGAAATGAGAATGATGAGTTGCTGGTAGAGTGCTGTTGTAAACATGGCTTTAAAATAGGAACTACCTTGTTCCCCCACAAATCTTGTCATATTGTTACGTGGGTGTCACCAGAAAACAAAACGCAAAACCGGATTGATAACATATGCATCAGTTCAAAACTTAGTAAGCCACTCCTAGATGTCAGTTGTTAGAATACCTGACATTACTTTTTTATGGACCTTTAATATTTTATATGATTTGTATTATTTAACGAACGTTATATTAGTTGTATTATTTAAATGACATAAAAGAAGACCGAGTGGACCTTCAGAAAATCATTACCGACTCTGCAGAAATGACAATAGGCAAGGGTGAAAAGAAGTCTAGGAATGAATGAAGGGATGATAAATGTAGAGGTTTGATACTAAAGAAGAATAAAGTGAGGAAAGAGTTTGAAGACCCGAGCAAGCTATCTGCTCTACCAAGAAGAGGGAAGGGTCGAACTTAACCAGAAATTTTCTCCTGGACTTCTTCACTGTTAATAGATATACAAGTCATAGTTATTGAACAATAGGAACATTTTGAACCATTTAACTAGTTAGATATTTTTTCCAGACATGCTCCATAAGAAAAGTGATACTGTATTGGCAAATACTTTGTCATTTTGATAAAGGAATACTTTCCTGGAGTTGTGGCAAGTTGTAGAATGTTGGTTAATGGTTAGATAATAATGATCATATTTTTTGTTCTGGAAATTTTCTGAAAACAGTTTTGTTTCTCTGTTGATTGAAATTCAGAAAAAAAATAATACTTGAAGAAAGTGAAAGAATGAGAATGTGAATCTGAAACTTACCTTGAAAAGAGAAGAAGTATTGAAGATGATTGAGTATTCTATTCAGTCAGTAGAAATACATGATGCTAAGCATTTGTTTCTTCAGTGTATTTATCAAAATTTGTTAAAAATTATTTTAGTTGATTCAATGGAGTTCAATTCAATTCTGCTCAAGTTCAATTTACTGTGTATTTGGATCTCTGAAATTAAGTTTCAGTATCAGGGGACTGAGATACGCTAGGATTTATTCATTATAAAAATATCCGTAAATTTTTAATAAGAGAATTTTTTGACGTTTTTGTCATAATTAATTTGATAAGTTAGTTTAATTTGTTATTTAATAAAATTTATGGTAGAAAGGTGTTAAAAGACCAAATTGTATATATGTGTTTTACTTTTAGTATTATTTTACTAGGCGACAGAGCAATCTCGCATTTAGACAAAAGTATATTTTAAAGTAAATTTTTAATAAAAAATCCTTACCGTTTTTACTGATGAATTATTATTTCGTATATTACCGATGACCATTCAGGAGTCATGGAGCGGCACGCGCGCTACTGGGAAATGCCGTTTAACATTTCATAGTCATCGGTCGAGTGTGTTTACATTGCTTCAGTGTAAAACATTACAAAAAAAAAAACGTCATGACCTATATGTGAGCGCCCGGCATATGTATCTCAGCCAGAAGGGAAGGAACTGTGTTTCTTTCACAGACGAATGCTGATTTAAATTTAATTATTGATCACGTAGGAAGATGAAGATTATATTCCATAGAATCATAATAAATGCTAATTGTGTAAGGTTGGAGCATGTTTTGAGGAATTGACTAGTATAAATGAGTGAGTTACTAAAACTACTTTAGTAGTTTTTGACAGTTGGGGAGGAATGTACCAGCTTGCCTGATTTGTAGAGAACTTGCGTGCTTACTGTAGAATCCAAATAGTTCCTGTTATTTTCGTGATATTACAAAAACCATGAAAAATAAATTACAAAGCACGAGATAAGCGTAATGTAATTCTGTAAATAAGCAAACTAAACCTAAAGTTACCTTTCTAGTACTACAAGGAAGACGGTTGGTACAATTGCGACGATAGATTAAACTAATCTTCCGATATGGATTAGTTGAATAGTTTTGTAGTTTGAGTGAAAGGAATTAGTGAATTAGAAGATTGAGAAATGTACTCTGACGTAGTTGGTTGTTGATGGAGTAGGTGTTAAACCGTGACTAACTCGTAACATAAGAATGGGTTTTTATGGTACGAGCATCCCATAAAACCCGTCGTAGCGGGAGTGAACTATGGTTCTATTAATAACGCAACTAAAATACGGAGGACCTCATTGGGTAATGGTTCTGTTTGTGACTCGTCATGGATGTGTACGAGTATTGCGATCAGCTGATACGAAGTGAATGACCTCGTATAGTTTTGCTCTGTGGGGTGAAAGTGTGTTTTGCTGCAATGCACAAAGAAGCTCGATGGCTGGAAGTTAGTTGAGTGAATGACTTCGTATGGAAAATCATTGAAACTGACGTGACTTTCCTCGTTTGAGCGAACTTAATGTGCGAGGTTAGGGAACGCTGTCACACTAGCCGTCGATATTCAGGCGTCTGAAGAAGAAAGTAGAACATAGTGGAGACAATGTTGCCTAAACATGGAAAATGATATGAATAACCATAAAATTAACGTAATCTAACCGTTAAAGAAATGCATATGAAAGTTATTGTGAAATTGAGAATGGAGCGATGACTTGTCGCTTATAGGATTCATGAGAGTTATGGTGACGACCCTAACCTTCCCATCCCGATCAGGATGATCCTGTTCTGAGAAGGGAATCGAACCCGGGATGACTTGGTGAGAAGCGACAACACTACCACCTGCGTCACCAGTGGGGCTAGGAGGGTTGAAATGCCATTGGCGTGAGTATCTGTTACATCAGACTGAAATTTACGAGAATCAAATAAATAGCGCAATCCTTGTGTGCGCCGCAAAATTTTGTTCCGTTGTCGGAGTAACTGTTTGATGGAAGGTCTCGTCTGCAAGTGAAGCGTAAAAATGGCGTGAGGTAGGCCTCCGTAGATAGATTTGAAACTACTTCATAATGTACAGCTTTTGTTGCCACGCAAATGTCAAGTGCTACATAAACCTTTGTAGTGATTTTGGATCTGGGACCTTCATACTTAAGGTCCTGTAAAGTCAATACCGACATTTTGAAAGGGTTACTGGGGTTAAAACGTGATGGTGGAAATTGTAAACTTATTTTTTCGTGTCATATATTTACGACATGTATGAGGGGAAGAGGTATGGGGGAGGGCGAGGAGGAGAAGGAAGCACTAGGACGAGACCTAGCTGTTGCCGGTGAACTAATCTATCGAGCAACCTGTAGTCGCACATAACACGGTTACTTCAGAGTGCGTCTACAGAGTGTGGCCGATCACCGAATGCCGCTATTTTTTTCGTCAAATTGACTCGTTATTCAAATCTACATATGAAGACTCTTTCAAAAAGGATTAATTATGTATTGTTTGATTTGAAAAAAAAATGTTAAAGAATTTTGACACATATTTATCGAAAAAAAATTAAATAAAAATATATGAATTTAATTGCGTTTGCTCCAACTTGACGGAAAAATGGGGAAAACATGGACGCGTAGCGGTCACACTCTCTAGTCGCATTCTGTATTTCTTATTTTAACGTGGGAATTTCCCATCTATAGTAGTCTGTGACTGGCGCCTGTCTAGACCAGGCTATGGGATTCACCCTGCCGTTTGGAGGGAACACTTCCCGCGTAATTATACTAATACGACTGCAGTTCCCAAAGCATGACAAATCAAACCACAGGGGCGGTAATTATGATAAGTATTTTAAATGTTAAATGAATTGCGTTCTAATATGGAAGTGTAACATCCACCAATGTTTCAAAATTCTTTATTATCCCAATAATGTCCAGTTTATAGATCAGTCATAATGAACTTATATTACTTACAACTAACTTTACATTAAAAAATTTGGACTTATGTTCGAAGTATTTACACGATTGATAAATTTGAAGGTGATACGCATTTTTTAAGTATGATGATTCATCCTTAAAAAAATAAAATAATAAATTCTTCTTCAGGTTCTTTGCGCAGAGTGGTATGTTTACGTGAGATGAGTTAGTAAAACGTTTCAATTTAAGGCTTTTGGACTTCTGTATATTGCTACACATGGTTCTTTGTTGTTATACAATATAGTAGTTCAGCGAAAAGATACCCGAGATATCACTTTTCAAAAACTGCTGAACTATTTATAGACGCTGGATACTGCGCTTCGGGTGCAGAGGGAACTTGACGAGCATTGCCGCTCGCAGCTGACGTTCGTAGAAGAGTGTCATAGGGCGGTTGTTGTGGGTACGTTATTCCTGTATAGTGAATGTTCTGGGAGAACATTTTCCACGTAAATATATACGAGAAGACCTCTTTTATTTGTGTCCCTTTTGCATTGGCAAGGTCACTTTGTTTTATTATTCACGGTGACGGATGATGAAGCTCCACATGCGTTATAATAATAAATTTATTGTAAAAAAAACAGTACAAACTGCGTATGACCACGTGGAGGACAATAAACTAATTTACACTCCGGAAGCAAGCAAGGGACCATCCCATCAATTCCCATCAAGGGCCCTAAGGCACAAGCGGATTCAAAAATTTCAGAAAAAGTTCCTAGATAAAATAAAAAGTTAGCTGCGTTTATTCGACTTAAAATGATGTTCCAGGACCATGATTAGTGCATTTTTGTTGTTCAATAAATAAATAAATAAAAAATTATGTACTACAGTTACGTTCGATAAGTTACGTGCGCGCGGATTTACTTACTCATTATTGACGTATTACTTTTCAGACTATTAGGAGAAAGACTAAATAAAAGGAAATAAACTGATAGTGAACATATCTCACAAAAATCGGTCCGGTTTACACAACACTAGGTGGTAAGCAAGAATCTGGCACCCGCAACACTCAAAATAAACTGGAAAATATTCACTCCATTGCAACTAACGGAGATTATCCTATATTATGAGGACATGTTGGAGAATATTTCATTAGAGTCTGTTTATTATGCGACTGCATCAAACAATTGCAGGGATTTACTATCGATGCTGATGAACACAGGTTATTTCTTGGAATTCTCACATTTATGCCTCATTTCAGCGATTTGGAATTTTCGAACAGAATTTCTCGATCTATGAAACGATCGTGACCGGCCTCAAAAGGCAAAAACTATTCATAAAAGGGAAGATGATTAGATACGGTTACAAACTGACTTATCTGTGGAACCTGATATTGCTAAAATTTTGATTCGCACTGCGAAAGAGTCAGAATATAAAAAGTGATTGTGATGATAGTATGAAAGATTAACGTACGTTTGTCGAATTATGTGGCGCACCTCATTAACATCTCAAAGAAGTGTGCTTTTAGACATGCGCAACAATGGATAGAACCATTATGTAGAGAAAAGGATGGGTCAAAGACGATGCAACTATCAACAGTACAGGATGACCTCTGACATTGTCAAAAAGCAATGTTTCTGTGTCAAAAATGTTTTGAACAAGACCAAAATTTGTAGTAGAAAAATATATCGTTTTCAACTGAAAGTGACATGAATTTTTATAACAATACAGTGCATTATTTATCGTCAATTTACTGTAAAATAGATATTTTGTGTTGCATATTGCATACTCAATGCATTATGAAACTGCCCAGCGATCTACTTATATATCGACATATTATCGGTAAAGAAAATGTAAAAATGTTTTTTTGTTTTCATTTTTACAATCCTACAACCTCCCTTGACCAACTGTAGAGAAGTTAAACCAAATGAAGATAAAAATAATTAATGGTTTATTTCTTTATTAGGAATTCACTTAGTTCATGCTTCAATGTAAACAAATTACGTTTTATTATATAATTAGGATACAAGACTGCAGGTAATATAGAGATTTCATGGTTTATATTTTAACGTTTGATTGATTAATTAACAATTCCACATATTGTCTATTAACATAATTTTCGACCCAATGAAAATTTTAGGAAAATGACTAAAAAACAATTCGTTGTGGAAAATGATACAAAAATTCATTCCTTTAGAAAAAATGCTAAAATTTAAAAAATAATATTCAATCTATGCTAAGTTGTGACCCCGAACGCCAGAAACAGAACCTGGCCACGCGCTGGAAAAAGAGTAATTTCTCAAGACATCGTTCACTATATGGGAGGAGGACTTTCAGGGTGTTTTTAGAATTATCTCTGAGAAGTGGTAAAACTCAATGGATTTAGTCAGAAAAAGAAATTTGGGCACCCTTAATGACGGGAATCCCAGCCTATGACAGGAGTTTAAGCACAAAGTATTACCGCGCAAATCACTGAAAAATTTCGCGATTAGAGAAGAAAAAGTAATGGCGAAGACTTCGCGGGACTAATGTGAGATCGCGAGCGTTAGAAGGGAGCAGAGATGAGGAGAGCAGTGGCGGAACGACGTTTGTCATGATCAGACGCAGATCAGACGTATGTTTCTAAGCCGCAGCCGAGATGAAGTTCTAGTCCCCAGTTCGGTCCATTTATTGTGTAGATTATCTTCTCCATACATCGGGCTAGGAAAGTTCATCCTAACGTTAACTCGAAGTATGAGTGACGCGTGCATTATCTAATGGATAAATTGCCAAAAATACGCGAGAACCGACTAGTATATCAGGCCATGATACTTCTCAATCGAACTATCGATTCCAAGAGTGACTCTGGAGTAAGATTGGTGGAAGAAGAGAGGTGAAAGGGCGGCGCTTAAGAGCTGACGGAAAGGCGAGTCTAGTTGGCAGGTGGAACAGGAAATGACCGACATCACCGAAGCGTCTGAGATTGCAAGTGGGATGGTTCGAGCAATTGTTTCGCCGCGACATCTCCTACATGTTTAGACTTTTCTCTTCCCTGAAGTTCAGAGTACATGAGTGTCAATGAACTACAAAGTGACAACCGCATCATTGGTGGTTATATTCAAAGAAAAACCGCAATATGAACTATTTGACATAGTGAAGTGGCACGTGCAAGGCTTTTAGAATATAAGTATTTTGGATATGGATCATTTAAAGTAAACGTGATTATGGTAATGATAGATTAAAGATAGGTGTACATAATTTAAGGAAAATTGCGGTACATTTGAGTGTTGAGGTTTCCAAGGACCAGAAATGTGATGAAGACGTTTGAGATGGGAGTTGAGCAATAAAAGTGGCAACAAAATAATTTAATAACACAATTTGCAATTAACAAGATAAACCATTAAAATAAGGGAATCAATATAGGAATACAAAACTGAAAGTCTAGGTAAGTTGTTGGGATGAGATGAAAAAGGGATGATGCGATTCTTCAAATTCCTCGTGGTTCAGCCAGGACGGCATTGGATTGATGTTGATTTGATGATTTGGGTTCACGTTTAGTTGATTTTGAAAGACCAGCAGTTCGTGGCCAAACGATGCTAGCAGGTGAGCACGTGATGGTTTGACCGGGAAATTGTCTCATACACCGATTGCTTGATGACGCTAACGACATGCAGTTGCCGGCTGAAGACAATTCCAGCAGAAGTCTTCTGTTTGAGTCTGAGAAGAAGTCGGCGTGGTCGTCGAATGAGTAGTGAAGAGCGTGACCCTTCAACTCGTCCGAGGCATGTTCATAGCGGCGATGGTCCGCGCGCCGTGACAGGGTCGACCGCGTATCGATCTGCGGGTATCGATCATCCATTTTGTTCGATTGACTTGATACGTGAGGCAGTTATTTGTTCTGGCGAGGAAACGGAATAAAGGTCTGGTGGATTTTGTGATAATTTAAACTGCTTGTTTATTAATGTTTAACTATGTTCAACCTCATCTTCCCCATTTAATTTTTTAACTCAAAGGCGTGATTCTTAAATGAACATATGAGATTTTAGGAAATAATCTTCAGAAGCTCAATAATCGAGAGATGTTTCTCATTTGCACAAAGAGCGTCCAGTCCATAGATTGTGGACTTTCCCTGTTGCGTTTTGTAACCAGAGTCGCAACAATAGGGTTATCATTAATTTAATAATGGGTCATTACAATGGTCATTAGAAACACAAATCAAATTTATTAATGTGTGTAGTATTTCCATGAATTGTTGTTTTAGATTAATACGCCTTATTTTGTGAGGAAATTATGCATAACCATGGGGTTCCTGGTCACTTCCAAGTAGTGTTTGGGTACCGAACCCAGTTTTACATTACAATATGTTTCATCACGTTGCATTCTATTTAGAAACATAAACCATATAAACTAGGTTTAATTTGACCTCAACTCAAAACCTATGCATTTATTAGGATCCATTGTAAATTTTAGGAGAATACGAATTACGTTTCAATTATTTTGAATTATTATTCATCGATTACCTTCAAAGAAGTTTGACACCTATAAGATCGTGTCAGTTAAATGTTATTTGCTTTGGAATAGATACGCACTTATAAGTTTACGATGAAAAATTCCAACCAATAAAAAGATACACAAGTTTACTCCTAAAAGGAGAATCAGAAAACACACTTGAAGGCTTAACACTCCAATTTTTGGCGTATTTCATTTTGTTTGACTTTGTGAGGACAGAAGTTCTTTCAGGAAAATTAATTCACCAGCGTTTTACTCATGTCACTCAATTCACCCTGAGTAACAGGTTATTAATACTACCCTGACTGTTATTAGGTCATTAACATAATATATATAGTATCCTGAATATAATCAAATTATAAAATTCAACCGCGGAACATACGTCCTTTTACTTCTGTAACCACATTAATTCTCTGTAAAACCAACAAACCTTAACGTTGGCTACATACTCCTCATGCCCACATATTTTGTCTCGATTAAGATTTAACAGCACTGTCACGTCACTACTTATTCATAACAATGGTCTAGATCTTCCGGAACAAAGGACTGCGAAAAACTCGTCAATAATATAATAGGAATTCTGTTTGGTTTTTCAGGATGTCTCCTGATTCACCATGCCCTCGCTGCAGCGAGGGTGCGATGCTCCAATTTATTACGACTCTGCATCTAGCAGCTCTCTACGGCCATGCCAAGTGTCTGCGCGCTCTGCTCCTCAGCGGTGCAAATGTCAAAGAGAAGGACAATCGAGGAAGGACTGCGCTCCATCACGCTGCAGCTAAAGGTTACGCCAAATGCGTGAGAATCTTACTGGACTCTGGAGCAGAAGTGAACGCCCTCTCGTACAAGGCGGATACTCCTCTCATCCTTGCTTCTTGGGGTTGGAATTGTTACAAACCATTAAAGATCTGCAAGCGGCATGCTTGGGAAGAAGTGGATCACACTGAGTGTGTGAAGCTTCTTATCGAGCGAGGCGCAGATGTCAATATGATCAACCGAAAAGAGGAGACTGCTTTATGGGGGGCTGTACTTCACTTCAATGCAAACGTTATTAAACTTTTAGTTGATGCTGGTGCTAATGTCAGGTACAAGAGAGTATCCGGAGAAACGTTACTTCATTTGTCAGTTTGTCTAGGCCGTGATGCAAACGTCATAAAATTCCTCGTGGAATTAGGAGTGGATGTAAATGCAAAGTCGGAATGTGGAGCTACTCCACTTCACTGTGCAGTCCAATGGAATTACTTGGCCGCTGTGTTGGAACTCTTGAAATTTGGAGCGGACGTAAAAGCACGCGAGGATTATGGTGAAACGCCATTGCATTATACTGCGAACAGGTGTCCAGACATCGTGAGTGCATTGGTAAAAGAAGGAGCCGATGTAAATGCAACAACTGAGGACGGGCGCACGGCGTTACATAATGCAGCACATGTTGGGGACATAGATGTCCTCGATGTCCTTTTAGATCTCGGTGCTGAACTGCAGGTGAGTCACAAATAGACTGGAGTTTGTTATAAATCCTAAATCTATCGTCCAAATGTTGCAGCATAAATGTACTACGAATAATACAACGTTATTGCCATAATTTATAACGCATTATTGGTCCTTTTGTTTGCATAAAAAGTTCTGGTCCGATAAGAATCAGTGTTTGGACTGTCAATAGACGCCTTAATTCACTTTGATAGCTATTATGCAAGTTCAATGGTCCATTGTGCCAACATGTGCGCTCTGGAGATTTAAGAAATAGAATTATAGCGGGACTTCTACAACAACAAAAAAACAAACAAACAGAAACATAAGTTTAAAAAAAAATTAGTAAATTAATAGCGCAACAAAACAAATGATTAACTTAAACAGGGTATAGTTCCAATAATGTTTTATAACTTCTATTCTGTTGTTATGTCTTGTTTCACATTGTTTATACCTGACGAAGACCCCAAAGAGATTCAACTAAGATCGTATAATACAGAGTGAATATTAAGAATGAAAACAAACTTCAAGTGGTGATTCCTGACACAAAATGTAACAAAAAGGTTCATATCAACGTAATGTTTGGTTTATCTGCAAGAAAGCAATTAATTCAGGTTCATTACAATGTACTAATTACTTCCATGTTAGAAAAGATGTTCCAAATGGTCGCCATGGTCTGCAGTGAAAGTCTTCTTCTTTTCTTCTTTTATCCAACGCCCGCCCTTGGCAGAGAGGCCATTAGGCGCCGTGCATCCCAGTAGAGCTTGGCTTTTCCATGCAAGTCGTCATTGGCAGACTCCAGAGTGCTGCATCTTGGCAGGTGGTCGGCCGAGCCCTCCTCCGAAGAACATAGAGGGCAGATCGGAGTGTCAGCTAATCCGATCCGGTGCAGGTGGCTCTGAAGGTAGTCGTGGCCATTAACCATTCTGAATGTAGCTCCTGCGACGGCACGGGGCAGGCTGTTGGGGATGGAGTTTGATGTTATCTGTTCCCATCTTTTGCCGGCAGCTGCAGTTTCCCATGCGGTCTTCACGTACTGGTTGATGTTTTTATTTATTCCGCTGCATGCAGCCTGAAAACTGGTTGGGAGGTCCTGTTGGGGGAGATTGCATCCCGCCTTTGCGAGTCGGTCGGCTCTCTCGTTTCCGTCTATGTCGCAGTGTCCAGGGACCCATTGCAAGCAGATCTCAGTGGTCGTTTGGAGCTTCCACAAGCGCTCTTGACATTTTTGTACAAGGTCCCCTTCTTGTAGAGATGTGGACGTAATTGCTTGCAGCGCTGGCGTTGAGTCCGAGAGGAAGACAACTTTATTATAGACTGGAAGAAGTGACAGCTTCTCTGCAGCCTCGCTGATGGCATAGACCTCTGCATCGAAGTTTGTTCTCATGTTCCCGACTGCGAAGGAGCCGGCCATAGAGGTAGAGTAGTAGCCTGCACCAGTTTTAGTGCCAGCAGCGGACCCATCGGTGTATACATGTAACCATTGTGGAGTTGGGTATTTTGTTGCAAGCAGTTTTAGTGTTGCAGCCTTTAGCAGATGGGATGGAATGTCTGATTTCTTGGCGTCGATATCGGGGA
>NNCF01128537.1:8299-34013 GCA_002313205.1 Laupala kohalensis | reverse complement strand
ACAGCCAGATGGGTCATCAAGCAGCTTGTGTTGACACCTGTCGAAGAGGTTGGCGTGGGGCATTACGAGGTCCGGTCTGCTGAGTTGTCCTGAGAAGGACAGGAAGGTGGGGCCTGTATCTATCGGGTTCAATGAACAATTGTCGATGAAGGTTTCGACAGAGCTTCCCACTGAGGATGTACGTTGGTATCCCCATCGAGTTGACGGGGCATTAAAGTCGCCTATGACTATGGTTCGGTTCGTGATGATTTGTTCTAGGAGTAGACGGTCGAACATGTTGTTAGGGGGGTTATATACCCCAATGATCCGGAAATGATTTTTGTTGAGCCACGCATCAATTTTGATTGCTTCTAATTTGTCTTCTGCGCTCATTTGATGAATGATGTCGAAGTTCGAAGCTATATTATTTGTGATTCCTACGATCATTCCAGACGCTACTTGTCTACCTCGGGGGAGGGTGTGAATAGTAAAGCCGCTCAGCTGATAAAACTGTACATTGTCAGATGCGACACCGGCTTCGGTAACAATAAAAATGTCAATGTCGTGATCGAGAATAAAAATCTTCAGCTCGCTGAACTTCGAGGAGCTCAGTCGGCCTGCGTTCCAAAAAAGTACATTTAAACAGCGAGGAGTCTGCCGGGAGGCGTCGTTAAGGCCTTGAGAAGGGCCATTTGTTGGTAATCTTGCATGGACATGTTTGGCTCTGCTGTAGCACGGTAGGAGGCGCAGAGGAGTAACTCATTTTGCGTTATCCAGGGTACACCACGAGGAGGCGAGTTACGTTGGACCCCTGCAGTGAAAGTGTTCATATATGTCATCTTCGATTGAATCACGTTTTTAAATATTCCAGGCTGTAGGAGAATACAGCAAAGACAGTGTATACTTTGGTTCAGTGGATGTTACAACACGGTATCGACGATTGGAGAAGAAGTTCTGTTAGGAATAATGCCAATAGATCTATATCTCCGCAAAATACGGCTTCGGTATTGGTTAAAGAGAATAGGTGAAGTGAAAAATTGGCAACCAGGTCATTAAAAAGGAGAGAAAGTGACATGAGAAATGATATTGAAACTGCTAAAGCGAGCTTGTTAGACACGATAGAGGCCATGGAATTTATAACTGGACACGGTAATTTTTCTAGATACCTGCTGCGAAAAGGGAAACAAGATACTGGTGACTGTATTTGTGGAAAGGGAACAGGATAGAGACCATGTTTTAGGGATTGCGCACTATACGATAAAAAACGAAGGTTGTATTAAGAAGCTTGATAAAGGACGGAGTGACAAGGCTGCGATATTAGGAGATTTTTGAGACAAAGAAGTGGTATGATTTATTATCAGAGTACGTACGGCAGCTAAGTACAGTTAGAAACGTAATAAAGGAAGCACATAGAAACCAGTAAAGGAAAAATAAGTGGAAGGAGCTAGAGGTGAAAAATGGAAGGAAAGAAAGTAAGAAATCAGATCGCACCCTCATCCTTGAAGTGGTGGCGTACATGAGTCCCTAGCGGAATCGCAATTAAGAGGTGCCTTCTCAAAAGAATGTAACAAACTGACATACAAGAATATTCGCATATTGACACAGTTGTAAGTGCGGATATTGTGAGGAAAATTTGTTTCTACATGTATTATATTTTGTTTGTATTTTGTTTAGATACAAATGATTAAATAAGTCACAGGCTACACAGACACGCTAGTAAAGGGTTTGCACAGAAACTGGTTCCACATTGACATCACTTTTCAGATGCATCCACAAGTAAACATTAAGGGCGACTCAATATATTAATTAATGAAAACTATGAATTTATAAATACAGTGTAATGTACTGCACTAGTACTAATTGCTTTATTCCGGACTAACCGTCCATTACCGGATATTTGTTGATATGAACTGTTTTGTTAAATAAACTTTACTGTCAATATAGCTGCAAACTGCGTATGACCACGTGGACAATAAACCAATTCACTTTCCAGAAGGAACCAAGGGACCACTCCATTTCTGATCAAGGGTCAAGGGAAGTGGTGGATTCAATATTTATAAAAAGTATTTAGCAGATACGTGCTGTTGTTCATTAAAAAAGTCGTGGATATTATGTGCAGAAGAAATTAGAGATTAATAGTAACAAAATTATTAATAACAACGCTCTTTACTTGAAGGAGAACTGAAGAAAAATTAGCAACATGTTACTTTTCCTTTCGAGAATCACTCCCTGAAGTTTGTCTCATTTAAGTGTAATAGATTCAGAAGGGAGTTAGTTATTTTAATCTCATTGATCTGCACTTTTAGAGGAAGATAGAGAATTAGGTCGAACGCTCACTTGATTCTCGGCTTCGCCGTGAGAGATTGGCAGAAACTACCGTATGAGATTTTCCAGATGTCGTACGGGTAGAGGGAACGATAACCGTTAGATATAGTTTTCAACAACAGTACCAACGTTGGGTACATGTAAAATAATTATTTTAGAATTGGATGATTAGAAACACCTGAGGGGTACTTGTTTTACACAGTACACTGAAACAATTTTAATGAGAGTAATATTCCCACGTGACCATTCAAGTGACCAATCGACAAGTTCTTTTAGACCCATACCATCTGGCGGTTGTAAGAGGAACAATTCTAAAATAATCACAGTCGAAATGGTTCTTCACCTCACCTTCCTATTCTTCCTCCGTGGTCTGCGCAGATGATGGATGAGCGTGGTTGGACAACGATGCACTATGCCGTATCGAGTCGCATGGATTGGACAGTGCGTTGGTTGGCGAAGAAGGGGGCGCCGGTGGACATCTCCGACGTGTGTGGAGTCACCCCATTGCACGTGGCAGTGGCAGAAGGCAAAGAGACGTTGGTGTGGGTGCTCATAAAAATGAGGGCTTCCTTGACGGCCGTGGATTCCACTGGTAGATCAGCGCTGCATGTGGCCGCTCTTGGAACCAGCGAAGGCGTGGTTCACGCATTGTTGGAAGGTGGCGCCGATCGACGAGCAATTGATGTCAATGGAAACACGGCGTTGCAGTTAGCGATGGAGCCAAGGATACGTCGCGTACTACAGTACTGGGCATTGGCAGCTTGATTCTTCGAAGGGTATTTATTTGACGTTGAAACATTTATCGGAAATTTTCGTTGTTTTATCGACAATGCAAACTTTATTTTGTGAAATTCGATCACGACAATACACAAATATTGTACTAATGTGTAGAATAAATATGTAATGTCTTGTGAAGTATCAAATATTATTTTTCAATTTGTTGCTTTTAGCGAAACAGGTAATATTAAATATTAACTGAAAAGGAATATGAAATTATGAGTAAAAATTAGTATTATTCAGAAGTACCTCTGAAACTGACCACTTCTCTCCCAATCGTACCCCGCGAGGCAACACGGATTTCTCGGTAGCCTCATCAAGACATTAATCGGTCCACAAGATGACTTTTCAGTCAAGCAAGCTTGCTTTAGAACCATGGCTTTCAATCGTGTTCCCGGTTCTCCAATATCAAATCAGTCGTAGCGTAATCACGCCTCTGGCACATCACGAAATCACGGAGAATCATATCATCTCACCACTGCAACTTAATCACACTTCGAGCTCATATCCACACAGTTTTGTATCATTTAAGTTCTTCCTTATTTTAATGGTTTTAGCTAGTTGAATTGGTAAATTATTAAACTATGTTGTTGGCACTTCTATCTCTCTCGACTCCAACCTCCTCTTTTATTTTTGGTCCTTCAAAATCTTAGCTCGCTGCAACCGAAATGAGGCAAAATTCTCCGTCAATTTTGTACTATGGACTCAGGACAATGATAAAATACCTACAATTTATTATTATTTTCCTCCGAATTTTGTCCACATCCCTTCACCTGTAGATGACACAGAAAGCGTTACGCCTTGTTCTATCACATCTTTAAGAGATGAATTTTGAAACAATTATTTCGAGTCTCTCAGGTAGTATGTCCCAATTTGAACATGCCGGGACACTAAATGGGACGAGTGAAAGAAGTGCAGTATTGCCATTCCTATCTCTTGCCTTACAAAATAATATTATGGTTGATAACTCTTCCAGACAACATCGCAGAGGCAAGATTCCCTAATAAAACGTTAACATTTGTGTGAAAATATTCGTGATCACTATTGTAATAAACTTTTCTTATTTACCCCTTTATTGCTCCTGTATGCATAATCTGGACAGTTTGATTTCTGTCTAGAGCAGTTGAAGAAGTTACATAATTTTAGGTGTCCTTCGATTTTTCACGTGGTGGAATGGCCTTACATGAGCACTACTTCCACTATGTTGATACCCATCTGTATTGAGGGGTTATTTTCTTTAAAGAGGTGACAAAGGGTTCTGTAAACAATTAGTAACAAATACCAAAATATGAATTGATAACCACGTCAACGTACAAACTTCATTTCTTCTAGGATAGTGACAGCTTCTCTTTCGGAATTGTAACAAAATTAAAAATGATGAGAAGAATTCGGCTCGACATTGAAGCGCTAAATGCAACATTCATTAAATTCCGTCAATTATTATTAGTCATTCTTTAAGTCACTTAACTTTTGAAATAATTAGTAATTATATCGTTATTAAGACAAAAAAAAAGACTTAAAAATAACAGAAAAAGTACTTACCTCACAAGATCAAGGATTCGGCCGTTATTTGTCGTGATAAACAAATGGTTTCTTTTTTTAAAAAGATAACTCACGTGTACCAAAACAATGTTATTAACCATTAGTTACTGCACATAATACATGGCATTGTCACTACACCCACCAATCTACATCACAAAAAAGAAACACTAAAATAAACCCAGTTTTCCCTAAAAGCACTCAATGAAGTCACCTGAAAAAAAGTGGCTTAGACAGGTCATTATAGCTCCCCAACGCAACTAATAATCACAAAATCATTGCTAGCTGACGGATTTCATTCAGTAAATTGCGACACAATTGTAAATAAATACAACTGAAGGCTGATACAGTTCACTGACTGTATAACACGTTCTAAACATGATTTCATGTACATTTTATCTTATGAATTGGAAACCCATGAATCATAGTATGATGCTCAAATTCGTCTGAAATTTAGGTTCCCTGTGCTTTAACAATACTTATTCGTGGGTGCATTCTCGCTCGCTGGCACATAATGATACTGACACACCCAAAAACTTAAATTCGCCACATGGGATAAAACAACCATTCAAACCTTATCTACGACGCTATCACAGGAGATCGGAGCGGAAGCATTTTCATATGTCAACAGAATTGTAATCACTCGTCTAAACAGCATCCAGCGACGCTCAATTCCTCACGCTCCCATGTTGTTTTCGCGGTTTCCCGTTACTTGTACAAGGTCGCGTAGACCAAGTGACAGTTCATTCACCACCCTCACGATATTGTAACGTAATCGCGTTCTCGATAAATGTACTCGAAGTCCAGATGACACCGATCGCACAACTTATCAGTGTCTCACTAACAATCAATCCTCCAAATCATTGAATTTTCTGTCTACAAAACTTAACAAGTATTCTGCCATACCACTGTCTCCTGATGTTTTCGAAAGGTGAAGTGTCTGGTCTTGAAATCACGAGTTCACAACATATCTCAATGAGTAAGTTCGTGAAGCAATAGCACACCCACCTAGGTAAAAAAACTTCGTAGGCAAGTGAGTCTTAAATAAGTAACTACGTAAAACTAAATGAAATCTATCCTAAATTTACAATAATATTTATACTTCATCTTACTCCCTTCTGTCCTACCATTATTTTGGGGCTGACTACGCCTTCGATACCATTTTTTTCATTTAATTTCTTCGACCCTCTGGTCACCTAGCATCATAGCTGTGAGCAAAGCAAGGTTTCATCATGTTTATATTTTTTCTCGATTGGTGTTTCTCTGCGTACCTTTTGCCGTCTTTTTGACGTTGCCCGTTCCTCCCACGTGGAGGCACTTGCTTATCTACGTTCTCAGTAATTTCGATATCGTCATTATTCCGCCGCCATTCAATGATTGTTGTTCAGAACTATGTCAACCGATATGCACCTTCTTTTTGCTTCTTAATTCTCAAGCCCCACACTAGATCAACCAATCACATCGACGTCAATTTTTGTCATGTGCTGGCTTCTTCACAAAGGAGGGCGAGCATGTGACCATCTGAGATCTGTTTTATCACCTCCCTTCTCTCTCACAAGTATAGAAGTAGGTTTCTCTCCTCACGTAAGGACCCGCCCGTTTCATGTGGATATTACTACAAATTTCTGAAGAGTCGAATTCTAAAGACTTGTCTCACTTTGTTCATCCTCGACCCAACGAGACACACACGCTTTGTCCCTTCCCTTTTGTCACTCAACTCTGTCCCCTCCCAATTGTGAACCGACCATAAATTCTTCTTAAAGTGATGTGATCGCCAAGCTTTCTATTTCTTATGATGAACGTTTCCAGATTCTGCTAAATTTTGATGACCAAACTGTCAATTTTTCAAAGAACATAAACTTTATAAAGTGAGAACAAAGCCTCGGTTCTCCTTTTAATCTAACTCAACATTAACCAGACGTTCCGGCTACAAAAAATCTGCCTAAGGTGCCTTTCGTAGGGTTAGACAGCTGCGTGCCCCCTTTCTTTCTTGAAAGACCCCGGGCAGAGAGACCTAATGATTTACTGATATTTCAAAGATCACAATTTATTTAGTTCTCTTCAGTACTAAAATTTACAATAATGCTCCGATAATAGGCCATTTTGAGCAATCTGTCAATAAGAGTACGGTTTGGTTTCATGTGTATATGCCCAAATAATGCCTTGTTTCATGAGTGTAACTATATCCTTAAAATGATGTTACTTACCAAAAGATATAATGATTGAACAATTAAAAAGGAAGCAATCAACTTATTAATTAAATAATAAAACGATATTTTTGTAATGATTATAGGAAACATTTTAAAACTATTTAAACATTCCACAATTTATGAAAAAGAAGAGGAATTTTTCTTATCAAGTTGAATCTTTTTATTTCGCAAGTCACTGGAGCGATGTAATACCACATTACAAAAAACTATTTTCTTTATGAATAGGAAAATATATTCCACATAGCTATTCCTGAAATGCGAGTTTAAAACTAATTCATTACACACCTATTACATTATTTTCCCTCCAGGAACTTATATACAGTGTGATTCGGAATTCCTATTATACAGTTATAGGTGTTGTAGAGGGGACTGAGAAGAGCTATATTTTCTAATAAACCCATGTCCGGAAATACGCCGTTTGGAAGATGACGTCAAAGGATACGCTGCACGTGCATCAACCAACTCGTACCTGCGAAAACTACAACATATGCTCGAAGTGGCAACCACGAGTTTCGATGCACAGAGTACCTGCAAACTAAGTTCACATACATACGGTTCAAAAGTCCTGGAGCGTCCTGAATGACCTCCGCCGCAGCCATTACACGGGCAAGGAGATCGTCCTGTGACTCCACATGTGTCTCGTTAACAATACTCTTCAAGTAGCGTTACAGGAAAAAGTCCAGAGGTGTTAAATCGGGCGATCGTGGTGGCCAACGAATCGGTCCACTGCGACCTATTCGGTGAAGGTACGGCCGGACGCCGCGTGAAAAGTGGGCTGGCGCGCCTTCATGCTGGAACCACATCGTCCGACGGATATGCAATGGTACATCTTCCAAATGCTGCACCAGTGCGTCTTGCACGAAATTCAAGTAGCTGTGACCCGTTAGACGGGGCGGTAGAATACAGAGACCATGGATAATACCAGCCCACACAATAATACCGAAACGATGTTGAAATCTATTGGTATGTGTGGCATGAGGGTTTTCTGTTACGATGGTTAGCAGACCTTCGTTTGTGAAATGTGCTTCATATGTGAAAAGAATGATCAGAGGTATGTCTGGAACGTCGACACAACGCGCGCAGTAATCGCCACGTGGCGCAAAATCAACTGAACCCAATGCCTGCTCCCTCTGTAGGTATGGGTGAAATTGCTGTTCATGGAGAACTCACCCGACGCTGTTCTGGGATACATACACGGCACTTGCGATGTTGCGAGTACTCGTAGACGGGTTCTGCTCAACTAGTTGGAAGACTTCCTCTACCACAACAGTGCGGCGCGTCCAGTGAGAACCACAATTGGCTCTATTAGCCTTGAAGGTGCCGGTTTCCCGAAGCCGTTGTTCCAATCTTGCAAAAATGACGTGATGAACGGGCACGACCCGGAAATCGTTCGTGATATAGGCGATGTGGTAATCGACCATTTCGTCCACTTTTACCGTACATAACTGTGTTACAAGGTGAAGATTTTTGTTGTATTTGCAACAAAATCTCCTCCTTTACAAAATAAATATTCCAAGTGGATTCTTTAAAGAACAAGATTTTTATTGCGGAAATAAACAAATCCGTCTTGGAACGAAACAAAGGAGAATGACACCACACGACAGACGGTGGACTGAGCGTTCTGTTTGAACTGGTTTTTCTCACATACAACGAGTAGTGTTCTTCTGCGTCAGGGTACCAGCAGTCGAAGCCGTCGTCGCAGCGTCTCTCGTATCGGTCTTCGAAGTTGAAACCGCCAAGTTCGGAGGACAGGATTTCCCCAGCGTCGGGCGTGGTAAGCGTTTGGCTTCGAAGATCTGCTCGTAGGAATATTGTCTGGATAGACTTTCTTCAGGAGTGTAGAAATATCGCCAGCATAGAATTCAGAAATGTCGAATATCGTCAGCACCAGTTTTGAAGTAGAGTTCCTTCAAAGGTTAGGTATATTGCCGGGAACCATTCGGGAGCGATGCGTTCACTTCGAGATCTGACGAGGTAATGATTGTGTCGTTGCTATAAGGTTGAGTCTAAACAAGAATATATGACGGTCTCGAGGGGCCTAACGCTGTGTCGTAGTTCACTTCTTGAAGATAATAATAGTCCTAATAGGTTGTACGGAGCGAACAGGTAACTGAGCGGCTTCTGGGAGTTCTCTCTGCCGTCATAGAATCGCAATCGCGGTGTTCTTTGCTTCATGGAGTCTTCTATTGTTTACTGTTTTGAAGGTTCCTTGGCGCCGTAATTCGAAGTTCTTATGTAGAGAGTGGTGTCGCTGTGGAGACCAGTAAACAATATGGCGACCAAGTAACTTTTCGTAATGCGTGACATGGGGGAGTTTACATATACCTATAATTCGTGTCAAACCTGGCACCCCAGTGGGGTGTCCTATTGTTGGACTCCATGGTGAGTGGGGAAAAGGTGAATGAAAAGAAAATCCATTCGCATGGCAAAATGATCCCCCCTCCTTGAAGGAAGAGGTGATCAATAGCTAAACAGTTTCTTCTGTAAAGATAGTGACAGACCGACAAAGCCTCGCTTTCTCTTGATGCGGGGTATTCAGGAGGGAAGAACTTTCAAGTCAATTAGTGCTGTACGTCTTGCTTAAGGTATGACCATAATTTCGGTAAGCTGTAGAAATTGTTGGTTTGAAGGTCAAGGTGAACACTCATCCCAGCTTGAACGTATGCAAAGGAGTGGTTAACTATGATGTTCAACAAGAATCAGATTATGACCATAAGGACTTCTTTGAGGCGAAGATGTCAAAATTTAGACAAGTTGATAAAAAGTGTTACAGAATCAAAACAAAGGTACAGGGGAAGTTCGTCTTCACTTTGATTCTGGCATTTAATCGGCCCATTCTTCCAGAGAGCGTATCCTGTGGGTTATAAACCTTTCCTGTTCGCCAATATGTGCCGAGCACTCTGCGCTATTTATAGTGCCACAGATTCGGTCACATATTGGACCGCAGTCAATAAGTCATCTTGCGAAGAGTGTGTTATTTACGGTAAGCCGTCAAACAAGTCATCGCCTCTGTGCTGTGTGAATTGTCAGGAAAATCGTCCTTCCAATTCAAACACATGCTCAAAATTAATCATGGAGAAGGACATCCGGAAGATCCGCGTTACGGATAGGGAGTCTTTCCCAAGGCCAAGCGTCGTTATATAATTAGGAATTCCGTTATATGGCAAAATCCCTTTCAACAGCGATCAGCGCAAAGAAACCATCTACTGCTTCCTTTGGCTGACAGGTAATTTTTGAGAAATTATAGAAACCTCTGATGTACAACTCTGATGTACAGGTATATTTACATGATTCTTCCTCCTTGAAAGAGGAATTCCTGGAGTGTAAAATACTTACACCTACTAAGTATGAAGTAACACCTAAAGTATCATCTGTTTACACCTCAATGTCCGTCTCCACGTCTACAACCACGTCCATGTCAACATACACGTCCTCCAAGAAACCGAAGACTGCCGATAAACGATCCCCGGACGTACATCTTGGGGTTGTCCGCGGCAGAGAACTTCTCGCTGCCCAAAGTCCCGCAGAGTTAATTCTTTAAGGGCGGATTCTTTTGTTGGCTCAACTTCCCGTAGTCGCCGATGTTGCAAGTAACTTCCTGTAATTCAAAATTTCTCTCCTATATTTCCTCCATCAGACCTTTCTTTTTTGTCTCCATGTGTAAACCCATTAACCAAAGACGAGGCCGATGGTAGTATCTCACTTCTCTTGGTATTCTGCACCTGCTATCACCCCCGCTAACCGTTTCTCTTCATTAGGTAAAATTTCTAATACATATTTCTTCCGTTTCACGCACCGCTTGTATTTTCACCTTATTTGTATCCTTTAAAGTTTGCTGCTGCAAATTTTATACACTACTCTGTTCATTCCCCAATCGTCGCCATTCCTCAGGACTTTTCTGTTTCCTTAGTGTCCTCGTGTACGTCACCTCTCCTACCACCTCAATACCCCTATCAAACTGTCGTCCCACGACCCCATTCACTGTTCTATTAATCTTTGCCGCTGTCTCCCTTTCCAGAAGGATTATCTTCAGTATTACTCAACCTCGTCAAATCCTGATTATTCTCGCGGGTACTATCCTGCAAACCATTGCATCTTTCGTCTATCACCTGAATAACTTCCGCTTCATTTGATTTAATTGTTTCCTTCACCTGCTCCACGATCGTTCCATGATCCCTTATCCTCTCCACAACGTGTTATCAGTTTATCTAATGCTTCAGGACCTCCCTCCAATTCACAATTGAGTCTCCAACCCCAACACCTCCTGTCGCAGAAGTTGGTTTTATCAAAATTCCTGTGTATATGTTGAGCCGGACTGCTGTCTGTCGCAACTCAGTGACCCCATCGCGTATTAAGCTTTGAACAGTGTTCTTCACTCGTTGAATAGTCTGCACTTTTAGCACATCCATGAGTTTATCTATTTGCTTCTGCATATTTTTATGTCCACTCCATTTTTATTGAGGTTTTACAGGTCGCCGACGTCCAGGTCATTGGAGCTCTAACTTTTTTGGACAAATATGGAAAATGCCGTTAGTGCTAGGGAGAGCCTACATGAATCTCTGTGTGTGGGACTCTCCTATACCCGCTAAAAACCCTTCTGAACTACCATACACCCAAATGCAAAGGCGACAGGAAAAGACGAGTTGCCTAAAACGCTATAAAAAACGAAAACAAAGAAAATTTTACATTTAAAGGAAGAATGTGTAAATTTAAAAGGAAAAAGAAAGGATTTTAATCCAATACCTCCCGAGAACTTGTGGGAGGAACCTCAATTCATTTATGGGTTTAAGCCATGACACACAAATAAAGATCAGATACTGTGTCAGAGGTCACATTCCTGAAGGAATTTAAAAAGGCTATTTTAGACTGTTATTTATATTAGACTGTTCTTTTTGCCCAAATATAACATCCAATCTGTTCGGTAGGTCCGTCGGATGGAAGTATATTTGTAACACTCTAAAAGATAGTGCTCCAAGGTAAGTATTGAGTTGCATGACTCACAGATGGGGGGAGGTTCACCACCCACAAAAGAGATAACCATGGGTAAGATAGCGGTGACCAATGCGAAGGCGTGTAAGAATCACATCTTCTCGTCTGTATGAAGGGAATAAAGACGGATAGTTCTTAACGGAGTCTTTTACTTTTCTCAGCTTGAAAGTGCAAATTTCCCATTCGACCTGCCATGTCTTAGGTATAGACGATCTTATGGCAAGCTTTGAATCTGACGTGGGATCGGTTGATATGTCAGGAACTGCTTTCTGCGTTGCCCTGTTCGCTGCCTCGTCAGCTCCTTCGTTACCAATAATACCCACATGCCCAGGAACCCAACAAAAGACTATTTCAAAATTTTGAACTGCTAGACGGCTTATTAAATTCCGAATAGCTAGTGTAAGGATATCACAATTATACAGTAAAGACACTGACCACAGAGCACTAATAGAGTCTCTGCATAGAACCACACGCCATATTGAAGATTGCTCAATGAATTTAAACGTCTCAAGGAGTGCATATTTTTCCAGTGTACACGCTGCAAAGAGGACGCTGGAAAGCTTTCGTTTCTCTGAAAAGCTGCTTTTACACAGTAGCAGGAGTGTTCAAAGTAAACAGAGAAGGAATTTTGAAAGTTGAGTCATTCAAAAGTCGGTTGAAAGCTCCATCCCTACCGGGGTTTTCCTTAGGGTACTTTGATCACAATTGATGAGGTCACTTGCTTGTTTCCGGAGACTGAGTTAGCTGTTGTTCTCAACCAACTTCTTTGGGCAATAAATGTGTTTTTTATTGGAAAATATATTAATTCTTTTTTACTTTTTTATATTAACCGTGAACTGGAATACGATTCAATGGAATGTCAGGTGTTCAAAACATGAAAACTTACAGGCGAGGGTTGAAACTCCTTGCGTAGATTGTTGACTGCTGAGTGGGAATTCATTGCTACTGCACACTTCGTCTGGTTTCTTCACATGACGCTGCTTACGTACTCGTATACGTTGTTAAAGTCAATGAAAGGATTCATATCAAGTGTCTGGAAATGGCAAATGATTGGCAGATAAAAAGTGCTGGACCAAAGTAAAGAAATTGAAAATGCTGGACTTTGTATCAATTAATTACGCATGTCAGACATATCTAATTGATGAAATCAATTAATTATAAATAATATACCCTGCTTATTAGGTGTTTCATATGTAATTGGTAAACCAATTATATTGACCATAGCCACATTGAATTACCTGTCAACTTTAAAATTCAATATCAACAATCTGCCAGATTGGCATTTTAATGAGGTATTGAATAATTTAGTTTTTCGTTCTGAGACAGTGAAATTTTCTCACACTTCACAAGGTAAAATTTGAGTAGTTTTAACTTTTAAAATGGTTTGAGTCAAAAAACAGATCTCTAAAATGTGAACGTAGCTGAAAGGATAATTAATATAATGAAACATTTCTTAACTCAATTTTTTGCTAACTTTTTAACTTCGAAGAACTCCAAATACCTATTCGTAATGTTTTTATTATTATTCTGTATTCCTCTTAACGAATCACTTTGGATTGACTTTGTCAATCCAGTGTATTAAGAGATGCATGAATTCAGGAAATGTGTTATAGGGTAATTCATGTAACTCGGTGTACGACTTAATAGGATGTTAAAATCTCTAGCTGAGAAAGAGGCATAAAATACTTTTATGATGAAAAATGTGACGTTGGATAATTAAATGTTCAAGTGTATGCCTCTTGAATACAGTACGTCAATTACTATCCCATAAGCAGGTTACTCTTTCGAAAAGAAGTTACAGTAAGGCAATACTGACAAAGAAAATACGTCGATTAGAAAAGATAAGTCGTATAATTCTCTCCATATCACATGAAACACCAAAATCAGCTCTTACTCCTAACAATAGTAAATACATCTGATACAGCAATGCAGAAAAACATCTAATTGCGTTTACTCAGTAATGGACAGAACTTATCTCACTAAACTAACTTCTAAATAAATTAATAAAAGTAACAAGACTAAAAAGCAAATCAATAGAAAAAATCCAAATTACTACAGATTGGACAAATTATTTGAAACATGTAAACACGTATTGGATAGCTATTAGGAAATAGTTTGGGTGCAATGAAAAAAGTTCTCATAAAAGCAAAAATATATCAAAATAACATTACACATTATTCTGAATTTGAGACACTCTTTAAAACATTCAATAACTCGTCCATTTTCAGAAGCTCGTCTTTCTTCCTCGCCTGCTTCTGGTGCTTTCTGTCGTTTGTTTCTTCTGCTATAAGTCTGCTGGACCTGATAGCCTCAGCAATGGAGTCCAGGTTACCACTTGCTCTCCTTTTCCTCGAGCCAGGGGTGTCCCAGGAAGGAGAGGGTGATTGGGCATCAATGTAAATGATGGACAATATTAGGGTCGAACTCATGGTATTTGCGTACTCTGATATGAATGATAGTATTTCCAATGACATTACGTAACCTTCAGACCACACGAGGTGCACAACATCCCTAAAGGAGAAGTTTGGGAAGGGCGTGACACTTAAAAATCAAAAGTATCCACCATGAAAAGATTTTACGAAATGAGAATGTAAGAAAAAAAAGTTGCTGGCATATTAAAAAGTTCATATCAAACCCGCGGGGACTCAATACCTCTATATTTACACCTTTTCCCTTCATTTTCATGTATTTAAAAAATTGGTCGTCATTTTGGATTTTCAAATTGAAGATCAAATATTGAGTTCAGCGACGTGAAAAGCCGTTATAGAAATTTTCATGTAACACTCGTCACTTCTTGTCTACTGAACAACCCACCAAGAACTTTCAAGTACTGTGTGTCGTGCAGAACGTTGCGCAATTCGCTCGCTCGCGACATGGAGAACTTCGACAATTTGTGGAGTGCGAATCGTTTTCCTTGGTCCCTCATGTTTGTTGTTCAACGTTCAAACCTTCAATCCATATCTTCACAGCATAGGTCCATGGAACAGGATCATGTCCCTGAAGTTGATCATGACCATGATCATGACTCCGAATTTCGCGTCATGCAGAATCACCACTATCGTTGTTCCTATAATACGCTTTTAGAGCTCAAGCGCTTTCGTCTCCTGACCAATACTCCATTGCAACTGTTATGGCATAACCTTCCTACTTGAAATGTTCCATTGAGTACAGAGAAATGGATGGCACCCAATGTCCCGATTGGGGTGATCATGGGGTGTGATCATAGGGTGCACAGCGGTGACCATGGGTCCCACGCATGGGTACACCCCTAGTGTCACACCCCAAAATCAGCCCAATAGCGCCACCCATTGTATGCACTAATGATCACACCTCATTGACACCTCACTTGTGACCATGGGTGCCACCGATAAGTGGGACACAGGTCATTATGTCCGCTCCTGAGAGTACTTCTTTCCGAACATTAGCAGTATGCAAACATGCATTACAATAAAAAGGTCATTCAGTGTGAAATCAACGAAATATTGGAACATTTTCTATCTCACCTCCTTCAATTTTGATGAAATATGGTATACTATTTGATTTCATAAATATTAAGAAAATCCCGAAATACTACTTTCATGAGATAAGTTTTTTTTAGTTACAAGGCTGTAAATTTACATTTCCTTTATTCTTGAACAGTTTCTTTGTATGGTGAACCATATATTCAGGAGCAATTAACTCGTGCATATCTTTTTAAAACTTCACAATTCAAGAAGGCAAGTCAAAATCATAACTTTTGGGTTCCTGCTGCTTGAACTATTAAATTTTGCTTTGAGGTTAATAGATTGTTCAAGGCTTTTGCTATTACTCTCAGAATACTACATTTGCGAAAAACATTTACGTTTTATTGCCGAAGTAACTTTTTCACTCTGTCTTATAATACTTCTTGTACTTTACCTTTTTAGTGTTAGCAGGGATTTCTCCTAACTCTTGAAGGAATTTGTCGAGAGTCTAAACAATCTCTTTGAACAAATGATGTATTATATCGTGTACGGGCTAATGAAAAAATAGCACTTGTGTACGCCGATAACTTGATCTTTTGTGAATGATTAATTTGGTAGTATTAAGCTTGATATTCTCAATATTTCTATATCATGCAAGCAATCATTTGATTCATCAACATTTCGCTTTATAACGGAGTAACCATACTCAGGCAGATGATATTCACCACTTTGTTCTTCATTACCAATTCCACCAATAACGATCGTCTGAAGCCACTACTCCAATCTAAATATGGCGCTACATGTGATACAGGAGTGATTATTTCTAATAAAGGAAGTGTTGGGAAGTGATATTATATTAATGATATGGTAATCATGTTCAACAATTTTCCAGGCAGCATTTGCCCAAAACTAAAAAAAATACTGATGGTGTACCTCTTATGTCATTGTTTAATATTACAGAATAAGGTTAATACTTACGTTATTATGACCTTCTTGATTCAGAAACAAAACACGACACATTTCAAAAATATAAATTTAAAATACCTCACCTGAAATTTTAGTCCTTATCGATTGCGTAAAGGGAATGAATTGTTTAACTCAAATCTAGCCTCTATTTTAAATTTGCTGGTGCATGCACGATCTAATCCTTGGTTCAAATGTTGCTGACAACCAATAAGAGATAATTCATTTTCTCCACAATTTAGAGCCTCACACTCTTGTTTTAAGGACGGTGGTTCAATATATTCAGTATTTCCAATATTCAGATAAGTATAGAAAGTTTTTCTACTTTCAAATTAAATTCAGAAATTTCACAAATTAATTCAAATTTTACTTTCAAGTCCTCTGTTCCTTTAACAATACAGTCATCATTAAAAACAGAAATGATATGTTCGTCATCCATTACTTCACTGTCAATCAACACATAATCTACAACATTTGTTGAAAAATCATTAAAGGATTGCTTCATTTCAAAAGTAAAGGGCAATGTTTGAACCTGAGTGACATTTCATTGCTTTATTATCAGCAATTACATTTTGCTTCTCCATCTTGATGTGTGATTCAGATAAAAACTCTTGTTCCTGCTTAAAATTTACTTTATTACTTGTATCACAATTATGTGGACATTTTTCAAGGGGAATTTTCAACTGAAAACCACAAATACATGAGGTGCTTTGTTCGTCATCTACCTCCTCATTTTTCACAGCATCCAAAGGAACCGCAACAAAAGTAATAGGATTTAACTCTTCCTGCAAATTCCCTTCCACTCTACACTATACATCCTTCATTATCTCACTAAAATTTGGAATCCTGCCCTTTAAATGATTCTCCTTCGCCTATCGCCTGAGAGTTCTTTTAAAATATTTCTTTTTTCCGTTTCAGGAGAATGAATCGATTGTAAACCAATGCTCTCAAAATTGGAATTACTTCTGCATTGTCTCTCACCAAGTAGATCTTGGTTACAAATGCCATTTTCTACAAAAGCCAAATTCCTTTCATCGTTCTTCAACACATTCACACATGTCTGAGAATTGTTGCCCTCATAATTTCTTTTTCACACATGTCTGAGAATTGTTGCCCCACTTCACGGCTCGCCGACATCGAGGTCATTAGAGCCCTAACATTTTTGTACAGGACGGGAAAATGCTGTTACGCACTAAGGGGAGCCAACATGACTCGCCCCGCATGTGGGACTCGCCGAATTACTCGACCCTACCATTAAAAACCCTCCTGAAATACCATAAGCCGAAACATAAAAAGACAGGAAGAAAGAACAAAAAAACAGTTTGCTAAAAAAATTGTAAAAACCGAAAACAAAGAAATATGTCAATTTAGAGAGAGAGAATGTAAAGTAAAAAGAAGGAAATAAAACAAGGATTTTAATACAAAACCCTCGCGAGAACTTGTGGGAGGAGCCCCGATTCGTTTATGGATTTGCGTAATGACGTACAAATAAAGATCAAATAAGAGGCCAAAGGCCACATTACTGGAGGAATTTAAAAAGGCGAATCAAAATCGTTTCATTTTGCCCAAGCATAACTTCCAACCTGTTGAACAGATTGTCTCCGTCGGCTGGTACTATAATTGATACACTACAAAAAAATAAGTGTTCCACGGTAAATGTGGTATAGCAAGTCTCAAAGGTGAGGGGAGGTTCACCGCGTAAGAGATGACCACGAATAAGTTAGCAGTGCCCAATACGAAGACGTGTGAGGATCACTTCTTCACGTTTGTTCGCACGGGATGAAGACGACCAGGTCTATACGGAGTCTTTTACCTTCCTCAGCTTCAAGGTGCAATTTTGCTATTCGGCATGCCATGTCTTAAGAAGAGACGATCTTATGGCAACCTTTGAATCTGACGTAGGAACAGATGAGAAGGCAATGTCTACCCTCTGTGTTCCCCGCTTCGTGCCTCATCAGCCTCTTTATTACCCAAAATACCCACGTGCCCAAAAACCCAACAAAGGACTATTTCAAAATTTTGAACTACTAGGTGACTTATTAGATTCTGAATAGTTATTGTAAGGATGTTAGAAGTGCACAGTAGATATACTGACCACAGAGCACTAATAGTCTCTGCATAGAACCACACGCTGTATAGAAGACAGCTAAATGAACTACAGCGCTTCAATGTTTGCATATTTTTCCGCGGTGTACTCGCTACAAAAGGAATGGAGGCGAAAACAACGGGAGGCACTATGGCAAGTAGCACCAACGGAATCATTCATTGCTGAGCCATCCGTGTATATAAACGTATGATCAAAATAGGTTGTCAATTCTACGAAATGCCGCTGGTAAACAGCAGCAGGAGTGTCCTGTTTTGAATGTTGAGGAAACCGAGAGTAGATGGTTGGTTGCATAAGGGACGAAGGTGGTGTGAGAGAGTGTAGGTATTTCACTGGAGGAGGTAGTAAGATGCCGTTTCCCTCCAGCAGATGTTCAAAGCGGACAACCACATGGCGGGGTAAAGAAACTTTGCAGCGTAAGATGAACAAAATTTGGGAAATGGATTTGATGGCGAGCAGAGTGACCTGAACTTCCATCACTTTCACTCCGTATGATCAAAGTAAAATATCGCGTCTTTTGTTAAGAGATTGTTCGCCAGCGTCTACTAGTAAGCATTCTATGCGACTAGTGCGGAAAGCACCAGAAGTAATGCGGACTCCTGCATGATGGATACTGTTAAGGGGCTTGAGTGTCGACGGTGAAGCGGAGGCGTACACAATACTGCCATAATATAAGACATACCGAACAAGACTTGTACACAGACGAAGAAGGCACGTGCGGTCTGCGCCCCATGATGATCCGCGAAGGAGGTTCAAGGATGAATTCCAACAGGATTGAAGTTTTCGAATATGATTTCGCCAAGTTAGTGTGCGGTCGCATGTCTGACCCAGGAATTTTACAGAGGCAACAAAAGGAAGACGTTGGCCCCCAAGAATAAGATCTGGATCATTATGAAGATTGAACATCCTGCAGAAATGCATGCAGCATGACTTGGGTACAGAAAAACTATAGCCGGTAGACATGCTCCACTCGTATAATCGGTTTAAAACCAATTGCAGTTGCCTTTCCGAGATGCTTCTGGACGAACAATAGATGTCGAAGTCTTCAACGAAGAGAGACGTGTGTACCGGTACTCGAACCTCTGACACAACACTTTATGGCTGTGGCAAAGGGAGTGACGCTCAAGATTGAGCCCTGTGAGACACCGTTTTCCAAAGGATGATTAGATGATAAATTAATGCCGAGGCGAACGCGTAAAGAGTATTGAGGTAGGAAGCTCTCCAGGAACAAAGAAAGACGACCTAGGAATCCCCAGGAGTGCAAAGTGTGTAAGATTCCTTGCCTCCAAGTTAAGTCATATGCCTTTTCTAGGTAAAAAAGGCCACTAGGTCTTCTCTCAATACAAACGCTAATTAGATGGTGGATGAAACCGCAACAAGGTGGTCCAGCGATGACAGCTACATTCTAAAACCTCATTGGATATTGGCCATGAAGTTTCTCGATTCCAGAGACCAAACAAGGCGACTATTGTTCATAAATTCCAACAATTTGCAATAATAATAATAAAATTATTGTCAAAAAACAGTACAGACTGCGTATGACCACGTGGAGGAAAATACACTAATTTACTCTCCGGAAGCAACCAAGGGACAATCCCATCAATTCCGATCAAAGGCCCTAAGGCAGAGGCGGATTCAAAAATTTCAGCAAAAGTTCCTAGATAANAGTTATAATACATATATAATGTCAATATGTTTGTAATTTAACGCAAATATGTTTGTAAATTTACATGTACAAGTTATTATCGAACTATAGATTATTCTGAGTATAGTGTTTAAAAATCATAAGAGTTGAAAGAACACTAAATTCACGATTTGTTGTTACAATTAACACGCCCCTAGACAAAGCCTAGAGAAACTGTATAAGAAATCCGCCTCTACCCAAAGGAAAAACAGAGAAAAACCCGGGCCAGGATGGGGATACAGAATTGATGTACACAACCGTGCCAAAGTTGAGTACACATGAAACTAAATTAATATGAGCCATACGGTAAAACAACCATGCAAGAAAATAGTTTTTGAAATTGTTATAAGTTATTTAAAAAGTGCTACAGCAATGGCGTGATAAAGTACAAGACGAATTTAACTTTTATTAAAATCAATAAATTCTTTTACAGTGTAGAAGCACTGGTGCAGGAGGTAGTTTTTAACCGCGGATTTGAAGATATTCAATTTCATAATGTCTTTTATATTCCTGGACAGGAATTTATAGAGAACGATTCCCGAATGATAAGGTCCTTTTTGGCAAAGAGTGGTTAACACTCTAGGGCGATGAATATTATTACTACTGCGAGTATTGTGTTCGTGAACGAGACTGTTTCGTATGAACCAAGGGTGGCACTTCAGTAATTCGGTCTTAACAAACACGACCGTTTCATAAATATAAATGCAGGAAAGTGTTAAGATATTTAATTCATTGAATAAAGGTTAACAAAAGTTTGGGGGTGGNCTGAATTCTGAAAGTTTGAATACTCTGACCGGAATTACCCCAGAAGGTAATGCCGTAACGTAAATGGGAGTAAACGTTTGCAAAATATACGCAAGGGGAAATACGTGGACTAACTGCGTTAACTAAGTTTCGGAATGCGTAACACAATTTGCTTAACTGGGAATTAAGATTGTCAACGTGACAATTCCATTGGAGGTTGTCTTGAATATGGAGACCTAAGAATTTTGTATTCGTAACAGTTTTTAATTGTGTTTCGTTTAAAGAAAGATAAACCTGTGGTAAAGATTTTGTATTACTATTGTGAAATGACATAGACACTGTTTTGTCAGTGTTAACAATGAGACGATTTGCATGGAACCAAGTCGAAAGGTTAGACAAAACTTTTTGAGCATTGGCGTGCTTACACAGTAAATTAGTGTCATCAGCCAAAAGAACCATTTTGCAATCTGATGTGGATGATGACATGTCGTTCACATACAATAAAAAGGGTATGGCGCTTGTAGTGGAAAAAGATTTCCTAAAACCGTGTTGATCGTCAGAGAGAATGTTATATTTTGATAAAAATCTAGAAGACGCTTATAGAACAATTTTTCTAGGATTTTTGAGAAAGTGGGCAGTAGAGATACTTTAGCTCTCTTAAATATGTTAGGAAACACCCCTTCTGATAAAGAACTCTTAAAAATATTATTAGTGGATTTAATATAGCGTGGGACGAAAATTTAACAGTAAACTCGGGTATATCATCTACGCCTGTTGAAAATTTGTTTTTTAATGAGCTGATGATTCTCATGACTTCACTGGCGTTAGTTTCGGAAGTGAAAATTGAATTGGGTACGTGGGTGGATATAATTGGAGGACATTGATTTGGATATATTGAGTTCGTTATTTTACCTACTTCTGAGAAGTGAGAATTAAACAAACTTGCGATGTCCTGAGTATTTGTTACGATTTTGCCATCGTTTAGTAAAGAAACATTTTCTTCACGATTTTCAGAAGTTGACATGTAATTTTTAACAATATTCCACACGGCTTTCATCCGGTTGTTCGATTTTAGTATATGCCTGTCGTTTTCCATAACTTTAGCTGCATAGACTACTTTTCGGAGAATAGTCTTATATTTACGAAAATAATTATGGAATTCGGGTGGTTGGTTATAGCGTTTTGAAAGATAATATAAACGGCGTTTGTTTTTTGAAGAAATTCTTATCCCTTGGGTGATCCATCTATTGTATTTCTTTGTGTTAATTAACTTGCGTTTTATGGGAAAGCTAGAGTTGTAATGTTTTAGGAATATTGAGATAAATACATTGAATTTGTCGTCGGTGTTTTGGCAATTGTAAACATCTTTCCATGTTTCTTCACGCAAATAATTTATAAATATGGATTTATTTATGTCATTAAACTCTCTTGTAAATTTGTAAAGGATTTTAAGCGGTTTTAGTTTATTATTAATAGTCAATACTTGAGCAAGGTGATCACTGTATCCGGCGATAAACACTTCAGAGAGATACGAGATTCCATTGTTGACTATAATTTGATCTAGCAATGTTTGAGATGAGCCGGAGAGGCGAGTGGGGTCGTTTATCGTAGTAATAAGGTTGAAGGAGTCGATAAGATTCTTGAATCGATTAACTGGTGAATGTGCAGAGTTGGATGTACTCAGGAAATCGATGTTGAAATCGCCACATATAACGATAGATTTAGTAGATTTATGTTTGATATGTTTTAAGACAATTTCGAAGTTCCTAAAATATATGTCAAAATCTGATTGAGGAGGTCTATAAATACACAAATCAACAATACCGGTGCCGGTCAGACCAACTGCAGAAATTTCGAACACACTATCTACGCAGAAGTTCTCGTAGCCTGTCAGTGGAGAAGATAAAATATCATTACGAACGTAGATACACGTACCTCCGTGGGGATTTTTGCCTTTAAAATTTTGCCGACAGTAAGAACTTGCTAAATAATAATTAGAAATAGCAGTATCGTTGATGTTGTTAGTTGAAAGCCAATGCTCTGTGAGGCATAGCAAATCGAATCGATTTTCGTGTACCAGAATTTCAATGTCTGTCAATTTGTTTGAAAGGGATTGGACATTATGATGAAATATAATTATTTTATTTTCGCAAAGAGTTTGTGACTCACGAGAAATGGAATCGACGTTAGATTGTGGAGAGGAATTTGAAATTGGTACAGCTTCTAGTTCCGGATGAAGCTCGCACACAGCACCTGAACGCGATTGTCACCTTCGAGTACCACATCGTACTCCTGAGCGCAAGTTGTAACGGTGTATGGGGGCGACAGGAGGAATAGATGTTGACGTGGGAGATGAGGAAGCAGTAGGTGAAAGAACGGGGACAGGAGAAGAAATGGGTGTGGAGATAGGAAGAGGAAATGGTGATGAGGTAGGAGCAGAGGGAGGTGGAGGAGATGAGGTAGAAGTAGAGGGAGGTGGAGGAGGAGATGAGGTACGTGCAGGAGGAGGTAATGGAGGAGGTGGATGATGTGAGGTCAGATGTGAAGCTAGGAGAGAACCGAAGTGCTGTTTCCCAGACGGTTTCAGGTGTAAACCGTGCTGGGTAAAGTCCTTGGCAGTCAGGTGTGGTTGCAAATCAAAAAATGTGATTTTTGTGTCTGCCAGGTGATGTTTTAGGGAGATGTTTGCCAGGTTAATTTCGTGGTTTATTTGTAGAACGTTGAAGCGTGGAGGCAGGCTAGAGAGCACTATGTTCGTGTGCAAGGACGCCATTTTTAGTTTTTGTAGATGTTCAGACGCGTTGAAATGACCACCGAAGTGAATATCGTCNTCAGACGCGTTAAAATGTCCACCCAAGTTGATATCGTTCTGCCCACCTATGATGATTACTGTGTCCCGCTCTGTGAGTTTTTTAGTGTAAGTGTCCAGTTCTCGAATAACTTCAGCCAAACGAGCGTTTGGCTTAAAGAAACGGGAGACTGAGAACTTGCTAGGAAGCAATCCTCGCAATACGGAGGACAACTGACGACCGTGCGAATCAGCTAGTATGAGCACGTTTGATTTCTGCGTGGAAGTGATGGTTTCATCTCTGGATAGCACTACTTTACGTAATTTTGGACGGCTGTGCTTACCAGTTCGTGGTGTGTGAACAGGTCTGGGTACTGGACGGGAGGGAATGAAACGAATAGGTAAGGGAGGAAACAGGGACATGTCATCTAACACACTAAACCTATTCTGAGTGAAGAGTTGGGGTGGTGCATGTGTCGTTGGTCTAACCGGGTGGTAGCAGTTGGAAGGACGTCGAGAATTTCTAACTGTAGTCCAACCGCCGATCGTTTTCTTATTGACCTCTTTCAGCGCACTGATTCGTGTGTCAATATACTACCATGTCATTGTACGCCTTCTGAAGATCAGCTTTGAATGAGTTGAGGAATGCGATAGTGTCCATTGTTGTGAGATAGTTAGCAACTTAACGCAGCTTGTTGGAGAAATTGATCGAATTTGCGACGGATTCGAACGATCTTTTCCTTCCTTCGGAAGTGGAATAATTATGGCTTCACGCCATTGAGCAGGGACGGTATGCTCATTCTAAATAGAGGTAAATAAATTAAGAAGGAATTTCATGTCTGTGTCTGGAAGATGTATTAGCATTGCGTTATGTATTTGATCAGAACAATGGTCTGTATCTTTTGAAGACGCAAGGGCCGAGGTCATCTCCGCCATTGAGAAAGGAATGTTATATTCTTCGTCTCAGCAACTGGAGAATTCCAAGCAACGCTTTTCCGCGTGAGCTTTCTTTTGGAAAAACAATGGAGAAAAACCGGAGGAGTTACAGACTCTTTCGTAGTGCGATGCATGTTCCTCAGCAATAACTTCGGGTGAAGTTCCATTCACATTAGGATCTGGGATGGAAAAAGACGACCGCGTACCTTGAATCTAGAAAGATATGAAAGTAATTCAGAAACAGCTTGTTTGGCTCCTTCCAAGTCATCGGAGCCGGAAATGACACTGTCAACAAATGTAGAATTGTTGATTATTTAATGATGCCACGGGAAAACATTCACCCTCATCGATCGTAAGTTATTTTAGAGTCCTAGTTGCGAGAAAGGAGGCTGACGCTGTACTGTAGGTTACGGTTTTTAGAGCAAATGTTTGGATAGACTTGTGGCGGCCTCACCAGCACATTATGTGGTGGCAACAATGAAGATACAAACAGAAGAAGACGATAGCACATGCGATTGAGTCCACCTATTGTTGACCAGCGGGCGATGTGGGTGGTGAAGCCAATTGTTCCAGTTTAGTTGGTTCCGAGGAGGCGTACGAGAAGCATCGAGCTAGTGTAACCGCGAGGAAGCGTACGAAAAGCATCGAGAGTGTAACGCGCACCCAAAGTGGTGACCCCGTTCAGTGACGCGCAGTGTGTCCGTCGTTCGTCCGCGATACAGCCGCGCCCGCGATCAGCGGCGTACGCGTACTACGCCGCGCCACGTCCCATCGCTCGCTTCCGCGTGACCGCCTCCTGACCAGCATCATGGAAGCACTGCAGGCTCAGGTCGAGCAGCTGCAGCAACAGAACGCTGACCTCCTGCTCCTCATGCAGCAGCAGCAACAGCCCGCGCACGAAGCGCGCCCGCTCCCACAGCCTCCAGGAAGCAACCACGTTCACCGCGTGTCGGTGAAACTACCACCCTTCTGGAGCGACAGGCCGTCGTTGTGGTTCGCGCAGGCCGAGAGCCAGTTCGAACTCTCCGGCATATCATCAGAGACCACGCGGTACAGCTATATTGTATCGCAGCTGGACTGCCGTTTCGCCGCGGAGGTGGAGGACATTCTCCTCAACCCGCCAGTTGCAGCGCCGTACTCGCTCCTAAAAACGGAGCTCATCCGGCGCCTCTCAGCCTCCGAGCAGCAACGCGTGCGCCAACTGATCGGCGGAGAGGAGCTGGGAGACCGCAA
>NNCF01128536.1:103850-121834 GCA_002313205.1 Laupala kohalensis | reverse complement strand
TTAATTTAATTTTTGTAATGGCAACATCTAAGGTACACATTAAAAAAATAAATTTTGAGTTTCGTTTAAAAATGAGAGTGTAAGTGTTATTTCAAATCATCCATACCTCCCTGCCCAACCCTGTAGAAAGATGAATGAAAAGAAAACAGAATACCAATACATTATTTCACAAAAAAGGAAAACAATTTTTTAATATTATATTTTCGAATTACAGAAACGAACGATGAAAACAAAGAAGACAATAAAGATAAAAAGGGAATGCAAATTTTAAACCCTCCCGAGAACTTGTGGGAGGAGCCCCGATCTACTCATAAAATTCAATAGTTTATTAACATTAACCGTTTCATTTCCGAGAATTGTTGGTAAATCTACAGCCAGACCAATTCGTCTCCGTATACTTGAGTATCTTGATTTCAAGAGAGAGAGAGAAAAATAAGGTAGGTTTACAATCATGAGACTAAATATATTCAATTTTACGTAAACTTAGATATTTCATCAAACAATTAAATGAATAAATATTACTTTCCGCTATTAAACATTATGAAAAACAAAACAAGTATAGTGTTTAATTACATTTCTTACTCATTTAATACGAAACCGGGAGAATTACCACTCCGTTTTATTTTCGGTAGTGTCATACCTGACCATGGTATGTCCAAAAGAAGTTGTCCTGTAGACCTTGAATCAATCCGCTTCCTAGCTTCTACCTAAATGTTTGGTAGAAAACCTTCTGTGGACAATGGTACACTTTCATAAGGTGACAATGGGACACCACTTGCACGACGTTGAAGATGGACGATGTAGATCGTGTAAGACATACTCCACAGTCGTCGTTGTAACCAAAAGTCCAGATGCCAACTCATGTTGGACGGATCACGTGGGTTGGAAAAAAGGATAAAAGTTCGAAAAGTATCACTCCGATTTCCCCAATTTGATCACGTAACAAGTATCACAATTAAAGTGCCTTTCCTTTGTTTTTTTGTTTTTTGTGGGGCTTTACGGCTCGTCAACATCGAGGTCATTAGAGCCCTTAAAACTTGTACAGGTAGGGAAAATGCTGTTACGCACTAGGGAGAGCCAAAATGACTCTCCCCGCGTGTGGGACTCGCATAATGACTCAACTATACCCACTAAAAACCCTCCTGAATTACAACTCAAAACTCAAATCCCAGCATATCTCAAGTCTTTACTTAAAACATTATTTTAAAAAAGAAGAAAATGAAAGATACCCTAGCCCTAATAGCGTCGGGATCGAAAAGAAGAAGAGGTGACCAAGGAAGATCAGGAAAGAGAAAGGAAGGAGCATGGCACAAGTAAGTGGAAGTAATGCCAGACTCAGCTCGGGGCCCCGTGTTTGCCAAACACGTACTTACTAGATGTAAGTCCCCTGGGGGGGTGGGGGTTCCTTTAGAGAACGTAAGTGGAAATATGAATATTGTTTATAAGAAAAGCTGTAAAAATAAAGTAGAAAGTTTTGTAAAAACGTTTTTTATGTTTCCACAAATAAATAAAATTGAGAAACGAAGCAAATGCACATAGACATTTCATAAAGACAAAAATATCATAATTCATTGCCAATTACTGAGAGGTAACATAAAAACGCTCATTAACGCAATAGTCAATGTGTCATCGAAAATGTTCAGACCTGGAGGAATGCGCAGAACTCGATATAAAAGAGAACATCACTCAGAACGAAAACTCAAACGTGGAGAATTACATTTACAACCAGAGTACTATTGTTTTGGAACAAATGATACAAAATTATTTAGCCATCATGGTATTTCAGAGATCAAGAATTATTACATTATATCGAAACATTACGACGAAAGGAAAAATGCACATTTTTTGATGCGTTGTTCTGTCATTAAACTGACACACAATTTTCGCCTCGAACATTCTACGTTCACTATAAATAGAGATTACATAATTCTCCTTCAACGTACTGACGTTTATGGCCAGTCTGGAATCAAGTGCGGCCTCGATTTTAGACAAGAGAATTGAAATAGTCTTCTTTATAAACATTCTTTTCATTTTTTAAATTTAAAATAAAACGATATAAATACTTTGAAAAGGATACAAACAAGTTTAACATCTGGAAAAGACCATATTAATGATCACATTCTCGAATATCTGATCTATTATTTTATAGACAAGAACACACAGACTGAATTGACTTATTAAATACACTTCAACTTCAAGAAAGTTGTATATTAACAAAATTCATCAATATTAAGCACCACATTGCGAAAATTATATGGCCATCTTCAACTACATCAATAATGCTCTTCACAAGTTCTATGTTGTTGAGAAGAAAACTCAAACTTTGAGAAACTTTTGGGTGCAAGGGCAACTTTTATGAGCCCTTCACGTTGAAAATTTCACTATTTCATCAACTGCCGATGCAAAAGAAAACTGGAAGAAGAGAAAAGTGGAAATTCACGTTGTGAGAACACTTTCAACGCTGACGTGTATAGAATCCTTTGCTCATGTGGCGTAGTGTACGTAGGGACAACTCAAGGGAGTGTACGTACTCGTATTACAGAACACAGGAGGAACTGTCGGCTGGGACAGACTGAGCGCGCACTACAACCGGACCACGACATCGATTATCATCCACTTTCCACTATTATCGTCGACTTAAATCAATCATAAGAACAACTTTAAACGTAAAGAACAAGGGCTCGAGTTACGTAAGGTTTGGCGTCCCGCCCTTCGGCGTGTTCTTCCTGAGCCCTCCAGTGGCGGCCAAGGTGAGGTCATCGTGCAGGCGGTTGACCAACTTGCCACTACAGATAACGCACCTGGCGACGACATGACCAAGTGAGTCGGGGAAGACTCGGCACCGGAGGAAGCCTGACCTCGCGCCACTTGTCGCGTCGCCCGCTGAGGTCACCGCCCGCTCCATTATATGGCCGGGTGTCACCAGCTGAAATGTCAGTTTCCAGTAACGCGACCCGTGTATTACGACCACGTAAGCACTAAGGATACTCGCCGCAGATGCGGGCGAACAAGAAAAAACGACACGGCTTTCAAACCCGAAAGGCATTTTATTTAATCAAGGGTTTGCTGATAAAGAACGCCGTGACACAGGTCAGTCTCTAAAAAACATGTGGGTAATGCACAATGTATTGTCGACAGATCTGAGGAATATTTATCAACCCAACGAAGCAGACAAGATATAGCAACTTAACCAAAAAGATGCAAAAAACCTTTTGTTCTCAATGCATTTCACATTTAATTTCAAACGTTTCTAGAAAAGTGGAAAGAGTGATTCCCATTCCTCCTCTCGTTCATAATCTTTCATTACTTTCATGGTGAACATAGTGCCAGTTGTGTACCGAAGTAATGATAAGAAATTTCATGCAATATGATAAAAATCGAGCAATATTAAAAATGAAATTATATATGTAACTAGGTTAACAATATTTTAATCCACGTGAAAAAAGTCTACAGTTTTTTCTTCAATTATCTAAGTATTCTTGTGATAGATTTCATCGGTAAATCAATTGAAAGAGCCGAAATTTCGTTTTTCTCTTATTAAGAAAGAAGAAAATTTAACATTACACCCAGGTTACTTTAATTCCAGGGATAGTGGCTGTACAGATTTTAGAAGGAGCCATTCAAACTGTACGTTTAGCAAATGAGAAAACGCTCGTGTGTACACCTCAGATGTTTCCATTTAAGAGATTTATGTCTCGAGAAACGATTGCAATCTTTCTCGAAAAACTCAAATACCAGAAGTAAAATAATATTTCAACTATTATTTAAATAATTAATAGATAACGATGTATAAGATTGTTACGAAAAAATTTCCTATACTATGTCGAACAAATTAGTTAATAATAATAATAAATTGACTGTCAAAAAATCAGTACAAACTGCGTACGACCAATAAACTAATTTACACTCCGGAAGCAAGCAAGGGACCATCCCATCAATTCCAACCTAGGGTCATAAGGCAGAGGCGGATTGAAAAATTTCAGCATAAGTTCCTAGATAAGATAAAAAGTTAGCTGCGAGTTATAATACTAGTAAAATATCAACATGTTTGTAATTTAACGCAAAAAATTTACATGTACGAATTATTATCGAACTATAGATTATTCTGATTATAGTGTTTAAAAATCATAAGAATTGAAACTAGCACAAGTAACAACTACGTAGTTCCTGCACTTCTGAAGTAGCAAGTGTTTGTATGAATGTTCTCAACGAATAAATATAAACTATATAAAGTATATAAATCATAGGCTGTGCAAGCATCAACAAATTTTTAAGAAGAGAGTTTTAACTAAAACAATAAAACATTGCATAAACTTCTGACTCCGACGCAAGTGTTTCTTAACAAAGAAAGTATGTGCCTGCGAAATTACACGACAGAAACAGTTTAAATACTGTTCACGATTCAAATGGCAGTTTTGTTTAGAATATTTCGTTAGTCTGCCGATAACACACACACCTCGATTATACAACTCCATAGCTGACAGGAAAGATCACAAAAACAATAAACGACCCTTTCCGTACTGTTTCAGTTTACCAACAAGGAATATTGATGGGGTCCCCATCCTATTCTCACAAGATCTCTAAATAGAAATGGAGGCATCTAATAATACTTCCTGCACTTTAATCAGAGGCAGGAAGCAATATTTTGTCAACGTTAAATTCACATTTTATGTACAAACGTTCGTTGTATCGTTAATGATAGGAATGTTCCAATATATTTTTTCTTTCACTTTCAAAATTACCTATTAAAATAACTACATTTCATCATCGAAACACATTACAATAGAAAAAAATTTAAATATTGTGGATAGAAGTTTTCAATAATTTTTTTTATTTTAAAATGAAATAATAATCTTCATAATCAGTGTATTTTAATTAAAAAATAGAAAGCACGACTCAGATAAACCGTAAGAGAGAGATTTTTAAAATTTTCATGGAAAACAAAACATCAGTTAAAAATGAATCCCAAATGATCATGAATAAATATTTCCTTCCTTCAATATTTGCTTTGGTGTGGTATACATTTCACAGAGTTTTCATCTCTCATCAAATCTCAAAAATTTCTTACACCTACATCTTGCAACGGTGGACTGTTTTCTTACGAACCGATTAGTAAGCTTTAAAGAGATATTACATTTTTTTAAATGGTTCAAACGGATCATGCGTTGGTATTCTCACGACCTGAGGACGATAGATTCATCTTTACAAGAACGAAGATTAACAGGATCCCCTACAATGCTGAAAAAACAACGGTGCTCGGCACCTTTCGGGTGATTCCGTCGTACTTCGGTCAAACGAGTACAATCACAATAAATAGGGACGATACGCCAATCTACCTTATCACAAAACGAAAAAAAAATTACAAATAATGAAATGATATCGGAAGAATATCATCTACAATCGTATTTAGTATCCTAGTACAAAATTAATTAATTTACAGCATCTTTTCTAAGAAGAATCACGGAACTATTATTTGTTAATAAAATATTAGGTTAAACTCATATTTAATGTGTCAACACTAGACTCATAACAACTGAATTTAAAATACATCATAACTTACACAATATTGTAGATAGAAAAAATTTTCAAGCCCAGTAATCTGCTTTTCAACATCAGCGTTTATGAAGGCCATGTTTTGTAAGTATGGTGACATACTTAACTGAATTTGGATTGCAAAACTGATTTTAATATGGAGACAAGATGTTGGCCCATCACAGATTTATCAGTGTTAGGTTTTATCAGGAAAAGAAAACTCATTTGGACAGTAAAACAACATATTCTCCATCTTGTTGATGACCTCGAGATTTATACCGGCATAAGTTTTTTGTCAAATATAAACGAAACTTAATCATTACACACCTTTAAAATAGGAATTTAGGTATTTATGAGGAACGAATGTATTTATTGTGTAACATGAATTATGGTTGTGAAATCTATCATTTATTTAAAAGTATAGCCCCAATGAAGCTACAAATATGTATCGTAACGTAGGCGTGTAAAAACTGAGTTTGGTTTATATTTAACCTAAACGCAAAAGAATGTTAAACCAGAAATTAAAATTAATCATTAATTAACATTGCAAAATTATCGACTGAGTTAAACTTCCCTACAAATATTTCATAAAAAACTCCACGGATAATCATTTAAATAATAAAGACAATGATAAATAAAATGGGGACTTGTAAATGGAACGTCTAGACAAGTGGATCGATAAAAGGAGTAATCTTTCCTTCGAACGTCGAAAGCGGTAAGATAAGTGTTTTGTTTTCGGTAGAGTAGCCTCATCAACATCCTACAAGACAGAGAAGCATAGGGTGACAAAGGTAGTTTCAAAGGAAAAGAAAGGATTTTTCATCCATAATTAAGTCAGTTTTACCACCTACGTAATACTGTCTAGTTAAATCCTAAAAGAATGTTTTTACATGAATCCAGAACAGGTATACAAAGCCATTTGGTTGGTGAGCAATATACTATAAACTAACACTGGGTTCAAGTATCTTTCCCTGAATCACATGAGGTTGAAATTGCTACCAACATTGTTAAGGTGTTGGAATGACTTTGAAAAATCAAAAAGAACATTAAAAAATTAATCTTGTTATTGTACACACGTGTTTATCATTATTCATACGTTGAACAAAAATGCTGTCAATAAATTTCTAGAATATTTTATTTCTGAAACAAAAATTAATAACATCGAAAGAAAAGATCACGTAGGGCGTAATAAATTGTAACTAAAAAACTTAATTATAATTATACCATCTTCAAGAAACGGCGATATTTTCTCTACGTTCTCCATCTCCTCTGACATCATGTGGTCCAGAAGTTATCTCCTTCTCAGAACTATCACAATCCCATGCTGTTTGAACCGGACAGAACGGAATGGGACTGCGTAACTGAATCACCGCAGAACCAACTTCCACTTTGAAAACAATTCCTAAGTAATAAAGGCGATTACGATATTTAAAAGGATTTAATTACAATTTAACTTCTTGACGAAGATCAAGTAACATGATTTTTAAATAAAATTTAGGAAGTATAAGTTATTCTATTATAATAATTGCACTACCATAAATATTTGATAAATAGATATTATTTCAGAATAATTGAGAAAACCATGAATAAAATAAACGTTAAACGCTAACTAATACGTGGTCACTGTAAAATGTTTTGTAATACACCTATTATAACTCCTTCTCAGCTCACTTACAACAAATACAAAACATCGTTTTTTATTGGATAATATTGCATTCTTTAACATGATGTACATTTAAAACTATCACATGATGCAAATATTACGATTAAAAATATTGGTACTTAAACTGTTCCACTTCAACAAATGAAAGAAAAAATCATAAAGCAGAACAGCTTTAATGAGCACGTCAAACACTAGACATGAACAAATTTCATACTGCTATTATCTACATTAAACTTTTGAATTTCTATCGATTTCACTACATATTACGTAAGAATTTATTTTTAAACTGTCCCTTCAGGGGCAAAATTTATAAGAGCACGTACAACTTCAAAATCTTTTTTTTTTTCCCTTCAAAAATAAGTCGCGCAAGATCCAAACGAGTTGATAGACAATAGTTTTAATTTATTCATTTTAGAAAATTCATAAGCTGCCATAAGGTTACTCATACTTCATTAAACGCTTCTAATTAAATGTATTTCTGACTCACCGCGTTATTCTCGCCTCGAATATCGTTGTCGTGCAAAGGCGAAACACAACGTAAATGACTTACCTCGTGTTGAAACATAAGCTGCTCAAAATACTTCATACCACACGAGAATACTTTCACTGTCCCTTCAAATGCACGACATAGAACATTGGTAAAAAGACTCGACGCCCTTCTTTCTAACTAACTATCAAGAATATCGACAACTAATTGCCGCACGAACTGTTCTGGAATACACGTCACAGTCCATTTCTTGTCTGTCACAAAATGAACGTACTTCCAACAAACACTTCTACGCAGCCCTGTCTTTCTTTGTTGACTGCCTTTGTACTCGTCTTCCGAAATGTAATCAGATACTTTATTCGACAGTTCAAGGAAATCGAATCACTAGCAAATGTTGTGTCCACAATAGTACCAACCGGAGAAAATGCGATATATATCTAATATACAACTTAACACACACGTAAGAGGATACATTCATTTAAAAGACATACATAAAAAGAATTAAAAGACACATTTTTAACACAGAACAATCTAAAACAATTCATTTTTAATGTTAATCTTATAAATAGAAGAAACGTATGCTTCATTTTATTCCGTAGAGTATGTACACACTAGCAATATACACAAAAAAAATGCCGATTTATGAAGTTAATGTAACATTTTACAAATCGCAGAAAGACGCTATTACAAATTAGATAATTAATAAAAACTATTTAAAATTAATATTTTATGTTACACTAGAAAGAAGTGCTAGGATTTAAGCTTTACTTGCTGCTAGCTATTTTTCTTTTAAAATTACGGCTAAATACTATATCGAACAAAAGTAGAAAGAAGAACAAAGAAGTGCATCAAAAGAGCGACACGGAAAACTCAAGTTCAAGATATTTGTCGCGTTTTCTTCTCACACGTAAGAACTGCACCTGTAAGTCCATCGATGTAAATTATCAACGAAGGAAAATGAACCACGAACATTTTAAGCCGATAGCTTTGTGCACGCGATAGCATTTTTACAGAAAGGACGCATTAACTCTATTGAAAATCACATTGATGACACCGATTCGAGAGTCTGTTAACAAATAAAATAAAACAAGGTGGAACCACACGACAACAAAAACATTTTTAATGATTTTCATTATTGGAATGGCAGTTCAGTTTTGGGAGAAATTATAGATATATCACATATGTATTTGCCTTCAAATCACTCACACACATCTGTTAGACAGCTCTACAAATCACACCGGAGATCACAGAAACGATGTATGAACTAAGAATTGTAGAAACAAATTTTCAGATAAAATTCGTAATATAAAGTTTACAAAACAACGAACATTGGTGGGTTTCACATCCGATTCACTCAAGATTTCTGAAGAAATAAAAACTCAGAAGTAATAACAAAATGAGATACACACAAAGTGTGGAGAACAAATCATTTTGGAATAGAAACATTTAGCACTTCAAAACATTCAAATAAATTTATTTAACAGAAGAAAAAAATACAATGCATCTTTCAACTCCTTATAATTACTAAATATCCTCATCATGATACAGATAATGCCAAAAGGAAAAGATCATTAATCGCATGGAAATATTTGTAGAGGAGCGCAACCGTACGTTATATTAAATATACACAACACTTTATTATTATTCGTTTCGTGAATTTTGAGGTGTACATTTTTCGAAAGTTATCTTTTTTACACGCAATAATTATTTTTTATACTCACCATCTTGATAAAGTGATTAGAAAGAAAGAAAAACATATTAAATCCAACGCAAATGTGAGAAAAACTGTTAATTTTCTGTCGATTTGCCTTAAGAGAAGCAATCATTCAAAATTATGCGATTGGCTTCTATAATAAGAAACTTTTCAGATTTAATGAAATATGAGAAAACATCGTTATATATTGGAAAATTTAAAATAGTGTCGGTGATACAACTCTTAACCTTTCATCAATTCGAGGCAACTTGAACATTTGACTATCATTTTCACTTTTCGAGAGATAACAATGCTTGGCTTGGACCTTCACTGAAAGATATTCATTCAGTGTGGTTAGGAGTATGACCTCCACATCACAGAATGTATTTAATAACATTCGTCTGCTCCTCAATGATATTCTATCAGTGACAGACGACAAATAAAAAGATACGGATGTGTAATTGTATGTACACCACAAATCACAGAGAAGTATTTTATTAACCTACAGAGAATTAGAAGCCGAGACCTAATCCATTAAAACAAAACATTTCTCTCGCTGCATTTGACATCGAAAACTCTGTTTGTGGTTTTACACTGAGAGAAACGCATTTTTTATTCTTTATTCCTCTAGACTCTCCGTGTCGGTGTAAACCTGCAATGCTGTCATAAAGTACTAAATCATTGAGATTTAACCAATGATGAAACATAATAAATATCGCTGATAACCGTTTTTCAAACATATTTAAACATTAAACGATGAATAAAACCAAGCTCAAAATAAATATTTCATCTGCTTCAAAGAACACATGTAGCGTTTCACTCTTATTAAATAATTAAAATAATTAAATAACTTAAAATGAAAGTTCCGTAATTTTCTTTGCTCTAATTACACGAAGAGGTAACGAGGAGAGAACCATTCTCAAGGACGCTTGATCCCAGAAATAATGGCTCAATATATTCTTTCAGTTCTGAGAACACTCTATCAACAATACTCTGATTCCAAATCTTACTCCCAGATAAGTGCGCAATAAATTGTAGAGAATACGTCAACGTATACACAAGTTACGAGAACCTTGCCAAATCTTTTCTCCAGATATCAGAGACCAAATAATTTATGTTTGGAAGAAACAAATCAATAGATCACATAAATATAAGTTACGAAACTTATTTTAAAATTCCACCATTTTATGCATCGGTTTTATTACAAAGGTAGGGCACAATATATATTTCTGACACAATCCCATAAGTAAGTAATTCCTTTTTTTTATCATTAAGAAGGAAATAACTGTAGAGGCGTGTGGAGTTGAAGTAAGAAAAGACTCTTTCGAATGTATTTATATGTTCTAAAATATTTTAGAACTCCAAGTAATACAACTTCGCCGATTATATTTTAGAACGGAATACGTATACCTTATATACACAATTTTTTCAAGAAGATTTATAAAAAATAATTCAAGATGTCTTTCCCTAAAGCGTTTTGTCATAAAATTTGCCATTAAAAGACAGTAAATAAAAACGCCATTAAACATAAAGAAATCGATCAACGTGAAATATTAAAAAAATATTTTGCTAAATCCTAATGACAATTTGAAACTCTGTAAACAAATAAAACTATTGTCGAGATGATGGAAACTTTAATTCGTAACTAAGGTCAGGGATGTAAAACATTCTGAACAAAAATAAAATAATGTATCTATTTATCATATAAATAATATATATAATAATACCACAAAGGAACTTAATTTTTTTTCCAAAATAATTTGAGTGCATATCTAGTCATCATTTATATGAAAGAAATCACTTTCGCAATTCTTCAGTGATATTAGTTCCAGCTCTTGCTTGAATACGTAGGGTGAAACTAAACGCATTGTTATTGAAACAATCATGTCCTGGACGCCCTTGAAAGCGTTCGTCATGAGAAACAATATCGTCTCTAAGCGCTTCTGACGCTTTGTTTAGCAATACACGAACGTTTCAGCACGATACAATGCAACGATATATATTTGCATAGTTTTGGAAGAAAAAAAAAACTAGCAATACCGAGTGACTTCTAAATAAGATATAATTTTCAATTTCCTTCAAGAAAAAAATTGTTGAAGTATCAGTACTTCTAACAAATAGTGAATTAGCAGCAATTGTGATAATTTTACTCCTTATATTACAATTATATATATTAATTGTTAAGATTCGTTTGAGTAAAGAGGAAATACGATCAATGCCCATCAAAGTTTGAAAACAAGGGTTTTCTCTGTTCCTACCTCAGGAACATTATGTTAAACATACTTCAAAATAATAATTGGATAAAATGTTTGGAAATGAAGAACATTACAAATTTATTGATATAATGACTACCCACTCTCTGTATCTTAGTTGTTATTATCCTGCAATGGTCTAAATTTATTAACATTCCGTAGCAGAACAACATACAAGTTGTAGTTTAAAAAAGGCAACTCCGAATATAAAATACTGTATGGTGTAAGAGTGATTATGTATGGCTGACACACTCACACACTCAATGTGTTGCAATTAATGTCCTTTTATGTTTAAATATATATAATATTGCACCTCAAATGCGATTGCCCGAGGAAAATATTATTAGTCCTAGGGCGATTAAAAGATGTGTAAAATAATAATACGTCATTTTTGGTATATGTGTACATCCAAAACGAGAATCATGTTGTCAAAGATGCTCCAAACTTTCAACTAAATATTGAGTGTCACAATTCATGTGCTATAAAAGCAAAATTCTAACGTACTTAAAGAAATATTTACGAATTAAATTCATTAGAGAAATATCAAAATTATAAAGAAAAAACAATTAAAAGGAAGATAAAATCTCTGGCATTGATGGCAGCTATGTATTTGTGAAAGACGCTGTATTGAGATCAGATCATCGAATAAGAAAATCATCGTTCTATTAATAAGTTTATTAATCAAATGCTGGCTAGAAAAACTTGTATCAAATGCACGATATCAGAAAATAAATCTGACGAGCTCCTTATAAGGAAGACGAGCTTTTTTAAAATCTTAGATCAACACTAACTTAACCAATATTTACAAACGTCTTTATTTTGCATTTATTTTTCGATAAAAACATTAGAAACATAGCTGAAATAGCAACGAAATATGAAAACATATTTCAAGGTAAAGGGATGCAAAACATGTCATTATCAGCGAGATTATTGAACGTGACGAAACCATTCGAATCTACATATTCTCCGTGGTAATCTTTCAGATCAGAAACACTCAAGGTTTATTTCAACATCCGAATAAAAATTATTATAAAAGATTGAAAATTCGATATGTTATAATGACACCTAAAAACTAACTGCGATCAATTTTGGGCTCCTTAAATCATTGTAAAAACTGGATATTTCACAGTATTCGATTATAAAATTTATTGGAAAAGTTTTGGACCTTTACATTTTTTTTATTGGGGCTTTACAGCTTACCAACATCGAGATCATTAGAGTCCTAACATTTTTGTACTCGTAGGAAAATGGTGTTACGCACTAAGGGGAGCCAGCATGACTCTCCCCGCGTGTGAGACTCGTCAATGACTTGCACATACTCACTAAAAACCCTCCTGAAATACCGTAAGTCGAAATATAAAAAGACACAAAAAAGAGACAACAGTTTAATAAAAAAAATATAAAACAAAATACAAAGAATGACGTAAGTTTAGAGAGAGCAAAATGTTAAGTTTAAAAAAAGGGAAAAGAAAGAAGGATTTAAATCCAAACCGTCCCTAAAAACTTTTGGGAGGAACCCCGATTCGTTTATGGATTTGAGCAATGACACACAAAGAAAGATCAGATGCTGTTCCAGAGGTCACATTCCAGAAGGAATCTAAAAAGACGTATCAAAATCGGTTCATTTTGCTCAAGGATAATGTTCAAACTGTTGGGTAGATTGTGTCGCCGTCGGCTGGTACTATATTTGAGACACACCAGAATAAAATGTTCCACGGTAAGTGTTGTGTTACAAATTTCACAGACGGAGGGAAGTTCACCGCGTGTAGAGATGACCAAGGGTAAGATAGCAGTGGCCAATACGAAGGATTACTTCTTCACGTCTGTATTCACGAGATGAAGACACCCAGATCTTAACGGAGTATTTTACCTTCCTCAGCTTCAAGGCTCAATTTTGCCATTCGGTTTGCCATATCTTAAGTATAACTTTGAAATATTAGATGTAATACGATGAAAATGTACCTAAACATTAGGAACTTGTATTAAAATGACCTAAATAAAGAATAAAGCTGAAACCGATTCCACTCCCCGAAAACAAAACAATTATCAGACCATCGAGACGTACTTCTGAACTTGTATTTTTTTTACGCTGTAAAGGAATTCTTGTCTCAGAAGCAGAGAAGGACTGAACCAAAGACACATCGACGCACATTAAAGCAACAACATCAATATTAGCTAGATCGATAGATAGTGTTGGAAACTTATTCACATCAACCTTATTTTGAAATCAAAAGCGATTACATTGACAAAAGTGTCATGCAATTAACCAGTAAAAATAGAAATGATCTCAAAATAAACAGAAGATCAATGCCAATTTTTTGCTGCATTCACTACTGGTTTAACCCGTTACATTTAAAATCATGAAAACTTACAAATAATAAAATTAAAATAAGCAAATTATTAATGTATATAAGGTATTTACCCGCCATTTCGTCTTTGATCACGTATCAATCATTAAAATTCAAGTACGTCAACTCATTAGAACGCAAGTAGGCATGTGAATAAACTACAAACAAAAAATAAAAAAATAGGGGAAAATGTTTTGAAGCGGAATTCTTCATGAAGTCTACGAACGCGGTTGCAGTTTGGAGAAATGAATAAAAGCAATGTAGATCAAAAACAGTATCACAGAGATAATTAACAGACAAAAACACTCAATGAGGTAAGATAAATGAAGTTAGGAACGCAATTCTCAATATACCACGAAATAATTTTAGAGTCCATAGTGTAATTCTAAAAACTCTGAATTTAAATATACATTACTAAATCGAAAACGCTGAAATAACTGCTAAGAACATAAAATCCGATACCAAGGTGAGAGTAACACATAAAACCAGACTGCTGTTGTTCGGTACAAAATATCTAGGATTTGACGGCACATTTAAGAGAACAAGACACCAAATTTGAGATCATGAAAATATCATGATGAAAATTAATAAACGTTGTATCTTACGAAATTTTGTCACACAACTTACATAATGCTATCAATTGTCGTGACGGTCAAAATTAGACCATCGTTGACAAAGAAAGAATAGTGATATAACTTTCCTCATCCTTCAACCTTTCGACCTATTTCGCGTGTCAAGAGCGCTCTCCGNTGGCTGACACACTGACACACTCACACACTCAATGTGTTGCAATTAATGTCCTTTTATGTTTAAATATATATAATATTGCACCTCAAATGCGATTGCCCGAGGAAAATATTATTAGTCCTAGGGCGATTCTCTTCTTTCTAAACATTCTTTTCAAATATTCTTTATTTAAAATAAAAACATGAAAGTACCTCGATACCCGTAAATATATTTTGTAACATCTGCAAGAAAAGAAGTTAAACATACAGATCCTCGGATATCTTATCTATTAATTTATAGACAGGAACTTATAGTCTGAATTTATTTATCAAATACAAGTATAAGAATTTTAAAATATTTTATAGTAAAAACCCCACAACCAGAGCGCAACGTTGCGGTCATTCAGATGCATCCTTTATCTTCTTCACAAGTCCTGAAAAAAGTAAATATTCCTTTGTGTACAAGGGCCACTATATGGTGTCCTTCACTTGGAACATTTTAAAATATCATAATCTGCCGAGTCAAATAAAAAACGAAAAAAAACAAAGATTTTTTAATACTTTTTTTGTGGGGCTTTACGGCTCGCCGACATCAAAGTCATTAGAGTCCTAAAATTTTGTACAGGTAGGGACAATGCAGTTACGTTTTTAGAAAATGAGGAAAAACAGAAAGAAGAATTATAAAAACATTATAAAAACCGGAAAAAATAAAATTTAGGAACATAAAACCAGACTGTACAGAGAGGGAAAAAGCAGTTACGCACTAAAGAAGAGCCCACAAGTCTCTCCCCGCGTGTGGGACTCGCCGAATGACACAACCATACCCACTAAAAAAACCCTCCTGAACTAGACTAGGGGCAAAAGACGTTGAAATGTATAAGAATCGGGTAGTGGTCACTCCCATACAGATCGTCAAGAACTGTGCAGTCTAAGAGTGGGGAAAGAGAGGAACTGCAGATGGCTAAATCCAGCACCTAGAAAAATCGGGAAGCTGTTCAGATGTGGGTGGAGTGGTTTGTGTTAAGGAGCGCTATATCTCGGCTACCAAACAGATTTTTTAATGATATCGTCCTTTGGGCAGTTGTGTGAAGAACTCCACATTGAATTATGGGCATTGAAATCCCCGACGATAAGAAATGGGGATGGCAATTGCTCCATCAAACTAGCAAGATTTTGCTTTGTGAATGACTGCCCAGGGGGATATAGAAATCGAATATTTTATTGAATATACTAATTTCATACAAAATGATAATTCGATAGAATCTGAATTTTACGGTAATGTCAAGGAAAATGTTATTCTAACCTCACATTACTATGGCGTGTTCTAAAGAGGTTGGCGTGAAGATCCTTAACCAACTTGGATTATATGGACGTCCTTCTGTGGGAACAGCTATATTTCTTATGATAATCAGTATAAAACATCCAATCAGCTGTTTAACATTCCAAGTACAATTCACAATCAATTTTCGACGAAAAAGGAAAACTGCGAAAACCTTTACTACAATGATTTGAACAGTTCTTGTATCAGGTATCTTATGTTTCTTCGATTTCCAAAAAAGCTTTTAATGTTCAGTAGTAATTTTCACCATCAGCTGAGTCGTGTAGTTTGAAAAAAAACCAAAGATGATCACACTAAGAAGAAGAAGAATAAAAATTCCTAGGCAGAAGAATATGTCCAACCAATCGCCCTCCACAGTAGCTACATGCCATCCATGCAAATCACGTTATTCCATTTTCACTACGAAACAACTACTTTTTACCTTCTATTCAACGCTCGTAAGAATAGGTAAGACTCGAAATCGAAGAAATAACACTAAAGAAATACATTCACACACCGCTTATGTAAAGATGCGTATGAAAGAGAGAGGCTGCAGTAAGTAAAAGGTTCTCAGGGGAACCAGCGTTATACAGCTTACATAAGCAAAACGAGAAATCTGATCGTAATTCATTTGCAGTTCGCTCAAGTATCAAAGCATCATAATTTAAGTATCTGTAATAATGCGACTTCAGATGAAGAAAATGAGCATTTTTTAAATCATTTGAGAAATAAACATGAATATTTACTCACACAATTAAATGAAAAAAGATCACGTTTCGTTAATAGGACATTATTTTTAAAAAATATAGTGTTTAATTAAATTTCTTATTCATTTAATACAATCTAGGGAGGATTTCCACCCCATTTTACCTTTGAAATAAACTGTATCCGTCGGCAGAAACAAGGAACATCTTACAATGGTATGTCGAAAGGAAGTTGTTTTGTAGGCATTCAACCAACGTTCTTTATTAACTGTAAGTGTTTATCTTAATCTGTTATTGAGTGAGTTTAGAAAAAGAAAATGAGCATTTTTTAAATTATTTAAGAGATTTCTTCACATGGAAAGTTTTTTAAAAAAAGACTAGACACGAAGGAAAAATCATTCAAAAAGAGATAAATTCACATAACACAAAAAAATGGTTTTCGACGACAAAAATCACACGATTCGTGAATGTAACGGAATATTTCACACTTTAAACAGGTTTTTCTTTGCGTTACACTACTCGATAAAAAAATTAACATTGCACATAAAACGAAATTCGAAACCGAACAGCAAAAAAACTGTAAAAGAACTAAATTTACATAAAAGTTTCAGAAAGACTACTTCGTAGGTAAATATTTGGAATGTGATAGATCTTTAAAGAGTACCCATTTAATAGAAAAAAGAGGTTTAATCGCAAAAAATAAATAATTCTCCGATAATTTAAAGACGGATTTCTTCGTTACAAAAATTTCAGTTTTTCGAAACTTACATATTCAAAAAATAATTCGCTCTTGGGTTAAAAACAATAAAAAAGAAGTTTCATACCGATCTCACAAGCGAATAAAAAAGTAAAATGATCAACCGACGGCCGTGAAGTACTTATGCAGCCTTTCATGATATGATGAAATTCTTGTCTCAGAAAGCAGAAGAGAACTCAATGCAGGACTCATAAGGAGACATCACAGACAAAGCACGTTCAACATTAGGTGGACTGCAACACTAGCGAATCACCTAAGTCGTTTTATTTTTAATAAAAAATCTTGTCAGTGGAATACAATACTTTCTAACTATACTTCTTAACAGAAATAGCAGAGTAAGAATCATTGTGATCAAAACTACATTGCGTGTAATTAAAAATAAATTCGCGGCACATTCCACCACGTCTGAACATCTTTAAAACTAAAAACGGCCTCTCAGCACACAAACATAGTACTCTCTAGCCTGCCTCCACTCTTCAACGTTCCACAAATAAACCACGAAATT
>NNCF01128536.1:65045-103654 GCA_002313205.1 Laupala kohalensis | reverse complement strand
GTATATTAATTTGAATGTTCTTCCTATCATAATTATAGTTAAGTGATATTAATGATTATTAAAATGTTAGTGTGGTGTGAGTCTTTCTATGAAGTTTTCGGTCCTGGTATGTAAATAAAGGGACTTTGTAAATAAGGTGACTATGTAATAAGGTGGTATGTAAATAAGACTACTCGATGGTGATAATCGCGTTCGGGTACAGCGTGTGGGTTTCATCCGGGACTAGAAGCTGTACCAAATTCATATTCCCCCTCCACAATCTAAATTCGATTCCATTTCTCGAGAATCACAAACTCTTTGCGAAAATATAATAATTATGTTTCATCATAATGTCCAATCCCTTTCAAACAAATTGACAGACATTGAAATTCTTGTACATGAAAATCCATTCGATTTGCTATGTCTCACAGAACATTGGCTTTCAACTAGTAACATCAATTATACTTATATTTCTAATTATTATTTAGTAAGTTCTTACTTATTTAGCAAATTTTAAAGGAAAATATCCCCACGGAGATACGTGTATCTACGTTCGAAATGATATTTTATCTTCTCCACTGCCAGGCTACGAGAAATTCTGCGTTGATAACGTGTTCGAATTTTCTGCAGTTAATTTAACCGACATAGGTATTATTGTTTTATGAATTTATAGACCTCATCGATCAGATCTTCACATATTTTTTTCGGAATTTTGAGATTATTTTAAAACGTATTACACGTAAATCCAAATCGCTATATATGGGGATTTCAACATGAATTTCCTGAGTGCTTCCGAATACGCAAATTCACCCATAAATCGATTCAATAATCTAATCGACTCCTTCAACCTTGTAACTACGATTAACAACCCAACAACCCCACTCACCTCTCCAATTCATCTCAAACATTGCTAGATCAGATTATTGTCAACAATGAAATCTCGTATTTCTTTGAAGTGTTCTGTATCAGAAACAACGATCACCTTGCGCAAGTGTAGACCATTAAAGATAAACTGAAACGACATAAAATAATTTACAACTATTCTAGACAGTTTAACGACACAAATTTTAGCCATATTTTCATATTATTTGCATGAGGAAACTTAGAAAGATGTTTACAATTTCCAAAACACCGACGACAAATTCAATGTATTTATTTCAATATTTCTAAAACATTACAAATGTAGCTTTCAAATAAAACGCAAATTAATTAACACAAAGAAATACAATAGATGGATCACACAAGGGATAAGAATTTCTTTAAAAAAAAAACGCCACTCAAAACTATGTGCAACCAACCTAATTTAATTATTATTTCCGTATATATAAGACTACTCTCCGAAAAGTAGTCTATGCAGCGAAAGTTACGGAAAATGACAGGCATATACTAAAATCGAACAACCGGATCAAAATCATGTGAAATATTGTTAAAAATTACACGTCACCTGAAAATCGCGAAGAAAACATTTCCCTACTACACGATTGCAAAATCGTATCAAATTCACATCACATCGCAAATTTGTTGAATTATTTCTCAGAAGTAGGTAAAATAACTAATTCAATATCTCAAAACCAATATCCTCCGAAGTGCCCCATTCTGTGTTCACTTTTGAAACCAACTCCAGTGAAATCATGAAAATAATCACTTCTTTGAAAAACAAATTTTCAACAGACATGATATACCCGAATTTATTGTTAAATTTTCGTTCCACGTTGTATTATATCCACTCAAACATTTTTAATTGCTCTTTATCGGAAGGAAGGTTCCTAACATTTTTAAAAGAGCTAGAGTGAAACCTTTGTACAAGAAAGGAAACAAACACAATGTTGGTAATTATCGACCAATTTCTCTACTACCCACTTTCTCAAAAATCCTTGAAAAATTGTTCTATAAGCGTCTTTAAGATTTTCTATCAAAAAAATAACATTCTCTCTGACGATCAACACGGATTTTGGAAATTTTTTTTCACCACCAGCGCAATATTTTCTTTTTTAAACGATGTTACCACTTCTCTTGAACTTGGAGAAAATTCTCAGGGAGTTTTTCTTGATTTATCTAAAGCATTTGATGTCATTGATCACGAAATTCTCCTTTCAAGATTACAATATGTTGGCATTCGTGGACTTGCGCATCAGTGACTGACTCCCTATTTAAATGATAGATTTCAACAGGTTCATCTCTAACTAAATATCATATACTAAAAATAAAGTACTTCAGCATTGCCTTTCAGAAACAAAGCCACTAACTCGCGGAGTTCCTCAAGGTTCAATTCTCGGCCCTATACTCTTTTTGTTGTATGTGAACGACATTTCGTCTTCCATATCAGATTGCAAAATAGTTCTTTTTGCCGATGACACAAATCAAATATGTAAACACGCCAATGCTCAAAAATATTTGTCTAACCTCTCGGCTTAGTTCCATGCAAATCGCCTCATTGTAAACACTAACAAAACAGTGTCTATGTCATTTCACAATAGTAACACAAAATCTTTACCCCAGGTTTCTCTTTCGTTAAACGGAACACAATTAAAAAACTTACTAATACAACTGTTTTTAGGCCATCATAGTCAAGACAATCTCAAATGGAATTGTCACGTGGACAATCTTAATTCCAAATTAAATAAATTGTGTTACGAATTACGAATCTTAGTTAACGCAGTTAGTCCACATATTTTACGTTGCATATATTTTGCAAATGTTTACTCCCATTTACGTTACGGCATTACCTTCTATGCAATTCCGGTCAGAGTGTTCAAACTTTCAGAATTCAAAAGAGGATTGTTCGAATAATTTGTAAATCTCACCCCCGAATCTCTTGTAAACCTTTTTCAAGGAATTAAATATTTTAACACTTCCATGCATTTATATTAATGAAATTGTCGTGTTTGTTAAGACAGAATTACTGAAACACCACTCTTGTTTCATACAAAATAGTTTTGTTAACGAACACAATACTCGCAACAGGAATTATATTCATTATCCGAGAGTGTCAACCGCGCTTTGCAAAAACGGCCGTATCATTCGGGAATCGTTCTATATAATTCCCTGCCCAAAAATATAAAAGATATGATTAAATTGAATCTGCGGTTAAAAACTACCTTCTGCGCCAGTTCTTCTACAGTGTAAAAGAATTTATTGATTTTAATAAAAATTAAAGCCGTCTTGTACTTTATCACGCCATTGTTGTAGTACTTTCAAAATATTTGACAATAATTTCAAAACTATTTTCCTGCTTGCTAGTATTATGTCTTATTATTTATACAAATTTAGTTGTATATGTACTCAACCCTGGCACGGTGTTGTACATTAATTCTGTAACCCCATCCTGGTCCGGGTTTTTCTCCGGTTTTCCTTCAGGTAGAGGCGGATTTTTTATAAAGACTCGCTAGGCTCTTGCCTAGGGACGGCATCAATTGATATAATTATTAGCGAATTTTGTGTTATTTAATAGTTATGTATTATCAACAACACTTTCTCAATGTTTTATAACTTGATAATAATACATACTTGTGAAATGACTTTTCTATGTTTTATTAAATACAATATTTGTTTGCATTTCTTAATACTATAACACGTGTCGAACTATTTTTTTATCGTTAGGAGTATGTTGAAATGTTAAATTCGCCTCTGCCTTAGGACCCTTGATCGGAATTGATGGGATGGTCCCTTGCTTGCTTCCGGAGAGTAAATTAGTTTATTGTCTTCCACGTGTTCATATGCAGTTTGTACTGCTTTTTAGACAATACAGTTTATTTATTTGTTAAGAAAAAAGCACATAAAAGTTATCAATCCTCGATTAAATATTTATGACATAAATTTGTTGGAAACATATCCTACTCATGACACCAGAGTTTGGCAAACCCTTCTTCAATGTCGAAAACATATCGGTATGCCTGAACGTCTTTCATTCTCAATTCTTAGCAGCAAAGCCTACATATTAGAATCCAGATATTCCAATATTCTGGATCATGATAACTGAATATTAGAATATCGCGAGGGCTTCGAAAAAACAACTACTGATTATCATGTCAACGTTTTGGTCTTTATTAAAAAGTCATGTAGTTTACTGCTTTAGAAGTTTTTTCCGCGTTTTCGAACTATCCGAAAATTTTAGACAATGGTTTAAAAAATTAAAAAATAACTTTTTGACTTTTAAAGACAATTCAAAAAGGGATTATGAGCTATTCTATTAGAATAATAGCACAACCATAGATATTTTTAAATTGCGATTGTTTCAGAATAATTGAGAAAAGCATGAATAAAATAAACCTTACACGCCAACTAACTGGTCACTGTAAATGATTTTCGTAACACATCTAATTAGCTTCTATACAATAATTATAAAATCAAAAACTCGTTTTTTATTTCACAATATTGCTTCCTTAATTTTTTTGAAAATTGAGAGCAATGTCGATTCATTTAAAACTAGTATTTCATACAAGTATTACGAATTAATTTTTAGTATCTTCACAGTTTCATTTCACCAAATGAAAATAATTGAATAAAATCAATGATTTAGATCTAGATAACAAACAGCATTTTAAGTGCACTCAAAAGTAAAATTTCAGATATTTTTAGTCTAAAACGCTACTAAATTTCATCTTAACTTTTCCATGCATACATCATCAAAACTGAAGTCAATAAATATATTCTGCTACCAGAATCTACATTGAATAGCGAAGTTCAAAATTTAAAAATGTTGGGCATGTCAAGCGCTATTCATGAACAAATTTCATATTACTCTTTTCTATGTAAAAATAAGGGACTCGTGTCATCCCGTCTTTTGCATCGATTTCACTCGAAATTTTATAGAAATTTATTTTAAAAACGTTCATACATACCCTTAAAACTTCAAGATCGATTTATTCAAAAATTAGTCACGCCAGTTCCAAATTTAATAGATGAGTTGATAGAATATATTTTATTCATTCATTTTTAGAAATAGTGATAAATACATACATACAATCTCGTAGTCGTGCGAAGGGCAAAACATAGATGTGACGTTCGTGAACGAACGATTCCAAAGGAACGTTCTTTCAGTGAATCGTTCACCCCAATCGATCCTTTAGGTGGTCGTTCTTCGTTCATCTAAATATTAAAATTTTTCGCCACATTTAGATATTCCAGAAATTTGAGTGATATCGTAGAAAATATATGTTTAATAATAGCCAAGCCTCTTTTATAGATTACATCGGAATAAACAAATAGTAAATACAGCAAGTAAAAACAAAAAAATCAATAACGTTAACATATTGGAATATAAAAAACTTAAACACTTTTACGCTGGCAACTGAAAAACTGTCACAACTAATATTGTGTTCAGCCCATTTAAATGTCATATGATATATTCAACAATACTGGATTCAATAAACACTTTTTGAATTCTGAGATTTTTTCATACTTTTTCTAGAAAATGATCTGTAAATATTTTTTATATCCTCGAATAGATAATCCAACAATATTGTTTTTTTTTCGCACATTTTCCTCAGCCTTCCAATATATCCATTAATAGTTGACATAATTCGTCGAGAACTGATTTTTCAGTTTGTAAAAATCCTCCCAACCATAATTCCTACTCCGAACGCCGTTCACGAGTCCGACACAATCCAATCGTTCCTTCGTGTCACTGTGCTCTATTGCTAGTAACAACACACTTCACTGGGTAGGGAAGTTCTTACAGTGGTGCAGAAGCAAAGTGGCGTCTTTGACACAAATCTTTTAATTGTCGTGCCCAAGGAATATAAAGATAACAAATAATCACTGTAAAATTAATGTGAACTCAAATCATTTTTTTAAATTCTTATACGGATATGGCTCAGGAATATGGGATATGTAACATCTCAAATTTCCCTCTTTTTAAATAGTTCTGATATATAATTACCTTTATTAACTATTTTTAAATTATATGTCTCATATTCTGGCATTGATATATTATATGGCGCGAGAATGTGAAATTCGTAACATCTTCCCCACCCCACCCAGCAATTTGCTGACAAGAGCGGGAAAACATGTGAACGATGGAACGACATTGAGCAAACGATTCCGGAGATGAAATGAACGGTGAACGACTCGTTCCTTCTGGTAAACGAAATTTCACATCTCTAACAAAACATGATGTAAATGACTTACCTCGTGCTGAAACATAAGCTGCTCAAAATACTTCATACTCTACAAGAATACCTTCACTGTTACTTAAAATGCACAAAATCGAACACATGGTATGAAGACTAACAAACTAACAGGAATATCAAGGACTATTTGCTGCACGAACTGTCCTGAAATGTACTCATAGATTTCAATTATTTCTTATTTGCGTCATAAAATAACGTCCATCTAACAAACACATTTCTAGGCGGCCAAATCTTTCTTTGTTGACTGACTTCGAACTCGTCTTTCGAAATGTAATTGGATACTTTATTTATCTGTTCAAGGAAATCGAGTCACAGGCAACTGCTGTTTCACAATGTTACCAACCACAGGAAATGCATCATGCAGTCGAACCTCTGGAATATAGAGATTTCAAAGATTAGAAATTCTTCCGGGTGAGAGGGTTTATTTGTATGAACGGAAATGACAATAAACGAAGGAGAGTTGCACATATTTATTCTTATTGACATATAAATTAGGGACAATAAATTTTATCGTAGAATAACAATTTTGAAATAAAGTAGCCTACTTTAAATTAAATACTTTTACCCCCTTAGCATCTCTATTTTGATCAGTGATAGCAGTGCATAAGTGTTACTCAATTGTCCAGAAGGTATCGCTACTTGGATCTCTTTCAGTCAAAACTGTCATGGATTAGAGAGATTACGACAAAAACAAGGAGTTTAGATTTCCAAGTGTTGCTACAGTTGTCATACGTTGCACGGTTTCTATCACTGAAACGTAATTGAAATGGGAAAACACGAATTTTTTTCTCGAGCTGTTTATTATAATGACGATAAGATCATGAAAATTAAACAAAAAAATGAAATATCACATCAAACAAACATTAAAATTTTACCCTTTNCCGTATTCCCAATACTAAAATACTGAACGTATCGACTTCGAAAAATCGCCACACTCTCAAGTTAGATGGCGAAGATCGGCGTGATGGCTAAGAAGAGTCATCCGGGTTTTTATCGAGTGTTCATCAAAATGGGGAAGGTTAGTTTTCCAGGATTAAAGGGGATATCAGACATGCTCATTTCATTTTAAATACATATTGTTCCTTGAATCTCAACGATAATCATTGTCAACTTAACAGATTTAATGTTCATTAATTACAGTAAAATAAAATTGCTGTAAAAAGTTTACTTGTTTTTCACCTATTTGTATTAAACCTTCGAACAACACAAATAAAAATAATACAACTGAATAATTAGAGAACATGCGTATATTATGTGACGTCTCAGCAAAATTAGTGTTAGATGTGATTGACGTTCTATCGTTTTGTCTCCAATTCGTGGATTGATGTCCAAAGGGAAAGTGGGGAAATGGTTGAAGTGAGCGGGTTTGACGTCATTTATAGTTTTGGAAATACCTGCTGTAGATGTCAGTGTTTATCAGTGGAGAATAAACGATGTTAAGGGAAATTTGAAAGCTGACTTAAAGCTAATACGTATTTTTATTGTAGTATTCATAAATGGGAAATGTAGCCTGATATATATTCTTATCTACACGGGGCATTACGAGGTGGGTGGTAGGACTATTGTTAATACGTCGGCGGGTTAGTTGGGTTTACCAATAATTTGACCTAAGCGCAGGTGTTTGTAGGAATAGTTAGTAATAGATTAGTGATCCTAGGAGGTTGATAGAAAAAGAAGATTTCTCTTTTTAATTCTGACAGCTATTTGAAAAGAGAGATTGAAGAGAAAATCTAAAATTAATTCTGACCCAGCCGGGAATTGAATCCGTAATGGCTAAGTAGAAAGCAAGCATGCTGGCTCTGGAACAGGAGAGGCAAAATGTTCCCTTCATCCAGATTTGATATGACATGTGTAATTCAATGTCTCTTGCATCGTGTACATTTGTAGCGCGAATTTTCTCACATGCGTCGTGATTTCCTCATAACAGAGATCAATGTCTCCAGAAAATCAATTCTAAAGTAGACTCTCCCCCCTGTCTGCGAGGAGGTTCGAATTCCAGCCCTTCAAGAAGCAGGTCGTTGGCCAACGAATCCAGGATGACACAAAAGAAAAAATTACATTCTATGGTCACTAAACTACTGCTATTTCTTGTTAAAAAAGGATCAGCATTCCATATTAGTCAAATCACTCAGAATCATTATTATTGATTTGAAACACAACAATATGAAAAATAACATGATTTATTTCCATCCATCAATTAAAAATTAAGTAAAATCCATGCTCAGGAACACGCTTCTCTCGTTTGAAAGATCACATACAAACATGGCGGAGAGCGTAACGGTTTCGTGATTTATGTATCTCATATCACAAAAAGTTACATAGCGTTCTCGAATATCCGGTGACTCATAGATAAAAAGTGTTGAGAAAATCCTTTGCATAATTACTATACATCGGATGTCAATACTTTTATTAATAAATAATGCCAATACTTTTATAGTTCAGTTTAAACTACAAATCAATTTCTAATTTCATAAGTAAATAATACCGCTCAATGTCAAAGGAGCAGTTGCAGACTGCGTATGACCGCGTGGAGGGCAAGAAACTAATTTATTCTTTCAAAGCAAGGAAAGGACCATCCCATCAATTTCGGTCAAGGGCCCAAAGTAACGGCGGATTATTTATATACAAAAGGTTATTTAAAACATTTTGTGTTATCAAATCTATTATTCCAAAGTGAATCATACTCATTAAATGCAGTAAAAATTCGAAATTAATAATAAGAAAATTATTAATGACACTCCCCTCTCTGTATTAACTCGCTTATAACCGAAAAAAAACCCGTCGTCGGATGGGGCTACAGTGTATATGTACACACATATTCCAAGTTAGCGTACAGTTAGAAATAAACTATAATGTATAAACAGCAACAAAAAACATACAAGTAAAGAAAAGAGGAATTTAATCCGTATTAAGAGTACTATATTAATGGCGTAATTAATACCACTTCACATTATTTGTAATCGTATAAAAATTCATTGAGAAATAGAAACTGTTATAGAAAAAGATTTGTAATACTTTTCAGCTTCTCAATGGTTCAATAAACGCAACATAGCTCTCGGGCAAAGCAGGTGACACTAATCGCGGTTAAGTTCAGTCTACGATTATCGTTAAAAGGAAATATTAGCGCGTAGGGGGAATTAAATGAGACTAAATTATCCGAAATCAAAATAAACAATCAAGAGTTAAAGGCACTTATTATGATTTCAACTCGAAAAACATACACCTTTCCAGTCATTTAAATGAAATAATTGCAATTGATGGTGTAATTATAATTGATGGTGTAATATCGTTCGTCTTATGGAGAAAAATACTTATTTTCAAACAAATACCAAGTTTGAAATCACGAAAGTGATCGAGGTTGACTTTGATTTGTAGAAAACCGAGTTAAGGTGGTTCTTCACTATTGTTGATACTATACTATAAGGTGATCGATAGAAATTAAAACATGTTTTTCCTCATTATTATTTTCAATGTTATGTTATAAAACCATTACAATAAAAATAAACAAATAATAAATGAATTATTTAGATAAGAAAAAGTTCACAATAAACAACTAAAAATCATTAGTTTCTTTGGTATATTTCATGTCGTTAAAGCTGTCCCTGATAATAATCCATTTGCGCGACTATTTTTTACGTCCTAACTCGAATGTGCGGACTTTCAATTAAGTCCAACTTAATTGAACAATTAAGTACAACACTTAATTACATTCAATCCACTCTTATCAATAGCACTTAATTTATTAGAAATACTCACTTGTAGGACCCCCTCCCTTATAACCTAACAAATATACAGGAATTATGGGGAACTACTTTTATCTACTAACTCTACCTTGAGTTATTGACTGCATGCAGCTAATATGATCTTGTGAGCACGGACTAATCCAATGCGAATTGGAAATTTCTGTACAATTTTCTGACTGAACTCATAACGTGGACTGAGTGGCCATCCCAGCGAAGAAATGACATTTTCAAAATTACCTAGAACTGAATCACATACATCGTGCTTTTGGTGATACTACACAAAACAAAGCCATGAAGTGTTTTTCATGAAAATATTACTCAACACCCATTACAATTTAATGTCGAATATAAATATCACGACTCCACATTATTACCACATGGAAGACAAATATTCTCAATTTTTATTTACTTGTTTATTATCGAGACAGGAACAATATATGTTATATAACTAGATAATAATAATATTTATGATTATCTTTTTAAATATTCTAGCGAACTTCTTCTTCTTATTATTATTATATTATTATTATTATTATTATTATTATTGCAATATTGCATCATTTTGCTCCTTTACTTATAGTAGGTTGAAAGGAAGGAAAAAAAACATATACATGGTTTTCATAGACCACTGCAGGATAAAATGAATTGTTGAATGAAGTTAAGCATTTGTTAAATCCCCTGAGAGTGAGAAATTGAAGTGTGGTCCATTTACCTATTGTAATAAGTAATACAATTTATACTCCAATATAGATGTTTATTACATTAAGGTACAAGCGAATAACAAGTTATCATATGAGGCACAGATACATACCAATTACCCGAACTCCTCAAGCCGCCGCCGCCACTGCTTATGACACGTAGTGCACAATTCTAAATTATTTTTTAGATCATTCTTTATTTGCAATTTATTCACACAAGAATATTTGGCAAATAGTTTGGTTAATACAAAAGAATGGAAGTAAAGTAGTCACTCAAAAGTAACATTTCGAATTATGAAGGCAAAAATAAACAAATTAAAAACAAAAACACAGCTCTAAGAAGTCCCTCTCAACATATGAAAACCAAGTCAAAAGGGTGGTGGCGTTTGAGGCGTCTTGCAAGTTCACTGTTGTCGAGTAGATTTAGAGCGAGGAAGTTTGGGTGAAAGTCGAGCCTTATTATGTATTTATTGTTGAATCTTCATATTTCTTGTTTGGTGGTCGGGATGTCCAGGTCCTGGTACAGAGTTGTGTTCGAAATGAACCACAGGGCGTTGGCATTTGTGCGAAAAGCTTTAGATTGGAACCTTTGTAATATAATAAGTTCGAGTTTGATGCTGTTCCCCGGAGCTGGATTCCATAAGTCCAATTTAGTTTAAGGATAACTTTGTAAATAAGCACTTTGTTGTTTAGGTACTAAGCAGAACTTCTGCCGAGCAACCAATTCCAAGTTTGAGGTCCAATTGCTTTCTTTTTTTCTTGATATGTGCCTTCCAGGTGAGGCGTCTGTCGAGTATTTGACATGATCACTTTGTGGAATTGGCTCATTAGCGATTAAAATTTGTGGGCATATATCTTTTCTGAGGATGTAGTGTTGACAGATTTAGCTTCATTGATTTTGATTTGCCATTTTTAAACCATTTACACATGATAAAATGACAAAATCTTTTATTGTGTGTGTCTTTTGATGCATTTATTTATGCAAAAGGTCTTTTCGGCCGCATGGCGGTCATCTTCAATGCTGTGTCCTTAGGCAAGCGGTGACTGAAAGCTTGTAATGAACAGTCTGTCTACATCAGGCCAATTCCTCCAATTACACAGGATATTTAGGCGCTCTTTCAAAATGGCAGAAGGTTCCTTTGGGTAATCATGAACAGCCAGGATGGCTGTGTCGNTTCTCGGATGATTGTAGGTCAGCACTATAAAGCATATAAAGGAGTAGGACACAGCACGCTACTTTAAGGTACCCCTGATTGAATCGGAAATCTCCTGGTTGAATTTGATCTGGAAAAATCTTGGAGAGAGATAGGACTTGAGGAGTAAGTAGTAGACAGTTCTCGATTTTCTGTAGTAATCCAGGGTGCCAGACTTTGTCGAATGCTTGACTAACATCTAGGAATACAGCGTTGCAATTATTTTTATTTTCTGGGGAGTTTTGAATAATTTCTACTACCCTATGGACTTGCTCTAATGTAGAGTGCTATTTACGAAAGCCAAACTGGTGGGTTGGGATAAGGCCTTCGGTTGCTAGGACAAGGTTGAGGCGAAGCAGGAATAACTTTAAGACTTTGGGAACAATAGACAGGAGACTTATAGGTCCATAGGAGGTGAATTCGTGTGCAGATGTCCCTGGTTTTTGAATGAGTACTATCTGCTCTATCTTCCATTGTGATGGAAAATGTCCTGTTCTCAAGACTGCATTGAAGATTGATGTAACGAATGCAAAGGCTTTCGCAGGAAGATTTTTCATGATCAATCCAGTAAGTAGGTCGTAGCCATCAGATTTGCAATGGTGTAGTTGTTTTAATTGGAGTTGGACTTCTTTAGATGTAAACGGACGGACAATTGTAAGGGGTCATCCAAAACAATATGTATAGTGGACTCCTATTCATTTCATGTTTCGCTTGCTGAAGGACGAAAAACACTAGAAAAATGCTTCGCAAAAGTGTTTGCAATGTCTTTGTCGATTATTGCCCAACTTCCATGTTGTTTACGGATTGGGGGTATTTTTTGTTTAGCTTCAAATGTTTGATTGATTTTCCATAGAGAATAATTGGTTGCCTCAATAGTTGTTAGTGATTCCATTTTCCTTTTGAAAGAGTTATCCTTGTATTCACTTAGAAGTCGCTTTAATTTTTGTGAAGTGCAATTTAGGATTCGCTTATCTGCGGAGCTGTGACTGTTGCCATTTTTTCTAAGTTAGCGTTTGTTGCGTAAAATTTGGCGAATCTCAAAAGGGGTGAAATAGTAGATGGGTTTACCAACAACATGGCCCACGTGACGGTGTTAGTAGGAGTAGTTAGAAATAGTGAGAGTTAGTGATACTAGGAGTAGTAGTAAAAATTTCATTCCTTAATAATGTGTCTGGTAGTTTTTAGCATTAAAAAAAATATTATTATTTATTGACCATCTTCCACGGTAATATAGAATTACACACAGAAGGACTTGTAGCAGGCATTTACATGCCTGTCCGTAGGTTGGTTCTACGGCATAAAAAAGATTTAATAAAATTTAAATAAACTTACACACGTGTGTAGCGAGTACAGACCCTCTGTCGAGGCAGCTCTACTTCAGGGAGTGGCGACCCTGCCCACGCAAGTCCCAGAACACACTGACCCGATGTGTAGCATCTGGTAAGGGAGCAGCCAGCACAATTGTACACCATTCCACCCAGACCTAAACCCCGGCTCGCTGCCATTTTCACCTGACCAAAAGTTATCACATATCTTCTCCACGTGTAGGGTATACCGAAGAAATATGTACCATACATTGGTATTAATAGAAGAATTCAACAGAACACAATTACATTATTACAAAATCTTTAAAAAGTAACTCCAAAAATATGAAGCCCCAACCCTACTAATGAAAGATGAAAATGGTAAAGTGGCCCATAACAATAAAGACAATGCAAAAATCCTGGCTAAATACATTAATGAACTCCTGAATTGCAAGGAACCGATAGAACTCCTTAACTTGGACATCAACACCCCAATAAAAACACCACCAGAAAACATCAATTCCCCCCACAGTAAAAGAAGTTTATCAAGTACTGGATGAGATGAAAAATTACAAAGCGTCAGGAGAGGATCAGAGCTTTGTAGAGACCTGGAAATATGGAGGAAGATCAGCAAAAATCGCTCTTCATCAACTGCTTGTCAACATCTGGATTAAATAAAAACTAGCAGAACAATGGACAACAGCCATCATCGACCCACTCCATAAAAAGGCAGACAAAACAGACCCTAACAAATATAGGGGAATCTCACTCCTAATATATAACACACAAAATTCTTTCACGAATCACCCTTAATAGAATCAGGTTGCAACTGGAGAAAGAACTAGGAGAATACCTGGCAGGTTTCAGACCCTGGATGAGCTGTCCTGATCAGATCATGAGTCTCAAGCTGATAATGGACAACAACAGGAAGAGGAACAGAGATATGGTGATAACATTTATAGACTTAAGAAAAGCCTATGACTGTATCAACAGGAAGTCTCTGCTAAACATTTTACGACACCTTGGACTGCACCGCAAATTAATAAACATGAAAAAACTGACCCTCACAAACACCAAGTCAAAAGTGAAGTTCAGGGGTGAATTGTCGGGACCATTTGATATCAAAACAGTAATACGCCAGGGTGATGGACTCTCGCCACTACTGTTCAACTGTGCCCCCCAAAAATTAAAAGAGACAGAGAAATAAAAACAAATTGCCTTGGTTTGGCGATGATTTGGCATTACTAGCAAATGACATAGATGAACCAAAACACAGATATCAGAACTTCAAAATATTGCAAATAAAATTGGCCTCAAAATATCATTTGAAAAAACAAAAATTATGCCCCAAAAAACATCATTAAAAGAAATAAACATAGATTGTAATAGAGTCAAAATTGTAACCCAATTACCTCGCAGAGATAATAACAAATAACCTAAATGAAAAACCCTCAGTCTAAAAAAGGACAAACAAACTAGCTAAAGCACAAAAATTAACGTGGGACATCTACAGCAAAAAATGTCTGTCCACAAACGCAAAATTAAACATTACAATACAGTTATAAAACTGGACGCCACTTATGCGGCAGAAACACTTTTCCACCTGAACGGACAATCAAAAACTGATATATTACAGAAGATCGAAAGAAGAATAGGAAGAACCTACATCAACAAAAAATATAAGAAAGACGGACAGTGGCGGATATTGCCCAACGAAGTCGTGTACAACAAATTGGAACCTACTACTGATACCATGCGTAAGAGGAGACTGGGATTCTTTGGACACATAATGAGAATGCAGGATTCGAGGCTTCTGAAACAACTGGTACAGTACAATCTCAAGTCAAAAAATACCACAACAGGATGCACTTGGTTTAGAGAAGTCAGAAAAGATTTGAAAGAAATTGACCTTACATCAGAAGACACCATAGATAAGAACAAATTAAAAAACAAAATCAAGAATATCCGCTTCACACTCACAAGAAACAAAGTCACAAACCGAATATTGTCGCAAAGCCTACAACTTCTTGTTGTAAATCCTAGTAAAGGGTCCTCCCTTGTCAACCCTTAATAGGCTTTGACTTTGGTGGGTAGTCCTCAGACCTTGGTAGGGCGAGCCGGATTTCTTAATTATATTTTGGAAGTGACATAAAGGCGTATTAAAACACATCCTATTACATTGGTTAAATAAGGGGTATAATTCAATGGAGGTTCAACTGAACCTAGATAGTTATAATAGTGACATAAAGACATGATGACATATGTCAATTGGTTAACCATATTGAACAAGAGTGAGATACTTTCATATCTAGATTAATACAATGGAATATTCAGAGATAATTATCTACTGAGTGATTACATTACAATATAATGACTTACTATCGTATACAAACTATTACTTGAAAAACCGTGGACCAGCTTCACATTTCCCATAATATAAGCTTTTGAATAACATATTAAATGGTAAACATATAATTCGTGAAGCTGAAGTGTTCCCGCAGAAACCTCACTATCACTTGAGAGAAAGTTCTTCCTATAAGGAGGCAGATATACAAAGTTGTATAGAAGCATACTTTGTGAAGACAGTTCATAGTAATTATGAAGCTTGATAGAGTTCGGATCTGTGATCCAAGCAACGAGATGCTTTCTCTAACGTAGTGCTCATATTACCAACAACAGCATGTGACCCCTCTTCCACGCAAAAGGCTGCAGGTTGCTCCCGAGATTGGTGGATTGGGACAAACAGCCCTTACGGACGACAACAATGTTCGTCTCGTGCTTCAAAGAACTGTCTCCTCCCCAGAGGAGGAGTCATATTTATAAGCCCGACCACACCGGACGTGGATCCTAGTTCATTGGAGAGGGAGAACTGAATTCGTCATCACAAATCACGCGTATGGGTTTTGCTCAGAAAAATGTTCTAGTACATTGAAAGTCAAACCAAAGTCATCAAGGGTCTCAAAACAGGACACGATGCACCCGTGGTAGTTTTGAGCGTCTCGCCGCCGCCCAGTAAAAGGTACTCGAAGATGACGGAAGACGCGAGTGGTTTCGCGTCCCGTCTGAGGCGCATAAGGGTACAGCGAGTCAGATTGAATTATATAAGTAAAACTAAAATGCAACGTAGAACTAGATAAATAATAATAATATAAATAAATGATAATAACCGAAAAGTGTCATCTCGTGACAATATTTTCAACACAAGAAAGAGCTCGAAGATCAGAGCATATGAAAAAGTATTGGAAGGACCACGAGGCCCAAACAGAGCCTTCAAAGAAGACAAAATAATGGACTAACTAAAGTGATCCTATGGGGTTAAAACAGAGAAGAAAAAGAAACTGACACACAAGTTAGAGAGGTATATCTCTTTCATATTTACAATCAAAATTAAAAGTTCATTAAAAAATTGAATAAATTTGGTGAAAAGTGATGATTTTACATAACATAATAACAAAACAAAATAAATTGTTGACTTAATACACAAATTAACACATAAAATAATCACTTAATAATAAGTTTGCAAATATTGTTTTTAATTTCTTTCTTCAGAGTTTTCTTATTGACACTTAGCGCTTTAACATCATTTGGTAGTCCATTATACAATCTGATTGCATAATACTCATAAGTTCTTTGGCCAATTGTTAGTTTGTGTTCCGGAAGTGGAATATTTTTATTTTTCGTATTCCTAGGATTCATCTGATATACATTTTTAAAGTGGTCATATGGACAACGTGGTTATCGATTTAAGCACAAAGGATTGTATGGTACCTAGTGGTTTGTTGTTTCCTTTATCACCAATGCCAATTAACTTGAGGATTCTTTTCTGCAGTATTCGAAGAGGATCATATGCCGACTCATATTGTCCACCCCAATCAATAACACCATAAGTAGCTAGACTATTGAGCAAGCCACTGTAAATTTACAGTAACTGATTTTTATTTCAAGTTTGTTTTAATCTGTAGAATAAGTATAGTATATATTTTTTCTTTTTTATAATATTGTTCACATGTACAACCCATTTGATATTGTTGTCATAGATGATCCCGAAGTACCTATTATATTCAACTCTTTGTCATTTTTTCCTGTTGTTTTTAATACCTATACTTGTAGGTACTAAGTCAACATAATTGCCAAATGTAACGAAAAGTGACTTTTTGATGTTGAGAACAAGATTGTTATAATGTAACCAACTAAATATAATATTGAGTTTATGATTCATTTTTTCTGGTGCTTCTGTCCAAGTATTACCACTGATTGGAACTGCCACATCATCGGTATATGCTACTAATTCTGGCAGAGTATATCTAGCAAGTCATTGATATAAAGGATAAACAAAAGTGGACCCAGAATTGAGGCCTTAGGAATTCCAGCATAATTGGTTGACTTTTTGTGCCATTAATTTTTACAATTTGAATTCTGTTCAGAAGATAGCTTTCAAATAGTTGTAGACATAGTTTGCAACTATAGTTTATATTATCCTTGTAGTGTATTTTATCCTTTTGCATGATTACTTCTTTTAAATTGGTTCTCCTTTTCTCTCCTGATTCTTATGTTTTATAGAGCAGAATCTAATCACACTACTTCTTCCCCTGTTTCACAAATGTTAAAAATAACTGTTGATTGTATCACTGGAAATACATAAGAAATTTCTCTGCTATCAGCTCACTGCAGTGCTCAGGAGAGAACCGACTATGTTCTCAGAACATTGTCAAATGTTTCTCTTGGGGCGACTGTGTTCTCGAAGCCTAATGACTTCTATGTGTTACCCATCAAGTAACTTGAGGACTGAGTTCGGCAATAAATTCATTATTTGGGAGCATTTACATAAACTGAAGCGCAATATAGAAAACAAATGGGAAGTTGAAATTCGTGTTACATTCTTTATGCAAAAATCAATAAATTCTTTAACGTTCTACAACCTATGGTGCAGTAGTAAACTTTTAACATTGACTTTGAAGAGTTTCAATTCATTGCTCCTCAATGCATCTTTAGGGAGGAGATGATTCATGCCGAGACCCTCTTGGACGAATATCAGCTCCGATATGTGATTGGTTTGTGAACAAGATAATTTTCCTTAAAGAAGGGAGGTACTTCAGTAATTCAGACTGAATTTGTTGATTAATTACATTTTTGTGACTGATTATAAACCTAATTAATCAAATTTTTTTATATCACAATTCTATTTTTTAAGCTTTAATTCTGAATACCTATGAAATCAGAGGTAATGCTCTTGAGCTCATAAAAAATTACATTACTAGTAGAGATCAGTATGTAAAGATTGATGGGTTTTTAAGTGCTAAGAAAATAATCATCACTGATGTTCCTCAGGGCAGTATGATAGGACCATTATTATTCATTATTTACAAAAATGATTTGCTCACATTAGTACCTTGTATTATGGCATTTCGATGATACAGTTGTATTAATCTTGAAGAATAGTTGAATTGAAACTGCTCGGGGTATGAACAAGAGCTTCAGTATAGTATGTAATTTTTTTACGTAGTAATTGCCTAGTTTCAAATATATCTAATACTGAATTTTTTACTTTTGGTAACTATGCAGATACTGTACTTGAGTAAATTGACCTTTGTCTATTAAACAAACGTATTGTTTAGAATGTTTAGTATGTCATTTTGATAGTTTACAAGTGACTTTTTAATATAATGAATAAGAAAACTTGATAAAATAATGTATCTATACCTTGTTATAGACTAGAAGTAGGGAGAAAAATTTGAACATATCGCTACAATTTTTTTAAACAACTTATCAATAAAAACTAAAAATTTAGGCTGGTAATAAGAAAAGAGAAAACTAAATATTGAAAGTCTGGTTAGCAGAAACTTCAGGCATGACTAAAAAAATTATAAGTTAAAACTTATAAAGTTAATTTTCTGTTATTGTTTCATTATTGTTAAATGATGCAATTTTTGGTTTTGTGAGAGTTATTTACAAAAGTTTTAATTATTGTTTTATTTGAAACTGCTACTTAAATATGTGTTATGTATTGTTTTGAATTACCTTGTGTTTTAAGCATATGTATAAATTTCTGACAATAATACAATACTTGTTTAACTTTATTTTGTAATACTAATTAAATTTATTTAGTTCATTCAAATACAATTCCAGAATATCACAGCACACTGTGTTGAGACAGTGGGAGTCCAACAGATAGAACCTCTCTGCAGTCATGAGTAAATCCTGCCAAAGACCCCATCGAACCACACTACCCTTTACTCCAGAGGCGGAGCTAGACTGTAATCAAGGGAGCATTAAATTTCACAAATATTATCAATATTATTACAAATACTATTGTATATATAAATATTTTAGTGATATTGTATTTTAATAATTATTAACAATTTATTAAAGTGAGCAAATGTATTAATTGTTTAAAATGGCAAATGCATGTTAAATGATAAAGATACATTTTGTCAGTTTCAATATTACCTGTTGAAAGTTCAGGACCAATGGGTGGGGGGGGGGAGCTATGAAATTTATAAAAGTAATTTATTATAAAGCTAATTTATAAAAATATAGCCACCCCCATAGATCTCTGCTTTGCTCTACCTGCTTGTGTTCAGGGACTTCCTCACACACCATCCATTGACTCCCTCGTTTTGCTCCATCCTCTCCAGAGGTGATTTTCCCTGATTGTGAGCCACAGGTCCCTGCTCTCTTTCCTCTAATTGCATCGGATTCGTTCACAGTTTATGCACAACAGTTATCATAGAAGAGTTCATGGGCTATTTAGCTTGACTGTTCTCTTCATTCTTCATCCCAACATACAACATTTTTGAACTATTGGCTTGACCTTCCATACTGTATTGCCGCGTTTTCACGATGCCAATAAGCAAGCCTTCAGTTGGCTTCTCCGATTGGCCTTGGTCCGTCCACACGATGTAGCGTATTGGCATGGTCAGTACAGACGTAGTAGCTGGCGACGCCAGTTCTCAAATAACGCGTACGTATTGTGGTATTGCACAAGTAACGTGGAGGGGGAGGTATTGGACGCCAATAGTTGCCTTGAGTGTTCTCCTCAGGACAACTCATTGGCGTGTCGATTGTGAAGGTCATTGGTATATAAGCCAACTATTGTCTTCGTCTTCTGAGGCCAAATATTGGTTTGCATACTGACATCATGAAAACGCGACATTAAGGCCGGTATTCTATGTCATATCTACGATCAGTTTGTATGACAGGGAAATATTATTAAACAATGTATAGTCCCATTTCACTACGTCATATACATGATCATATCTATTGTAAGGCAAAATAGTTGACGTACAATTTTTTACTGCTGTAGGTGCTTGTGTGAGCTCTGTAATAACAATTTCTTTATTGTTTAAAAGATAAACAGCAAAAACAAACAAAAAAGCTATTGTGAGTTAGACAGTGGATAGCAAGACTGAAAGGTTGGACATCCACAATAATTTATTGAAAGAGCTTCGATGAGAAGACCCCAAGCATTATGTAAATTATTTAAGAATAAATGAAAATTCTTTTCTCTTTGTAGTATCCAAAGTGCATACCATATCATCCAAAATGTAGTCACCAAATCATCCCGGGTTCAATTCCCGATGAGGCTAGAAAATTTGTAACTTTTTTAATCATTAAGGAATTCGTGGTAAGATTTCAATCCCATGAAGAGAGTTTAAATTGAATTAAAAAATTTCGTTCAATATCGTTAGTATTCAGATTGTCATTCATATACTTCCAAATCTTCTACATTGTGTCAGATCAGCGTTACGACGCCTGCTCCACAACGACGTGTTCAAACCCACCTCTACTACGTTTTTCTTTCTTACATGTCTGAAGTAATTTCTTGTGAGATTAGCGACCCCACAGCGACGCTGTCTGAGTGAGATTTTAGGTTTGTTCCAGCACCAATCCCAGATAGTTCCGAACGGTTCCGAACTGTCTCGCACATGCGCAAAGGCGAAATCCCGGCTGTGACAATTCCGAACTTTTTGTCCCAGTTCGCTGATCCAGCAGTCGCCAACTAAGAATTCCGAACCGCCCCAGCGATGGCGCAGGTGGTAGTGTTGTCGTCATCACCAAGTCATCCCGGGTTCGATTCCCGATTGTAGCTTTTCACATTAATGTCCCAGTTCATAAAGCTGTGACTGCTGAAAAGTAAACCTTCCTTCCTCTATCCAGCTCCTCCTAGTATCAATAACTATTACTCGAACTATTACTAAATACTACTAACCCCTCCACGTGGGACAAGTAGTTGGTAAATCCAGCTAACCTACTAACAATAGCCTTCCACCCAACTCCTACCTTCCATCGCTCCATGTAGATAAGCTTCAATAGCACGCTACATTTCCCATTTACAAATACAACAATATATAAATTCCGAACAGTTCTGAGATTCTGTAGGGATTTTAAATTCGGAACTGTGGTTACGGTCGGTCATCCGCGTGGTTCGTAGGCGGTAGGGCAATTCAGCGGAAAGGAAGCGAGTATTACTCGATTGTTTGGTGCTTTTTGACGTAGTGAAAGACGTCACTATTTCTTGCTGTACTACCTGTTTTGTTCGACCTTGCGTTTCTAACCTTTCGACTTTCGGACCATTTCCAACCTTTCCTGTTGTAGTGTGACCACAACTTTTTTCCTGTTTATTGCATCTTTCCGATCGGTGACCGAAATCTCGTAGTTTATGAAGACCTAGCTGTATTTTTAAACAAATTTACTGTACATTTCATTTTATTACATTTATATAATTCTCTTCTGTATATTTCATTTCTACTTCCATTAGATTCAGCGCATTTCACGACTCATTTCTTTGATTAATTTCTCTTTTTGATTTAATACTTTTTGTTATTTACCGTCTGTTATATTTTACTTTCATCACCTTATTTTTATTTCGTTACTAGTAGATTACTTGATGTTTGACTTACCATCCATTCTTTCTTTCTTTAGGTAGGCAATAATTTCTATTCAAAATGTTAAATATACATGACATTAAAGTAAGTAAATATAAAAAATGATGTGCTTGTGTCTGAGTATTATGAATTGCGTTGGGAAGGTACAAAACACTATTTTCTAGCGTTTTCAAGGGATGAGTCAGCTTTAAAAATTTATATATGCAAAACTGTTAAGCCTAGGACATTGAAATTTTTACAGTGTTTGTGGGATAGTTACTTATAAAACGTATTAGTTTTATAATTTTATCTTGGATAAAAAAAATTGTTCTGATATTTCTTATAAAACCTTGCAATCTCAAAATCGGCTAATCGTACAATCTTCCATCCGACCTTAAAATGACCGTATTTAAATATAAGATAGCAATTAACAATTAGCTCATTAATAATGGTACATTGTGATTGTGTATCTCTTGATACAATACGAAAGACTCAAGATTCGGATGCCTGGCGGTGATACGCTCTACCGCATACTGATCTTCCGTGTTTTATCAAGAGATATACAATCACAATATACCATTATTAATACGCTAATTGTTAATTGCTATCTTATATTTAAATACGGTTATTTTTACTTGAACTAATTTTACTAGACATGTCATTTTGAAACTGCTACGTGTTCACATTTTCCCATCGAAACTTGAAAATTTTGTTTGTCATTTTCTCCAAAAGGGTTTTCTTAACGTACACGATATCATTAATTGTTATAAAATGACGTTGTTAACCTATTTTAACCGGAAACCTCATTATACAGAGGTCGGGTCAGATCCGACCCAACCATACCTTCCAACTTCATTTCATTCCACTGAACCGTCGACTGGGCGCATTGTTGGCTGTTGCACACATGAAAATAAAATACGTTGGGAATTACCCCGTTATACATTGCAATAAGAAAACTTTTTATTAAAAACTTTATATTAAAAATAGGTTTTAAAAATAAAGAAATGATTTTTCTGCAACATATAGATCCGTCCATTAAAAAAAATTGTTGCTCAAACACTCTTTGAATTACTTGGAAACTTGAAAAAAAAGTGCTGTTGCCCTTTGATCAACACGCCATGTCGAGGGTACAGCTACCCTCGCGAGATGGACCTGCAGTCAAGTTCATGCGGCATCTAATGGACGAACTTTAAACTATGGCGCGCAAAAGGCGTTCCAGCAGCAAACAATCCCGAACAGTTCGGAACCACCCTGAATTCCGCTCTTCCGCAAAATGAGGAAATCCTGGGAGAATTCAGTTCCGAACTATTCGGAATTGTTTGCTGCTGGAACAAATCTTATATGTACAAGTTGTTGCACAGCGGCAGCTAGGAAGACTCATGCATATAAGGATAAAAAGACGTTATAAAATACTTTTATTTCCGAGTAGGATATTTTAAGTTTTACTTTCTTTTAAAGTAAGATTTTTAAAATATGTTGATTCTATATATTCAAATGAGCACTATGAATTGCTCTAGTATCTGAAATCCCACTTGAGGTTTTATGTCACTGCATACGTTTATCTTTATCACGTTTTCTAACCTAAAATTAAGTTTATTTCAATCATGTTGAAATTCGTTGTAGAATTAACTCCTACATATTACAAGGTTAGATTTCGGTTTCATTGTATGTTAAATAATATTACACTTAATCTAGCAATGTACTACTACTACTACTGTTTTAAAAAATTTCGGACTTCATCCTAAGAAAGCTTCCAGTTTCCTCTTCTAACATGGCTGACTCGCTAACTGCCACGCAGTGAATCGCGTTGACCACTACTCGTGCAAGTAACCGCTGTTAGACAGCGCCACTGTCTGGCTCATTAGCAGCCACGGTATATCGCTGTCCACTCCATTGATACACATAATCGCGCTGAGATTGCTTCACGGTGCACGCACTATGAACAATTATGGAAATATTTACGAGCTCGCTAGTCGCTCAAGTTGTGCAAATATCATCAGCCAAAGAGATAGAAATCAAGTTTTGATTTTTGGAGAGTCATTGTAGGAACATGCCCTCCAAACTGAAACTCCCCTCGCACAAGTTCTCAGTCACTGGGATTTAGAAGTCGTACACCAGGATGGCTAATGTGATTACAGGATTTCCCGCTGATTTTACACCACGACACGTAGTAGTAAACATTGGAGGGCAAATCGATTTTAATCTTCTAAAACACCTGAGATATACTCTAATTACACTTTTCGATCGCGACCATCTCTCAGCACAACAGTTCACTAGAATTGGTCACCACCTGAACCAATCTGATAAATACACTTCTAGTTGACTTATTGCATCAAGGATCCTGGATACACACAATTCTTCACCTGAGATTTTCTCTATTCCTGCTTCAACAAACCAACCATCTCCTTTCAATGAACAACTTACACCTATTCGTCCAAATCCTATACCTTCTTGCTCTCCATGTACTTTGCTTGTTTCCCCACACATTCCTCTGATTTTTCCTACTCATTCTAATTCTCCATCCCTAATCCCTCACCCCACCACACCTTTTTGTGCCTCTGTAGTGTCTTGCCAATACTCCAAATCACTACATCATGCACCAGCTTTTTCCTGCATCACCCACTATAACCAATGCCCTGCCCACAAACCTCTGGATCTGTATGTTACTCTAACTTCTGCACATGCCTTCACAAACAACAAAACACTATTTATTCTAAACCAAAACTCAGAAATCATAGAAAGAATTACTAGAAATAATACATAAAAGAAGAATGGCTTGACATTTTCATGGAACACAACCTGAACAAATTTTTCAAACTAATTTAAACTCATCTAGACAAAGTTTGCTCTCTAATTACAGGACAAATAAAATGTAATAAGAGCAAATGTATTAAGTTATCGCAAGAGGTCATTAATCTTCAAGAATACATGTAAGATTTCTTTGCACACTACAAGGCAACAAAATTAACTTCTTTTAAGGAACAATACAACCAATACAAAATGCTATTTAGAAATTGTATTCGAAATCTAAAATCAATACAAGCAAGCAAGAAAATTGATGCTAAAAACAAAACTAAAGCTCTTCAGAATGTTGTAAATAATATCAGAGGACAAGTTACTAAACAAAAATATGCACAAAAGACAGAAGGGTAAACAAGTACCTAATCCATCAATTTTCTGTGAAACATTTAACAATTTCTTCATACTCATACACAGACGGTGAAGCACAAATACCTAAAGAAATGCCTCCAAATTGCAACATTAGTAGTACATCATACTTGGAGAACTCATCTGCTAAGGAAATTTAAAATGTCAGCACCTTCACTAATAGTATGTCAACAGGTTGTGTTGAAATATCTTCAGATGTCTTAAAGAAATGTAAATCAGTCTTAACTACAATACTTTTGCATTTTATAGACAGCTCATTGACTGAATGTGCTTTTCTCAATACTCTGAAATTTAGTATAGTAAGACCTATAAATAAAAGTAGTAGTAACTCTAAAGATAGACAATAACGGACCAATAAGTCTAACTTCAAGTTTTGCAAACTCTTCAGATAGGTAATATGAAAATGTATATGCAGTTTTTTTGCATATACATTTGCAATACACATATGCAAAAAGGTGCTAGTGACCACACATCATGGCTTTAGAAATAAACAATTTTCAGTAACAGCTACACAATGATTTTCAGTAACAACAGACTTCACACACAATGTGTTCCAAAATCTTGAATGCAATAGGAAAACTGCAAGTGTTTATAGATCTCTCAAAGGCATTACTTCTGGCAAAAATTGAGCATTTGGGATTACGAGGCAAAATAATTGACCTTCTTAGATCATGTTTGACCAATGAAAACAATGTGTTGAGTTACATTGGGAAATGACTTCTCCTGATAAAATTAACTCATCGTTAGTAACAGTCACATCACAAGTTCCACAAGGGACTTATTAGGATCACTATTATTTTTATCACATGTACAAGATTTTCCTCTTTCCCCAATTATAAATTAGTAATTATAATATGTAACTAAACAAAAACTAACTTTAGAAGAACAAATGACAGATTCACTTCCACAAATGTCTAAATACCTTCATCAAAGACAGATAAAATTAAGTATTAGTTTAAAAAATGTGAATCAATTTAGTCATTGCAACTATGGAAATAAACTTAATAGAATCAATATTCAGTTAAACAATCAAACTATAGAGCAGGTACAGAGACATAAATTCCTAGGAATACTCATTGATCAAAGTCTCCCTTAAAATGAACATGTTGATGCTGTATGTTAAGAAATTAAGCTCAAACATATTCTTATAAAGGGAGGCTCGCCACAGAAATATGCACTGCATCCTTTCTCTCTTTCCCTTTGCTTAAACCGCTCTGCTGGAAATATATATTTCATATCTTTTTTAGATGTTATTATATTCCCTTCATCTTATGAGTTCTGCCGTCGTAGTCTGTCTACTATGTCTACAGTTCTCCCTTTGTCCTTTAAGTCCTCATTATCATTCTGTCTTCTTTACCCATTGGTTTCATCTGGTAACAAAGTTCCCAGCTTCTGAATCTCTCACGTTTTTGTTCCCCTGCTCCATCGCGCACCTCAGTGCAAACTAGGCACTTCTTATTCAAGATCAATAGAAACTACTAACAATAACAAGCATTAAAATAATGTATTATAATCTGTTAGTAATAAAGGTACTATCTCAATGGTATGATTATATGAGTGAGTAATTTATATGATTTAAGATAAACAAATCATTACAAAAATTATGTTGATTGCTAAATTGAAACTCATATTAACTTATTTTATTAAAATAAATAAATTTTTAAACAATATAGAAACAATAGCACAGAACTAGATGTGAGTGACAAGGCCTTTATGGCATTTCGTGTTCGTTACTCCAGGTCAATAAATATAATTTGAGTTGCGATCGTTGACTTCCTGAAAAAGGCTGTTTCTTACAAAGCAACTTTAGTCTAAAAAAACAACTGTTTTGTAAAAATAAATGCAAGAAAGAGATAGAACCTTTAATTATCTAAATAAGGTTTACAATAATTTTGGGAACAAGATTTATATATTTTCTGACCTACCCTCTTTTGTATTCTGAAAGAATGGATGAAAAACACTTACAATATTGACAAGAATTCCTACATCATCAAAGCCATATTTGCGAGAAGAGAAGGCAAGTGCAAAATTTTGGAAAAAAGAAAGATCAAAAGGAACTACTCAAGCTTATTCTACTCTATTTAATAAAATCAATTGGTCAATACAGATCAATACCCACCGAGTTATCTAAATTTGTCATTAACGCATTAACAACTATGGTAAATTAAGTATTAAATTCATTTGTTATTACTAGTAGATTATTTAAGGTAATTTTTTTTTATGAAATCGATACAGTTTTATTATTCCTTTATTCACTAATTACAAGATCATTTAATTTCAACTACTTTATTTTAGAATTATTGTTATTTCTTTGAAACAAATTAAGAAAGTAATTTTCCTTTTGAATTTTCTTAGCAAGTTTCAATTTAGTGAAAATTATTCATGTTTACTTTTTATTTTAGTAATAGGGGTTTCTTTTTACTTTCTCCACTCAGTACTACAAGCAAGAAGTTTTATTAATTAAGTCTCCTTTTGCTATTTCTGTCTTAGTGTCTTTGTAGGAGAGTTAATCAACTGTTCAAAGCCACTATTACTCATGATAACTGTGCATCATCCACAATTTTTGTCTGCTGCAAAATATGCTATTTCTTATCACCAAATAAATAAATTTATGTTGTTAGAATGAGCAAAACTTAACTGATTTGAGTACAAAAGTGCTGGGAAAGAGTGAAGACACTAAGGGAGATATTAAAATTAAATATTCACTCATATCAATACCAAAACAACAACAACAAAACATTTATGTCATTAGCTACTTCTACATAAATATGCCTTAGGGCCCTTGATCGGAATTGATGGGATGGTCTCTTGCTTGCTTCCGAAGAGTAAATTAGTTTATTGTCCTCCATGTGGTCATACAGTTTGTACTGCTTTTTTGACAATAAATTTATTTATTTGATACTTTTAAAGAACTGAGTTAAGTATGGAAGCTATCAAAATTTTCTCGTAAACTTAGAATAATTTGGCAACAAATAACAAATTTTTTATTCATCTCTAACACTGTACAAGTCTACAAAACATTCATTACTCGTTAGACTAATAAAATATTACATACAATTACATTTATAAAACATATATAAAAAGGAAAACATGATCCCTACAAGGTTTTATTTGTTTAAAAAAAATTTCCACTATATGTTTTGATAATTGCAATATACATTGATTTTAACAGTAAAAACCAGTTTGGTTTAAGTTACTGATACAGTTTTTATTCAGATAAAGTTAATTCTATACCTATAGCACAAAAAAATTTAGACAAATGTCTCAGAAAAGTTAATTATTCAAAAGTCAGAAAGTTTTTTCTGTAAAGCATTACATGCCTACAGAGTGCTTTACCTGTTCCATAATAAAAGAAGTATTATGGTTGCAAATACAACGGTTTATTTTTCTGTTAGAAGTTGCCTCAACTAAACCATTGTGTTTGGATTTTAAACATTTCTATTTTTACAGGTCTTTAACATTCTTAAATAAATTACCTTTACATATTAGTTGACCAGAAAATATAAAAACTATTTCTAAAGAACTTAAGTATTTCATAACCGTTGATTATGATGAAATTGACAGGTAGTTTGTGGCTTAATTTATTTTTTAAACGAATTTTAATATCAGGAAAAGTTTCTTTGCGTCAATGATGTTGTGATGTCATTGTTTAGTGATGAAGCACTTCTACAGCTGAGACGCCAACATTCCCAGTATGTTTGGTAAGAACAATGCAGCCCCAGTGGGGTATAAAAAAGTATATCAGAATGAAGCAAGTTTCAATTATACAGTTCCAAAGATTTTTTGAAACATTTTTTGCAATTGATTTAGAATTCCCCACTGACCTCAACATGATCAATGTCCTCAACACTGGCATTCAATTTCTCTTCAGTCTCATGAAATAAGTCTTGTCCATACATCACTGTCTTTGAACACGCTGTGTGAATCTGATAGAGAATGATAAATGTGATAAATTTTAACATGAAATCACATTTATCATTCTCTATCAGATTCACACAGCATTCAGTCCCTGCCTCATCTTTGCTTCTCTCTGTAGTGTGCTTTGGGGAAAATTTCTCTGAAAACTAAACGAGAAGAAATAATAAAGAAGCATACAAATATTAATACAGTTATATCCTTCATGGAACATACATTTCAAAGACTACATATTGATTATGAGATTTGCAATAACTGAAAAGTTTACATTAAAGAAGCCACATCAGTATCAGATACATCCATTTCTCCACAATACACAAAATCCAAAATAAATTTCATGTCTTCTTATTTAACTTGTTTTAAAGGAACGATCTTCATTCCAGTGTGATCTGTAATCAGCTTCTGTTCAGTATGAATGCAGAGATTTGCATTAGAGATTCTAGTTCTTAATAAATAATATTTTCAAAAAAAAGTATTACCTAATTGATAAAATGTATATCACTCAAATTAACCCATTAATGCCCTATGTCTATATTAATGCCCATAATTAACTATGATCCAAATTAATCCATTAACGTCTAGCGATCTATTTATAGATCAGCCAGAATGGTTATGTATTTCTTACAATTAAATTCCCTTAGAAAAATTTGGACTTATGTTCTAAGTATTTTGAAGTTTGATAGATGTATAGCAATTAATACATATATTTCAAGTATACTTATTGATACTTTAAAAAATAAAATAATAAAATCGTCGCGAGGCTCTTTACGCAGAGTTGTATGTTTACATGAGTTGAGTTTGTAAAACTTTTCATTACAAAAATTTTGGACTTCTGCATATTGCTAAACATGTTTCTCTTTGTTGTTATACAAGATAGAAGCAATTCAGTGAAATGGTACCCAAGATATCACTTTCCAAAAACTGTTCATCTATTTATAGATCTCTGGCCACTTTGCTCTTCGGGTGTAGGAATTTGAGGAGCATTACTGCTCGCAGCTGACGTACGTAGAAAAGAGACATAGGGTGGTTGTTATGTATTCTTTGTTCTGATATAGTGTATGTTCTGTGTGAACATTTTCCATGTTAATATATATGAGAAGACCTCTTTTATTTGCATCCCTTTTGCATTGGTATGGTCACTTTGTTTTATCATTCGCAGTGACGGATGATGACGAAGTTACAGATGATGCGTTAGTTTACTTGACTGAAAAAATGTTCCAGGACCTCCATTAGTGCACAAAATGAAAGAGAACCATATGTTTATGTACTATAGTTACGTTTGATAAGTTACGTGCGAGCGGATTTACTTATTCATTTTTGACATATAGTTTTTCAGACTATTAGGAGAAAGAGTACATAAAACAAAATAAACTGATAGTGAACATACCTCTCACAAAAATCGGGCCCGGTTTACACAACACTAGGGGGTATAAACAAAGCTCTGGCACCCGCGACACACAAAATAAACTGAAAAAAACTGAAGGCTTTGACTCCATTGCAACAAACTGAGATGACCCTGTATTATGACATGTTGGAGAATATTTTGTTAAAGTCTGTTTACTATGCGACTGCATCAAAGAATTGCAGAGATTGTAATTTCGATCCTGATAAACATAGATTATTTCTCGGAACTCTTCACCTTTATATCTCATTTCAGTGGTTTGGAATTTTCGAACAGAATTTCTCGGTCAATGAAATGATCATCTCAATAGGAAAATATCACTTATTAAATTGGCTTACAAGCCATGGATTCCCTGTAGAATTTCCCAGATGATATTGCTAAAATTTTGATTTGCATTGTGAAAGAATTGCATTGCGTCAGAACATACATGTAAATGTGATGATAGCGTGAAAGATTTATGTATGTTCATCAACGTATGCAGCACATCTCCTTGATATCTCAAAGAAATGTGCATTTAGAAATGTGCTTCGATGGATTGGACCATTATGTAGGAATAAGGAAGGGTCAAAGACACTGCCAATTTCAAAACAGCCCGGGATGATCACTGACATGTCTGTCAAAAATGTTTTGAACAAGACCACACTTCGTAGAAAAATATATCGTTTCCAACAGAAAGGGAAATGAAGTTTTATAACAATACAGTGCATTATTTATTATCAGTTTACTGTAAAATAAAGAAGTTTTGAGTGTTGCATGTTGCATACTCAATGCATCATGAATCTGCCCAGCGATCTATTTATAGATCGGCTTATTATCGATAAGCGAAATGTAAAACTGACTTTTTGTTGTCATCCTACAACCTCCTATGACTAACTGTAAAGATATTAAGTGAATTAAGGATAAAAAAATAATTTGGACATTAATGGGTTAATGATTCTGTTTTCAACAAATGCCACATAACATGCTCATTTTTTTTAGAATTCATACAGTAAATTGAGAAGGTACAACAATTAAGAATCTACAACAACAAAAAACAAAGACACCCAACTACTTTCACACTAAAAAGAAAACAACCACTTTTTTTGTGGGGTTTTAAGGGCTCATCAACAAGGTTATTAGAGCCCATAAAACACAACCACTAAAAGAACAGAAGTTTTCAATGAGTGGACTTCTTGCACATGAAAAATTCCCATAGCACAGAGAACAGTCAATATACTATACACACAAAATGCGATTATTTCAAATTCCCCATAATACATTTCTATTATCATTGTATCTCTACACCTCACCTATTCATTGGTACACTACTAAAAATAAGGATAATGTACCCACTCCTAGCATTTCAACTGCTCTTCATAAGAGTCATTTAGGAATCATTCAGTATAATGCTCCTACAAAAGAAATGGAAGAACTCCACAATGAATATCTTCAAAGCTACAGTAATGCAACATAGTCTTTAAAAAATCAACAAAGTTAATAATTATGTAAAAGAACTTAATATCAGTTATGAATATAAGAAATACCTTATTATTTTAAGTTTGTTTTATAATAATAGTAAGTTGAATAACTTATTATGATTTTAAGTTAAATAATGGAAAATGTAGGTAGTTACTTATTTAGTTCACATTCATTAAATCATTAAAAACCTTTCTTTAAATAAACTTCACAACTTTTACTTAGACAAATATACATTATTCCAAGTTTAAAAACAAACATTTCACCTTATTTTAATCTTCGTCAAGCATAATTCATATTCACATGAAGAATTTTGGAAAACAATCACCAAAAAATTAATACCATATTTACCTGATATAGTCTCCCCCTTATTTTATAAGATAAAATTTAGAAGAAAAAAGTGAAGTTTAGTAAAATAAACTTTCTAACAAGTCTTTCTGAAGGGACTGCTCATTCTAAATTCCCTGTGAAGTGGTTGGCTCTGGTAAGTATAATAGAATAATAATGAACCTTAACTCCTTTTCCCTTGTCTAGTTGGGGTCGGAGATGAAGGATGGTATGATGCCTCATTTTCATGGCAGGGAAATTACAGGGGTGCCGGATGCCCTTCCTGACGCACCTTCCCACGGCGTATGATGAATGAATGACATGAGGGTGAAATGATAATGAGTGAATGTTATGGTGGAATGATAGGTAGGGGAAACAGGAGAACCCTGAGTAAACCTGCCACAAACACTGCTCCGTCCACCACCTCGGATTCTACTTGGATCGGACCAGGTTTAAAACGACATATAATCATAAGAATCACCTCTGGTAAGTATAATCATAAGAATTTTAAAATTTAAAGCTAATTGGTGCAGTTCATCAAATTTTTCATGCTAACAATAGCAACATAAAAACTACAAAAGAGTAAAACAATATTATAATTTTTTAAGTTGCTCTAACTAGGGAAAATAATGTCATTTAACAGGTTCAGAAAAGAAACATATTCATGAAAGATTATAAATTATTTCACAGTAAGTTCCAAGGCGCAAAAATAAGGCAACGGTATCAGCTCTTACTGAAAAGACTATAAAATTTTCAGACGATACACAGAGAAATAACAAATAAAATTGTGAAACTAGTACTTGAGGTCCAAAACTATTCCATTAAGATTAACAAAAACATTTTTTTAAATTATAATACAAAAATAACATGGGAGAATCAGAACAAAGTTTTAGGCAGTGTCACAATTGTCTAGTATGTCTCTTACACAGGTTTGTTACATTCGATCAAAGAGAAAAATTAACACACTTTAATAAATTTTATGTTAATATTTATGGTTTGTTGTAACATTGGGTTACATTTGATGAAAACTAAAATCTAGTCTAATAGTTGTGTGAAAAAATCACAAAAAATACCATGTATCTTCCAAAGAAGGTCCTATGTCACATTTTACTTTTCTAGAATAATCACCCTGACTTAAACAAACATTGTATTTTGGTCTCCTAATAGAAAATTAGGAGTAAAAGTCTATAAAGCAACCACTTCAGTAAAAGTGGTTAAAATTCAGTAAAAGTCTATAAAGCAACCACTTCTTGGGCACACTTTTCAAAATCTATTCAAGTCAGTTCTTCTTAATGTTATATTGTCACTGTCAACACACCTGGTAAACCAAGGCAGACAATTGCTGAGCTCAACAAAGGATTTGTAGGGCTGTTTGAAGTCATTGGAGATAGGGACATGGACACTTAATACATGACAAGCCAAGTAGAATTTCTCTTACAACGTTGATTAACTCATATCCATAGCACTTAAGTTGATAGAAATACTCACTGCCACGATAAATAGCTTGTTCCAGTAACTGCTCACAGTAAAGCAATCTTACATAACCTAACAAATACACAGGAATGATAGGATACAATTTCCATCCACTAATCCTACCTTTAGATATGGACTGCAGGGAGATATGGTATTGTGATCATGCACTAATCCACCATATCAACTTTTCAGTATACAACCAGCGAATTCTAAATTCCTGGTCAACTTCGTGACTGAACTTAATACATGGACTGAGTACTCCACTCAGCGAAGAAATGACAGTTTCAACACGATCCAGAACAGAAATCCATTTATCGTGGCTTTGGTGATACTACAAAAAACAAAATCAACAAGTGTTTAACATAAAAATATTATACGACTCATTACGTAACAGCGCTCATCACATAATACAATTTCAAAATTTTTGCGTTCAATATACATACGTTATCTCCCACAAATAAACTTAGCACCAGAATTATTCAGAAAATTTACTTTACATATATTTTAGGCACAAGCTAAAGGAACTCCATTCAATTCTTACAAGATTGAGGTAATTGCCCTGCTGCCCGCCATCTTGACGTCTTAACTAGAAGTTGTCACGTACACGGCTTGATCATATGAACTCTGAAATTCATTAATGGTCTAGGCGGTCGTGGCTTGTGTAGAGCTGCCCAGTACAGAAAGAACCACGACCGAAATTTTAAAAAAACATTTTAAAGAACGGAAAGCATCTTTTCATGTCGTTATCCACAGATATTATTTCTTGAGATAAATTTAGTTGTATTGTCCCCCATATAAATAAAAAAATATATAATACTGATGTTTCACGATATGAAAATTGGTAAATAATAAAACATACAATTTCGTATCTGATATTTTTGCGTAATTAAGTAAATGTAACTGTACGTAGAATTACAGGATTCATATATTTGAACTAGCATTTCTCAATATAACTGGTCTGTTGAAAATAGGAATCAGGAGTGTTAATGTTATTCATAATAGATATTAATATGACTGTCTTGTTTCTTATCTTAAGTAGAGTCACATTCAAATAAATAGTTGTAGTTCACTTCTGTAAATTTTGGAAAACAATAGAAAACTGGTTCATGTCTTCAATTTATCACATTTTTTAGTATTGGATAAATTTTGTTTTCTTCTGCGCTCCTTTGAAATTTTACAATTGGTCAATTTTTATAGATGTACAACATCTTTGTTTCAGTTTTTGTCTAAGACTTTATTGACGATTTTAAATTGTCATTTTTATCACAATTTTCTTGGACACTATTCATTGTCTTTATCTATTTGAACATTATTAACTGAAACATGGCGCATGCTTTGTTTCAGTGGTTCCACTTCACCAGTCTTCAGATTTCCAGCAGCACTGGTATTTGAACAGGGCCACTGGGACCCATGGTAATGTCCTCATCTTGAGTAATAAGTTTCCCCGATTCAAATACCACTGCTGCGGGAAGTCTTCAGATGAATGTTGAAGCAGAACATCCAAAACATAGCAGATGCATCACACCTGTGAATAAAATTCAAACAGGTTCAGATGATAGACAATGTCCAAATAAATTGTAATAAAAATAATCTTTGTTTAAACAGTCCGTATTTGTCTGCATAGTAATACATAAAGACCTATTGAAGCAGACAATTTATTACAGTATACTTAGTGGAAATACATCAAACATCATCTAACAACTATATATACTATATAAGAACAATAGAAACAATTAAAACTTATAAAATTCATAATATTTTGGTATTCATTGGCACAAATGTCAAGTGAGTTACAAACATTGCGAGTGAAAGCAATCAAACCAAAAGGATGACAGTTAAATATGCTATGGGTACATTCAAGGTTGTGGAGGAGACAAGCATCCAAGGAGCAAACATCATATTGGGAGTCACAGAATATATAACCATAAAAAAATCAAATACAAATAAAACTAGATCAAAATGTAATGTTGTTAACATTGGGTAACTTTGAGGTATCATTTAGTAAATTACTGGTATTCTTTGTACTTTTTATGAATAGCATGCCATAAATGTCACGTTTGTAAACATTTTCAAAACAAAGTATTTTGGTATTTTCCCTATAAAATTCACTACCATTTTCAAAATGATAGTATGAAAGAACAGATAGATTATTGTTGTAAATATTAGTCTTATGTTCTTTAATTCATATCGCAAGTAGACATTTTGTTTGCCCAATATAATTACATTGACAGTCTTTACATTTAATCTGGTGAATAACATTTTTAAAATCAGTTTTATTAGTTGGCTAAGTAAGTACGTTTGCCCCATCCGCCCGATTTCTCTAGTTTTCCTTCTGACACTGAATGGAATATGGGATTGACCCTTGCTTCCCAGAGAGTAATTTATCTATTTGTTCTCATCAGTGTGGTCATACTCAGCTTTTCCCTTATTCATTTATTTAATTGTGTATTTTTAAATTTTCAATTTACCTTTGTGGTTCCTCATCCTAGTTTTATGGTTTGGCTTGCCTTGTTGGTTCTTTTCCTGTTTATCTTGTTTGATTCACGTGTGTCATTTCATTACACTAACACAATAACATCAAAATAAAACAGATTCAAGTTTATTGTTTGCTTATTGATCACATGAATTTTCATATTGATATCTGCTGCCATATTTATGCTGCAACTAACTTAATTGTGTGGGAGAGAAATAATTAAAATATTATTTTCTAAATTAATTTTCTAGTGGAATTGTGGTAATATACATTTTTCTCAGTGTCAAATATGTTTATTTGGAATTTTTTGTATGGTAAAAAATTTGTTGAGAATGTTTAAAAAATTATATAATAATTATTATTTTAGTTAATAATTATATTAGTTTTAAATTTGTTTTTTCTTCTAATGTTTGATTGTCTCTGAGTAATTTTCTTCTACCTAACCTCTCACATATATACAAAATTTATACAAAAGTTATACAATAATACACTATAGAGACTTCAATTAAATTTTACGATTAAAATTACATTAATAAGCTAATTAAAATTCAAAAAAACTGAAAGGTTACTAATATAAAAACTTGAATTACAATTTACATGACAAATACAAAAGGTGTTTTTGAAATAATAACACACATATAAAAAATAATTAATTATTTTTATAAGCTGATAAGTTTTTGTTTTTTTTGGTGGGACTTTAGGGCTCGTCAATATCAAGGTCATTAGAGCCCATTTATTTTTTATTCTAAAGATATTTTGAGACATATTGTATAAACTATTCTTCATGAACAAAATAAACCTTTTTACATACAAGGCAAAGTAGATGAAAAGTTACAAAGATGAAAAACTGAATAATACATTTGAAAATAAATTTTGAAATAAATTGGCATGACACAAATGTGGCTTATCCTACACTTATGTTATCATAATTTTTTGCATAAAACACAAAACAAATCCAGGTATTTTGGGCTCAGCTAATGAATTATTCAGTTTATTTTAGATGAAATCACCAAAATCCATGAGGAAGTAAAGTAGTTTTTATTAAAATTTCTTTGTTGTTTCTGGAAAACAAATTTCCTCCATCCATTTGAATGAATGCATCATGGCATAAATTTTTAGGCACTCTATGAACATGATATTCTCAGATTAATTGATCATCCACAATTAATCTGAGATAATTAACATGGTTTTAATGATCACAGAGAAAATACTCTGCAATGTTTAATACCTAATTTTTTTAATTCTGTTCCATCAGATTTTGAATTTAATTCACAAAACAAAAGTTGCAAAACATTCTGTAAACAAAATTAAAGAATGGCTTCTGATACAATTATAGAATGATTGTTACTATATTTTATGTATATGTAATACCCAAAGTTAATTGATAAACCGAAAGACCAAAAACTGTTATTTAGCTTGCACATCCCTACCAACTTTTTAGGTATTCCCATCTCATGCATCTGATCCCACATTTCCTCTCTCCAAATACAGTCGTAGGCGGACGTAAAATCGAGAAATAGATGGTGTGTAGTCGAATTTCTTTCCCAACATTTGTCCAATGCCTGTCTCATGATACATATCTGGTCTATTGTTGATCTATCCGACCGAAATCCACACTGATACTCTCTAATCAACTTATCTACGTATGGTTTGAGTCTATAACACACTATTTTAGACAACACTTTGTAGCCTGTGCAGAGTAAGGTGATGGCTCTATAGCTGTCACACAACGTTCCATCCCCTTTTTGTGTATTGGATTAATAATTCCACATTTCCATTCCCTGGGTATTATTTCCATTTCCCAAACTTTCGTAATCAGTTGGTGCATAATTTTCATCATCGCATCCCCACCAGATTTATATAATCACTCTGAATTCCATCGCATCCTGGCGCTTTACCACTATTCAATCTTGCTACAGCTTTTCTAATTTCTTGTACTGATGGTCCGCTGTTTGGTATTCCCAATGTTTCTCCNCCCCATGTTTCTCATATCCCCTCATACTTCCATCCTCTTTGTACTGAAAATGATTCGCGTAGTACCCTGCCCATCTACTCGAAATTTTGTTTCCCTCCGTTAGAATTGTTCCATTATGCGCTCTAATGATTACTGCTCTTGATTTGAATCCATTCTAGATGTTTTTAACTTCCCTGTATCATTCTCTAGCTTCTCCGCAATTGTACTTTTCCTTAATATTTTCCATCTTACTATCCCACATTTGTCTCTTTTTCTTCCTATACAGCTTGTTACACTCCTTTCTTTTTCTTTTATATGTTTGTTCGTTTGGNTTGTACTTTTCCTTAATATTTTCCATCTTACTATCCCACATTTGTCTCTTTTTCTTCCTATACAACTTGTTACACTCCTTTCTTTTTCTTTTATGTTTGTTCGTTTTGTCTTGGTCTTCTCCTGTACTTTTCACACGCCATATTCCTTTCATGGAGAGCCTTTCCACATTCTTCATCAAACCACTCATTGCTTTTTGG